>VZTG01006514.1:466431-528662 GCA_013397845.1 Melanocharis versteri
TCACGCTTATTTTTTCAGGGAGTCATGGCTGCAGATGAGATTTGACTCAGCAACATTAGACATGGTTTCATTTCCAGCCCTCCTCTCATTCACATTTTCAGTTAACTCCCTCAAATAAAATCCAGAAGGAATTCTTGTCTGCCCTAAACACATCTCACAATGCTCCACAGGAGTGTGTGAGGATAAAATTGTTACGTGCCTGTAACTGGGGTGGAAGCCGGGGTTATTGGTGGCTCCATGCCCACTGCTCTTTTCTTTCCAACACCGGATAAACGGATTGTCACCCAACGTGAATCTGAAGCTGAATGGGATAAGGAAGGCTACTAAAGGAAGAGAGCCCTTTTGCAGAGATTTCAGCAGCTGGCTATAGACAGCCTGGCTGAGAATCCACTAGCAGCAAATTTCATAAGCCTGTTAACTAATTCAAATCTAGAGAGATTCACACAGGGTAGAACACCACACAGCATCTTTCTGTTCAGGGCTATCCACAGGTGCTTCAGCATTATTCTTACAGGCCTACCTGCATCTCTTCAAATATATCCCAGTAAGATTTGATACTTTGCCTTTAGCAAAGTAAAGACTTCAGTACAGACTAGTAAAAGCCCACATCTCAGTTTACATACCAAGTCTAGAGAGACACAGACTATCTCAAACCAGAGAGTTACAGATCACTACTTGTAATCTCCATGCCACTAAAGAATAGCACCTGATTTTGGACAAAGTGATTTTCCCTTTATGAGCTTGTGTCAATTTACACCATGTATTCCATACATTGTATAGAGAATAACCAGCTCAGCAACGCTCAGACCAAGCATGACTAATTCTCAGATGCACTGAAGTAGCCACGAAGTTTACTGGCAGTAAGATATAAGAAAGTCTGTCCTTTTTTAAAATCATTCCACAGATGACTATTCACTTCTAAAGAATTTTTTCAAAAACAAAAACCAAACAACAAATGGTCTAAAGCAGAAGTAAAGCCATGTAGGTTCTTGGGAGAATGGGTCCACACTCGTTTCAGTCAAATCATTCTAAACAAAGGCTTTGCACTGAAAATATGATGTAGCCTTAAGTATAGGTACACATAGAATGAAAATCCACGTTGAGGTGTTAAAATCCAATTTCTGCTATTAAGTAAGGAGGCATTAACACTAATCTAGTTAAAGATTTTCTGACACATGAGAAGCACAAGCAAACATTTTCTAGATTCAAGTGAGAGTAGCTCAAACTTACTGGCTTTTTTTTCCTGAAAAAGAAATTATCAATTTTACCAAACTATAAAAGGTGGCAAAAAATGATGGTATTTTATCTGTGTGATAAAACACATTTGTTTTATTTCCATATACTACGAAGTTTCTAGTTTCCTCACCCTAGAAATCACCAACACTTGTTCCAAAAGTAACATGTCGAAGTACGATACTCAACATTAGATTTCACTCCAAATGATCTTTCAAACATTAGGATAACTTATAAAATACTACGAAGTATTTCAAATTCTTACCATAATTTGAGAAGTACATTATCACTCTTCAACACAGTATTTTAGTAACCATAGGTTACTTAGGATCATGCCACTGAAAAACCGAGGAGCATTGATCTGAAGGTAAGGAACTGAATTCCTAGAAGAAGGGTACTATACATTTTGAAGAAAGAGAACATTTCAGCCCAGAAATCACTTGTCTATGATACTGGAAACATATTGAAATCTGAACCTTCTAAGTGTTTTAGATAAATGAATTTAACAATGTGACACAGGAGGAGCTTTTAAAATAAACACATTTCCTGATTTAAAAAGTATCAGGAGAATTGACCAAAGCAATGTTTGAAGAAAGGGAGAATTTTTAACCGAAAAAAACATTAAGTAGTTTCAATTTGTTTTCAGCCATATCACAAGATATTTCTCAGGCATAGAAGTGGCGACATTTAACAATTTGATAATACACATTCTTATCAAACATTGTATGTGATGGACGCTCAGTATTTATTTACTTTGGCATTAACAAGTGCAACTGCAAATGCCACTTAAGTTTAAAAGACGCTACTCCAATCTTCAGATCATTTTGAGTATATCTGAGGTATGATATCAGGAAAAACTTCCATATTTTGTTTGGTTTGGTACCATTCCAATATACTTGACTTGGTATTTGGGCACCTTCTCCCTAGCTCGGCAAACCTGTGTTTCAGAAAATTGCATACTTTGCCTACAAAATCCAGCCTCTTTATACTGAGTCAGTAGAAACCATCGGAATGGAAGACAAGCAAGAAACACCACAGCAAAGCCTTTTTTTGTTTCTGTAGCACTCATCACACTCCATTTCCCTATTTTACTGACATACAGGTACTAAACAGTGATGGGGGGCCAATTTTTTAAGTCAAAATCAAAGATTAAGTCCTTTGCGTCATGAAGGAGATACTTGAGTAAAGGGTCTGCCAGACACTAAATATTTGATATACACCCTCTGTTTATAGTTCTCATTTCCTACCAATCACAGGATGCCAAAGCAAGCAAGGTCAGTCAAGCTGGGCAAGAGACATTGTGCTGTCAGTAAATTTCACCTTTACATAAGTATTTTTGTATCATAGTGAGACTGCTGAACTATCAAAGCAAAGGCTAGAAGGCAATTTTAGTCATAATGTCGCATCAGTACAATGATATCACACAGCAAACCCACAAGTAAATTGTTAGTGGACCATACACAGTAAGTTACAATACCTGAGGTTTAGTGCATTCCTGTGAGCCAAAATGAAATGAATGCCATATAGGAGGAAAGGAAAAGATGAACATTATCAGACATGCCATAGTACATTCCACCACTATGAAGATAATGTTAAAATTATGTTAATGAGGGTCCACCATCCCATACAAGTTGGCTCTACTGCAGAAAGCCATGCTGCAACTGAGAGCACTGCATTTAATTTTTAATTCTTGAAAAGCACACCATGCATCTGAATTTCATCTCTACATTTCCCTCTATGGTTTTATGATATAGAAAACTTTCTTCAGAAAATACTGTTTGAACCTTCTGAAGAAAAGCATTCAGAGACTACTGCAAATAAAGCATAATTATTTATCAACAACCAAAATAATAATTCTACATGCTAACTATGGATTTAGGGTAAAACAGAATATAAGAAAATTACACATTATTAAGATTTCAAGGATTCTATCAAAGCAGATTTACTACTTCGAATCTCATGTACATAACACCTAAACTAGAACACATCCATATGGAAGAGCAAACTTGAAAACAAATATATCATATTAATCCTTTTTCAACTCAATTTAATTTAATGCTTCTGTCTTTTTTTATCAAAAATTTTAAAGTAGAAACAAAGATGACACCCTGACAGATGCCGACCAAAGAACGGATGGGCAACAAGTTCACAAGATATGCGTTATAATGTGTCTTGAATTCCTATGTGTTTCCAGAAAAACCTGCTTTTTTCAGTCAATTTTTCAAGAAATTAAGACCAATAAAATTATTTCAAAGGACAAAAAATAGGAAGGGCGAAAAGACAACGCAGCCTGTAACATGTATGGTTAAAGCAATAGAAATAATACTGCTAGTAGAAGTGAATGAGAGAATAATGTCTACAAGATCACCAAATACTGTAAAAATAGGAGGAAATAGACCAGCATGAAGAGTCTTAACTACATTTGAAAACTCATGTGAGCTTATTTGACTCTATTTGCCTTGAAAAAAAATACTAAAGCCAGTCATATGCATTATATTACACTTTGAAAAGCAATATTTGACTGTAATTATTGTAAATTTTACAGTTTATTTGGCAATCTTTTCCATCTCAATATGAAATCTCGCTTGGAATGGATTTCCCAGCACATACACAAAACCATTATGAACTTGAACAACAGAATAGCACAGGATGGACTTTTGCTTTTAGTACCAGTTAAGCTTACAAAAACTCATCAGGCACACCTAAAGTGAAATTTATACAACAGGCAAGGACCTACAAATGCAAATGGCGCTGTGTAATCTAAATATTGCCCTTCTAGAGTTAGGTACAAATCACACTACGACTGTTTGAAAGCACAACACGCACATCTAAATGATACGAGCAAAAGTAATTCTTTTGTAATTCCTACAAAGTACAATACCACTTTTTTTTTTTGCAAAAATAGGCCAGTAAAATGTTTTATCTTCAAACCAAGTGAACTGGCTCAATTCACATTAAATTTAGAGGCAATTAAAACTGCACTGAAAATTAAACCATTAAAAGCTGTTGTATAAACAAAACCAAACTGTTGGCATAAAACGTAATTATTCAAGTCATGAGGAAAAGCCTGTATAATTAACAGATGTAATCAAACATCTACACACTTATAGACACACATTGAATATACAGTGAACTGGCAAACAAGTCAAGGAATAAGGGTAGAGACGGAAAAATTGAAAAGCTAACAACTGCATTGTACCAAAGATGGCATTTTGAAAACACTAAAGCTCTCATCCTGCAAATTTATATGTATATGGCTTACATTGTACAAAATTCAGCCCATAGAACTCAATGAGATTAAATATGCAGAAAGTCATTTATGCCCATGCCTTTATGGTTCTACCCGATTTTGGGCTTACACAAATAAATGAGAGCCAAAGACAAACAGCTTTTCCAGTATTTTGATCACAGCTGAAATCAATACCAAACAAACATATTAATCTAATAGAGATTTTCTCAGTTTAAAAGCCATATAAAATATTTTATAGAATAAATTTTGATTATTAGTTTATTTTCATCTCAAGAGAAAGTCTGAAAACATATACAGATTCCCTCCCTCATCCCCAAAAGCAATCAAGTAAAATGACCAAATGATTTCTTCGATGATGGGCCAACTATATAGCTCACTAAAACCCAAGTATAAAGGGCAAACACCAGCAAAAGTTAATTTAAGTTTTACATTTAAGTTCTGGGTTCCAAAAAGAAATGACATATTTAATCCAATTTGGTGAACTGCAATGCAGCACAGTCCTTTTCAGGCAACACCTGTTATCACATACGTGAGTAAGTGCTTCACTGACTGACCTTTTAACACAGCACACTGAACTAATTCTACTGTAACTTAATAGCAAAAGGAAATGAGAACAGAATCTCCTTCACGATTTCCCATAATGATTAGAACATTAAAAAATAATACATGACATTCACAGTCATAAGAAACGTACTTTCAACTCTGAAGATGCAGGCTGCACACATGTTCACGTACTGATGGAGCCACATTCACAGTTATTTTGAAGGGAAACCTCCCCACAGAAGCACGTTTGAAAGATACCAGCAAGTTTAGCCATTTTGACTGTGTTATTTTCAGTAGTTTTCCTGTTTATGCTTTTTGGTGAACGATAAATACAGACAGCTTACCGTATGGTAGCCTCTAGGTAGAGGTGGCTTCCCCACGGGATAAGGGTCAACCGTATCAATAATTGTTTGTCGCTCCCCTTTCTGGTTGATTTTCCTAAACCTTCTTCGAGATTGCCTGTGAGATGCTTGACGCTGAAAATATTCCTCATTTTCTTCCATGTAATCAACCTACAACAGATGCAAGAGAGTGTGTCTTTCCCCGCAAGACAGAAAAATGTTTCTTCTTGTTTGAAACAGAAGAAATCCTATTTTCAAAAAACAGCAGCCAGCTCTGAATTTCCTGCATTTTCAGCACTAAGTGTGAAACCACTACTAAAAAAGAAATATAACAACATTAGTACGAAAAGCGTCACTGAATATGATCGCTTTTCAAAAAAGACAGAAGGAAAATTCTCCCTTCCTCACCCCTTTCTTACACTTGCACAAATACAAACATTTCACCAATCAATACATTATAGAAAGAAAACTGATACAAGAGAACACTTGCCTGTTTCCCTACTGACATCTATTCAGCATCTTTCCTAACTGATCTATGGCAAAAGCTTCACTGTCCAACAGGCAGGACTGGTTTTATTCCTTCAAATATTTTGAAGGCAAAAAAGGATTTCAAATAGACTGGATTTACATTTAAAAAATCACTTCAAAACAACAACAGGGAGAATAAAAAATATCTATTAGGTATATCCTAGCATAAAATTAATCTTCTCAGTTTCACTGTCTACAGAGTTTGAAGACTACTTTAGTACACAATGGTATGCTGCAATGAAAATTCTGGTTTTCCCAAAAGAGGATGATCTTTTTGCATTAATTTGGCTGAAAATCAACATCTCTTCTGTGTTCACCCTACTAATAGAAACCTTACTCAAGTTACTTGAGACTAACAAGGAAGTGAAGAAAAAAATCACAGCTTCCAGCACTGGCTATATAGGGGGATTCAGTTAACTCCTGTTATTCAATTCCATCCCTCAGAATGAGAGATCTTATGAGGCACCTCGCAAGGCTCCTGCATATTTTTCAACAAGGAAACAGAATGTTAGACAAAATACTCCTACAAATTTGCAGCTTATCTGTGTCAGAAGTGTCACACATCAGTCAGCCCATGTGACTAAGCGCAGCTTTCAGAGCACTGACACAAACAGAGGAGCACAGTCCCTGGTTCACCAGAAGAGCTGGCAATGCTTACCCCCTCTGCAGGGAATATCTATTTCACGTCTGACACCTTCACACTCACACCCTGCTACACCTCTTGTGTGCCCAACAAACTCTGGGGATAGGATTCTTTCTATTCAAAGTACGACTATTCCTTTGAAAGCCTGATTGAAGTGTTCAATTCCATCTTTCCAAAACTGTAGAGGTTACATTGTTTGGCAAACACGTGCCTCTGACCCAGTGTTACCCATCAGTCCAAAAATTTTCTTGTTGTTTATTCATTTCCTTTCCCAATGTCTATCTTTATACCACTCTTCCTTATAACTTACCAAGGAATGCACGTGAAACAGACAGACATTCACACAGCTACAACCAATGTAATTGTACACTTCTAGAGAACAAAACTGGGACAACAAACTGTTTTCCCAGATGGTCAGATGCAAGTTACACAAACTGGTAATAAACAAGTACAATCCTAAAGTAATACCACATTCTCCTGAGCTTCTACAAGTTTTACAGAAACTGTTACTTTTTAGGAAAAAAAAATGGTCAGTGTCACAGCTATCTATATGGCTTAGATAATTGTCATGCCTGTATTATGAACTGATCTGCATCTCAGTGACAGAAAGAAATAAAAAATTAGCCTATTGATTCTGCATTTGTTCAGATGATGCACCCTGAGGTGACAGCTAAAACTTCTGAGCCTGTGAACCCTCAGAGACAATGCAGCAGATACTGCTAACAAAATACCCGTCCGCTCACCCAGGAAGGCTGGCAGAATTTTAAAACATTCAAATTTATTCTTAAAAACCTGAGACGGTTGAGATTAAATCTAATTCAAACATTAATTACTTAAACTGACCAGAGATTAATACTTTAAAGCAACTATCTTTACCAATAATAATAAAGCTGCTTCAAAAAAAACCCCTACAAACTATTCTGCTAGCACAAGAAAACTTTAGTTTTACAAAAAATCTGCTAAAGTAAATGTAACAACAATATAAATTATAGGTATGACATCTTATATTTATTAAAAGATCACGTGCAAACCAGAATATCCTAAGTCTTATTGGAAGTTGAAGCATTACCAAAGCTGGTCTGTAAAATTTGAAAGCAACTGAGTGAAAATATTCTTACCACAATCATTTCAGATGGCTCTAAAACAATGCATTCACATCCACGTCTGAAGCTGCCAGCAGAACGCTTGCCAAAACTGAAAAACAAAAATATATCAGTCAGAAAAGAAATCAGAGCTATAACACAGTTCATAAGCGTATTTACATCTTACCCAGATATTGTAAAGCAGAGAAAAAAACATACATACCTGTGCACAAGTTTCATGCATATGTCCTTTGACAATTAACTGAGACCCAAGGACATTAAGAGCTGTCTGTTCTGTATTTACATAGTTCCCTAAGAGTATTTGCTAAATAAGTCTATTAACACCAAAACGAGTGTCAATCAAGAGCTGTCTACTGAAGAGGCACAGCTGATTCTGAACTGCATTACAGAGTTTGTTCTAGTATCTTCTGGCATTACAGTATTAAGTTTCCTAAGCTATCTGCATTTCTTTAACAAAAGCTAACTGGCATACCAAGGAAAGAATTAAAAGGCTGATCAACTTCAATTAGCTCTTTTCTACTTAAAATAAATTAATAAAATAAGGAAGATGAGTGTATTCCCAAATCGAACAGATGAGGACAAAAGGTTGTTCTGCCCTTTCATGAGACATTCTCATCATAGTGCAATAATTAAACATGATACTATTTTGTTCCCTGTAAGAAAACCTGAAAGGTTTTTTATTTTGGTTTCTGGAGTGCTCTGCCTGTATTAGATGAATGTGTGAATTTGCAGGGTTCACTGCAAAGAATCCTCAAAGTGCAGATGTTAAGGTGGAAAGCAGAGAACCAGTACATGATGCAGTGAAATCCAGGACCTTTACAGTTAGATCCTCAATCATACACCATCAGAGTGGAAGAAAGGCAGCCAGCTGAAGTTTATTTCGGGGAATGTGTGATTCCTCCTCTGGGTAAGAATGCCAGGTCAATGCCAGATCTTTCCCATTGCAGACTGGAGGGCAGGACAGACACCAAAATGACTGGAATTTCAGGACCCCTCTTTAAGTTTGCTGTAACCAATCCACCCTAAAATAGCTGGGAGCCAATATAACTATTTGGCCTTTCCCTTTCTTCCACTTGGCACTGTGCAACAGACGTGGGAACCCTTCCTGTCTGAAGCCCCCAGGGCAACACCTTGAAAAACAAACCGAGCTGAATAAAATCGTAACATCTGAATTTTAACCAAATCCTGGCACGTGGTGACACACTGAAGCTACAGTGTTTGTGAAAGATAACAGTTGTAAGCTTTATTTCCTAACTTACAAACTGCAGTTCGCACACCATCAGGAACAGTCTATCTAGCCAGTTCATATCTATGCTCCTGTCCCGCCTGGCGATTAGTGGAAATGAACAATTTAACTTGCTACCCCAAAGGCTAATCTCTTGACAACAGCACATTTATAGGCTCAAAAAGAAGGCAGTCAGATATTGAAAAGAAATGCCAGCTGTGCTTATTCATCAAAATAATAATCGCATTTAATGGTACATGGGGCTCTTACAATAGAAAAAATTTTCCAGAATACTAGGCCTCTTGAAAAGAAATATTCAATAAAGAAGTCTCTGGACAAAATGCTTATTTTCCTAGGGGCAAACACATGCTTCATCCTACAGACCAGCAACAAAACACAGGGGTTTTTACTCTACAATACCATCTTGAATTTTATACAATTTCAACTACTCTTAAAGACACCAGAAAATTAAGCCATTATACTGATTCATTAAACTGTTGTAGAAGTGTCAAAACTTATTTTCTCGGCCAATAGCCTGATTTATACTACAGCTTTTCCTTAGAAACAGAAAGGAGAGGTAGAGAAAGGAGAAAGTAAATCAACTCATTGACTGAAAAACAAAAATGCAAAAAATGATGATTAGTAAGTCAACTTATTTGATATTCTAGTTGGAAGCACACAAATATTCTCTTTCTACTTAGAAAACACATATTGCTGTATTTTTTGCCCATCAATTTTTGTAGCCTCAGAGCAAGCACTCATTTCAACAGAAAATGCTTTTCCACTCCACTTTTCCACTCCACCTTTCTTCCTCCTCTATTGCTGTCTGTAAGTATCAACTTTAAACTTCCGTCTGTTGCTAATCATTGCTGACATGCAAAAGTTTCAAGCTTTAGCAAACACAGTAAAAAAAAAAAAAGCTGTGTTTTGGATGTGCTTTTATATTCTTGAATAACTTGTTTAGATTTTACCTTTTAGCACCAGAGAACAGGTACTCAACATATTAAGACAGAAGGCATGAATTCAGTAATTATAAAGAAAATTCTCGATTTCTGCCCCCAGTAACACACTGGTTCTCACAGCAAATATCTACGCCATTCCTGGACTGTTCAGACTCCTCTGACAGCATGAAATTTATCAGAGCAGACAGTGCATCACATGTGTATATTATCTTTGACCAAAGATCACAAGGCACTTCAGGCTGCAAACAAACTCTCTAAACTTTGTGAAGTGCTGTAAGAAAGAAGACAAGTAAATAAAGGCATAAGAAAGTTAAATGACCTTTCAAGTGTTGCAGTTCTCAGATGGCCACACCAGCTAAACCTCCTGACTTCCAATCTCTGTGGAAAATTCATCACCAATGAGGAATTCACATAATCAGTGAAAATTAGGGAACTCTCTTGTTACTGCCCACGACATCTGGGCACTTCAGAATTGTCCATCTCTGACTGTGGTAGAACATCCACCAGAGTAGTGCACACCATCTCTTGCAGAACCACACTGCAACACAGGTTTTTGTTTGACGTGCAACTCTGAGAAATAACTGGCATCTATGGGCATTGCTAATCCTGCTGTTTCAATTCATAAGACTGACATCAAAGTCAGTAAGTTGTATTTGAATTAATCTACAAGAGAATAAAAGACGAACAAAAAAGTACTTCAGTGACACTCTTCTTCAAAATCCCTAGCTGCAATACCTAGCCAAGAGGAAGCTACCAAACAAATTCAATTTAATTGAAAACACATTATTTGAAACATTAGCATGCAATAAGAAGCAGCAAATATCCAACACATGATACAGTTTGTTTACTGAGCTGACAAAAAAGCCCAAACTGTAAAACCTTTTATAAAAATCTTCATTTTAAGAATGTGAGGCACTGGGACGGTTGCCCAGAGAAGTTGTGGATGCCTCATCCCTGTAATTGTTCCAGACCAGGTTGGATGGGGCTCTTGAGCAACCTGGACCAGTGAAAGGTGTCCCTGCCCGTGGCAGGGGGTCTAGAATTATCTGATTTTTCAGGCCCCTTCCAACCCAAACCATTCTGTGATTCTCTGAAATACCAGCAGAACTTCACACAAGGGACCACAAGCAGGCATGTAAGCTGGCTCGAGGGATGTTAGATATCACACAGAAACAGCACCAAGCAAATAAAGTTTCAGTGGAAGGCCTGATAGATTATCTTCTTAATATCAGCTCTATTTCAGTAACCTTGACTAAACAATGTTCTTTACAAAATTTAGATGCCAGACTTTCCTTAGAAAGCGAGTTTGACTACCCAGATTGCTCACAAAATAGTCAACATGAGTACTAGGTAGCTAAAGTACAGTGTAGAGAGCCTTTATTAGCAGGTTTCAATAGATCAGGGATTTGACAAATTTACTTCTTCCCTTACTGTAGGGTGAATAGGCCTGTGCATATAGAGAGCTTAAGCTTAAATGCCATTTTTGTTTCTAAAATGCAGTAGAGAATTTTACATGATGTACACTTCATATTTGGTTGTATCATACCATTCCTTAATCATTTAATTCAAAACTGTCTCATTAAGCCTTATTAATTTCAACTCCTAAATATAGCTTGTTTGCAACTATTAAGTCAATGTTACACCTGAAAGAATCACAGATTTGCAACTATTTTCTCTAAATTGGTGATGTGTATAAGAGAATTTCACCAAAGGAAGCTAAGGCAGTTTAAAGCTATCTTTGCAATTGTAGCTGTCAGTATGGGATGCAGAGGTTTTAACAGCAATTTAGAAAGCCAGAAGGGCTGCCTGGTCAGGATATTGCTGCCTTTCCTAAATTCCCTAGAGAACCTTGTTTTGCAGCAGCCTTTCCAACACTCATCTTCCCTACTACCACATAAGCTCTGACTTGAGGTTCCCCAAGTATTAAGCTTCACAGATGCTCTCCTCAGTACCTGTCCTAGAGATAATTTCACTTCTGGAGTCCTTTTCTATCACAGTACTTGTATTCCCATAGGGATACTGAATGCATGATGTGGATATAAACCTACTTTAATGAAAAAAAACAAAAAACAAAAACAACACGAACACCTAAAAACAACAGCCCCCTAAAAAAACACCAAAACACCAAAACACCCACCAGAAAAACAAAACAAACAAACAAAAAAAAAGCAAAGCAAAAAACAAAACAAAAACACCAAACCCCAAACACAAACAACTACTTAAAGATATACAAAACAGTATTATTTACAGGAATCCACTTTACAGTAGACAGCCAGGTATTTTTCCCAAGCAATTTCTCCCTGACTATACTATCCCCTTAAACAACTGAAAAAAGTCTCATTTCCCACTTGACTTTTCAAAAGCATTATTTACAAATAAAGCCATTAGTATTAAAAAAACTTTTTTCTCACTATGTATTAAAAGCAGGTATTTTAACCCATGTAAGTAGTTTACAATTTCATTCGCATTTTAATGCATTCTTAAATTGAATTTACACTGATCAGAGATGACAGTTCCCTTATCCATAAGTGTATCTTACTACATACATTTCTCAGCTTACAACTTGTTATACTGAAAACATACATAGCTGGCTAAAGAACAGAGGTACCAGTTTTCAGGTTTCATGCTTGTTAACAGAAGACAAATTTTAAATGAAAGTTAAGGGTTTCCATGTTTCCCAAGTTTACATTCTCAGTTTTCATTTAAAAAACCCTTTACTTTTACAAATCTACAGTAGTACAAATATGTCTGGGGCTAACAAACAATAGCAGAATGATTTAGGACCACTGTCTGCATTTATTCCCCTTCAAATTGAATAGACTTACTAATAAAACAAAACAACAAAGTACTCCAATTAAATGAAACATCTAAAGCCACAAGAAACACGAGGATTTTTATAAGCACTTACACATAGAGACAGCCAAAAACTTGCAGGTATTGAGGTGACTTGTTCTATTCCTTCTCTTATCATCATGACATTGGAGGACAAGGCAGTTTTCTCCAGACACAACCCATCCATTTCCCCAGGTCCCCAGACATCCTCGTACACGCACACACAGATGCTCTTTTCAAAGCTCACAGGAAAGGCAGCAGCTACTGAAGAGGGAATGTTTCTCTATCAGCATTCAGCCCTGTCCCCTCACCCTGGGCCTCCACATTCCTGTTTTCATGTCAACCCAGCTCCCAAATGGAAAGTTATTTCTCAGCACTGGAATGTAAATGCATTCATCAAAAGTGATGCAGAATCTGAAGAAAACTTCACAACACCAAGAAAGGGGTTTCAGTGTGAAGCCCTTTTCTTTCTTCCTCTTAAAGACCAAAGATCACTCACAGAAAACTCCATTTCACTAGTAACAATTATTTTGCAAAAAGGACACACAAAACTTTAGGGTTTCCTCTACAATGTAATCTTACCTTATATTCCTTTTGATATTCCCTACATTGCATTAGTTTAAGGTTTTAGTAAAACTATTGCTAAGTCTCACAAAGCAAGCTCCATGATATATGGTCACCTCTATGGTGCACATTCTTCAGCACATAATACTGTTATAGTTTTATGCATATGTAAATGCAATATTTTGAACAACGTTGCTGGTTGAGAATGAAATCTATTTAACTGACATTTCCTCTAAATCAAAAAGCATATTCTATTTAGACATTCTAATGAAAGGAAAAATATAAGTAGCAAATTTTCTTGTTTCTCAAGTTCTTAGAATCTTATAGGGTATATGTATGCAAGGAAACAAGCTCCATACAGATTTTGCTTTTTTTTGACAACATAATTTACAATAAAATTAAAGCAGAAATGTAATATATGAATATTGCAATGATTTATGCCAAAACTCTAGAAATCAGATATTCAAAAACTTTCTTTGTTCTGAAGTTTTCAAATGGGAAGTACAGTGGGTTTAATATCACTGCTGTGCAATATTTGCCAATACAGAACATCTAAATAAACACAGAGATTAAAGTAAACATTATCCTTCTCCCACCTTCACCGCAACCAATCCTTATCTGCTCAAGACTGCACATGAATAAATCCATAAGCACAAAGCTAAGCACGGTTCAGTCTTGTTTCCCAAGCTTTTAACATATTCATGATAAAAATGGATCTTAAGTTACATAAACCAAATACTTCAAAGTTCTTTTTGTGAAAATTACATTGCTTCAGCTGACATCTACATTTAGGAGAATCATAGAAAACTACCAAAATGAAACACAGAGGTATTGCATGAAGCATATTTAGAATTTGAAGTTATGTAAGCCAAAGTGTCTTCATTTGCTCTTGGGTAGCCCTCATCCTGAAAATGCTATTATTACCATCACCATTTACATTCAAGTGTTCTCTACTGCATTTCCAATCTTCCCTCTATCCCTATCCTCCAGTTCTCAATATCAGAGCAGAGAGGAGTCCCCATTCCACTGGATGGATCATGTGCTGCCTGTCCCACCAGCACACACCACTTCCTCACAGCAGTGCCATGACCTCAGCCATGGCAGGCACCTGCTTTCAATCACTGCATCAATTATTAGCTGATGATACAGAAGCAAACATGAGCAGAATGTCTGGCCTCCGAAAAATCCCAAAATCAAATCTTGATGTAATCATCAATACTCAGCCAGCAACAATATCAAAATCTTAGTTAGTTAGATTTAGTTCTAAAGCCAACCAGTCACACTGAATTCCTTGATGAAGTATAGAGCAGTATTAAGTAGACGTCTAGATGGGAAACAAAATGGGGTCTATTTTCTAGCTGCCATTTAGAGAGATAATAAGGGATTCAGTCAAGTCGCTCCTCATGCACCTTTTTCATTAAGAACCACCATATTTCATTTTGGTATGTCCAGATTAGAATGAATAGCATCAATCCCTCTATGTGGTTTATTTTAGCCAAGCTAAGTTCAGCTGGGTTTCACATCAATGTGCTCTGAAACCCAGACCTCCACCCAACTCATCCTTGCCAGGGATGAAAAAGAAGGAAGTTACAATTAAGAAGCTCGTATACATGCACAAGCCATTCCCAGGGGAACGCTTAAGTGCTCTGATGAAAACTAAATTTGGCATGGCCATTTTCTGACCCCTCAGAAAAAACGACAGAGCCCTTCATGCATGCAGAGCCACTCTAACATGAACAGCACTCCGCTGGGGATGATGCAAGCAGGGAAGGCAGCAGCAGGTTTCCCCACGCCAAGAGCTGCACACTGGAAACTATGAAAGCAGGAGTTTGGCAACTAAAAGACAGGGCACCATTATACAGAACATCAAATTATCTGATAAGAGGCTGACTTCTCTGATTCTCATTTGAATTAGTGCCTGTCTTTTATGAAAAGCAAGTAAAGATGCAAGGGAAGCCCAAGCTGCTTTTGATTTGTAATAGCTATTCTTTTTAATTAAAATGTAGTGGTCATCTGCATATCAAAATAATAACTAAATTAGCGCTTTTTTCTTTTATCTTATTTAGTTCCTACAATATTATTCTATTTATAGCTTCCTTTTTTCAGCAAGAGCAAGTAGCTGCTCTACAGAAATGCTTTTCAGTTGAAAGGAAAATTGAGATGCTGGCAAGTGGCATACAAGTTGAAGAGGCATTTGCAGACCTGTCACTACTTGCAAATCCTGGAGACATGAGCTCACTGCATACCATGGATAAGGATGATTAGGCTTATCCAATGTCATATGATAGCTTAGATGTTTACAGTCTCAGATACAACAGCTCATGTGTCAGGGAAAGGACTCATTTGCAATATCACAGCTAAGAACACGCCACTTAATAATACCTGGAAGGAGTGTTTCAAAAGAGAAAAAAGCCTCTGACATCACTGCAGCTCCTTGCTTGACTTGGGACCCAAACCACCCGCTGCCTGTGGGGGAAGAGGGATCATGGTGCCAAGGATAATAACCCTGGAGCTGCAGCACAACGGTGCAAAGAACCCAGCAAGCCAGACAGAAAGAATGCCTGATGACTAACAAGACCATACTAAAATTATAGAATAAGCACACATTTGTAGTAAATTAATGCTTTAAATAATTCCTGCTAAAAATGTGTAGAAGTTAAACTCCAGCTAAAAACTTTAGTAAACCTCTTCAGCATTTTGAACACTTTTAGTTAGCGTCCTTACAGATGACAGACTATAGTGCTTTATCTACGTAATACTCACAGGGATTTAATTCTTATGCAAATGCAACCCAGATCAGAGGTTGCATTAATCTCCTAATTTATAGCTGACTACTGAAAGCACTTCAAAAGAAGTTCCTGAAAACCCACAGTGAATAATTTGAAATTAGCTAGATTCTGGAGGTTTGCTACCACAGAAAGTCCCCTCAGTCAATCCTGAAACTTAAGCTTTATGATCTTCACACAGTTTTTCTTTTAGACAGACTACTGTTTTGAAAAGTGAGGTTAATTTTAAAATTTTACTTGGTTACAAGAGTGAGTATGGTAGCAAGTTTGACTAGTTTAGGTAGAAAAATTACGTAACTGTTGCTTTTCACTTTATCTCTCCAAACTGTAACATTAAAACTGAAACATTAAGCTGCAAAATGGTAAAAACCCAATCTGAAAAAGTGCTGTTAAGAATAACAAATTGTTTTGCAAATTTACTGTAAAAAGGGTAGACGCTCAGGGTCTTTGTAGCAGCAGGTGATCCTGAATACTTTTCAGACTAGAATACCACTTAGTGTTCCTTTATGATCCTTTTATATATACTACACAAAAGAAACGCTTTGAAGGCATTTTTCTGTTGAATTCACGATCTATGTTCACAGACTATATATAATTATATAAACAAACAAAACTGGAACCCACCACCCACAACAACAAATTTAGCTTGTTGCAGCAGTTCAGCTTTGCAACATCTCTAGTACAGAAAGCTAGAAGACAGGTACCTCACCAGAACACCTGGGAATAGATCCTTCTTTGGGAAAAATTATCCTTATTTTATCTCGGAAAGCATTCAAAGATGAAAGGTTTCTTCCTAACCTACTTTTTTCCTCATTCTTTCAAATAAATAAATAAATAAATGAATAAATGGTTTGAATAAAGACAGCTTTGCTTATGCTTCATGTTAATGACGTCTGTGTTGCCATGGAGATTACTGTGACATCACAAGATCTACATAATGGTCTCAAAGAATGAGAAGTTGTTGGAAAACATTACTTAAGAGGCAAGACCTTGTCTAAACACAGCTTGGCTTATTAACATTCATGAAATTCATTAAAACAGAGGAGTATTTTTCCAATGTCATACAAAGACTTTAGATGTTAGTTTCTAAATGAAGACTTTTTATATTGAGAAATACATAATAAGCATTTTTAAGTCCCCCTAGAGACTTTCATAATCAAGGTATTACAAATTGTCAGCTTTTTTGAGTTACTAAAACAACTTGACATGTCATCTAGGTTTTCAGAAGTAAAATAAGACCATATATATTGACACTTTCCATACACATTTACATGACTAACTCATTCAATACAACTAATTCGTTTACATGAAGAGCTAAACACATTACCTCACAAACAAGTTTCCATAAATCTATTAGTGTACAAAGCAGATGTATTCAAGATAAATTTGTATATTTGTGAATGAATAAACAAAGTAAACCAGTGGAGTAGTAGTGACAATTTTGGTTTAGCTATTCATATTGTAATTTGAAAATAAATTATTCCTCACTTAAAATGTTATACCACATCTTGTATCTCTGGATTTGTTTTTCAGAAACATTTGAAAATTTTAGCATCAACTGAAAGAAAACTCACATACATTTTCAAATCTTCTACAATATGGAGCAACATTTTGTTAAAAAGGCCATTTGCAGAAGAATTACAGTAGTGGAATCATGCTAAGAATCAAGACAATAATTCTAAGTCCTTCCAGTTATTCTACAGTCCTCCCAATACATAAGTAAACATCATTACTTCAGCTTATCAAGATTGTCCTTCAGTAAAATTAAGTTTGTCAAAGTTTAGGTCCTGTGAGTTTCACATGAGGCAAAGAAAAGGCAGGGTCCTCTTCCCCCTCTCTCCACATGGGTATAACTTCTCCTTTTAGTATTCTTCATGCTATTTTTGCACACAGTTCATTCTGTTGTTATTTTGAGGTAAGCAATGACCAGATTACCTCAGTTCATTACACTTATGAAACTTGTCCAGAGACCCTGAGAGCATGTAGAACAAACAGGGTCCTCCTTTTGACCTCAGCAAGAATCTTGTAATGCAGTTTTCCCAAGCGGGGGCTTTGATGTTTTGCAGGTTTGTACTAAAACTCAAAACCTTAAGTACTATTAAATTGAATCAGACGAAATCTTAAATCAGAAGGAAGAGATCACATAATAAGACATCTCACCAGCTGCAATATCAATTGTGAAAAAGCAACAATTTTCTTCAGATAGATACCTTCAATTAACAATGTAAGCAGTAGTGGATACCCCAAATATAATGGCTCTCACACCTAACTTCCAAATAACCGTTTACTTTATTACACAGAGAATTTTCCCCTCCTTAATTTCTCAGAAAGAATTCTCCATTTTTTCCCACATCCCAATTTATATGCAAGTAATTTATTACTATTTCAGAAAACAGTTTTTTAATATTAAAATCAAGACTGAAATTTTAGAAAGAAAATATGAGTGTGAGTACTGTTGAAATTAAATATATATCACATAATTATAATGTACAGAAGAGCAGTAAAAGCAAAAGCAAAGATGAACAATGTTTCCAAGACTGGTTAGATGTTATTCTCAACGACTCCAAATTGTGACATGCTCCATTAGAGACCCTAATGCTGGGATTAGAAAGGTGCCTCTAGCCAATGAGACACAAGCTAAAAAGAAGAGTCAGCAATGAAACCATACTGTTTCTCAAGGCCAGCTTTTACTGCAGCACATTTTAGAAACCAGGCAATCAACTAAACAGCACCAAAATTTTTCAACAATGAGAATACAATGTCTTCAGGAAAAAAGTGAGTGTTTTCAGTGGAATTAATCTTTTTTGCACACAGGCCGGGTGGATAATAACAAAAAAAAAGCCCAAAAAGACCCCACCACTATTCCATCACATTTTTTCAGAAATTCCTCATAATTTTAATTCCAACTTTCTAATTTAAAGAAATGGGATGTGAAAGTTGGTATCAGTCAGAGTTGTCAAAGATTACGTTTCCTTTATCAGCTACCTTAAAGGATTCTCTCTTTTCCTCTCCTGTCTTTCTGCTCAAAAATTATGCCCCATGAATCTAGGTTGTTAAACCCTTCTTCTTAATTTTAATTTTTCCTTAAGGTCCTTTTCAGTTACTTTGAGCTATTAAGATACATCCATGCTTACAGAGAGAAAATCTACTGCCCGTGTTACCTCAGATTTTGTTTTTCCTTGGCATTGGTGATATCCCACTAAAAAATTTTCATTATACTTAGTCTGTATAGCAAATGCAAAAAATAACCTAAAACTCTCCTTAAAAGCAGTGGTCTGGATTTATGATGTTGCGTACTTCGTTTCTATGCTCTATATCACAAATGCCATTTTTTCATTACAGTAGATACCCTCAACTTTTAAGTATTTTCACACAGCCGCAGTTTCAATGGGGAAGATAAACACCACTGAAGTGAATAAAGCACAATATAAGAAAAGTCTAACTTCTTTACTTATTTTAAATGCACTGACAGTGGCAAGAAGTGGCACCTTGACTCAACTTACAATTACCATGTGTGAAACAATGAAAAACCAAACCCAAGGATGTCTTGAATCTACAAGCTCTGCACCACCAATTAACAGTGTCTCTCCTATAGAAAGCATATGAAATTGTTCTGAACATTCCACAAAGGCCCCTGAGCACCAGCACGTGATCCAGACCTTCTCAAGCCCATCGTCATGTCTTTCTCATTGAAAGAGACAGAAGCTCTAAGTACATACATCTAGAAACTGGTATAAGGTTTGCATTTGTGAGAGCTCCTAAAGTTTGCTTTTCTCCTACCATGAGCACTTCCATCCCTGAAAGCCTCTGTCTCCTTAAGAGAAATCAAAACAACTCAGGCTCACTGAAAACATATTCAGGTCATTTGACACTTTCAGCTTCATCGTTATCTTGTCATTACAAACTTGGAAGAAAGCCTGGTAGCACCAGACACACAACACTAAATTTCTATTTTTGTTTTCAAAAGATGCCAGTGTAATAGATTAAGTCCCTTAACATTTTATCAGCTCCACAAAAACAAAATTCCAGTAGCACTGAAATATGACAGGAACACCACCAGACACCAGCCAATATCATCATTTAGGAACTGTCTCCTCTTCTATTTCCCAACACCTCAGATACTGTCATGATCAGTTTCAGACCTCAACGAACACAATTACTCAGCAGAATAGAAGAGGAATGGGATAAAGGATAAATTAGCTGTGAAAATAATTTTAGGTATTCATATTCCAAGAAACCTGTACACCATTTTTTTCAAACGCTAAGGACAGTTTTGGGTGACGTGTAGCCTGTGATCCGTATCACAAACTTAGCTGAAATAGCAGGTGACATCACAATGCCCATCAATTTATGGCTCAGCTAATTCAGCTACAGCCAGAGCTGACTGTGTCTGAAGCGACAAAGTCAGATCCACCTGAAACCCTCCCTGCAAGCCCTGCCTGCCAGCCAGCCCTCAGGGAACTGTGCTCAGGCACAGCCCCACGGCAGCTCCAGCTCCTCCAGCACCTCATAAGGAAGGCTGCAGAGACACACAAGTGAGTGCTGGATTTCACTGGGAACACTGACCATGATACCAACGGGAGATTAGCAAATTCAAGGTAGATGGCCAGATCAGGCACTCCCAGTAAAATGCTACCTCTTGTAAGCAAGATTTTATCTTCTCTAGGAGTTTGAGTCTCAGTAAGTCACATGTGCTGTGAGAAGTCTAATTTTCTGCTTGCAGGTAACAGTAAACATCTCCATCCAAAAGGACAAATGCAGGCTTTGGGGTAGATGCAGACAGTACAAAGCAGTCAGTGTTTATTTCTCAATGTCTATTTAAAATTCACTGTGAGTAACTCATGATAGCCACATAGTCATAAATGGACTGACATCACCACGACTTCCAACTTCCTCCTTCAGCTTATGATCTCAGTCTTTCCTAGATTAAACCCTAAGATCACACTCCTTTGTGCTTCAGTTTCAATTGATGGGACTGAAATGCTGAACCAAGGCATTCAAACCAGACAGAGGACAGGGCAACAGAGGGGGCAGCCCACAAAATACTACACTCTATGCCTTTCCCACCAGCCCTTAAGAGGTAATCACGAGCATGGCTTCAGAACACCAATAGCTTGATACAGACATACCAGAAGAACAAACAGGTCACAGGAAAATCCAGCAGCAACAAAAAAAGTGAAGTTTTCTATTCAAGATAGAGAGTTCCAAGAGCAAACTAAATCCAAACCACACACTTCCAAGTAACATCTTAAACAGACTTGAAACTATAACCTGGGGAGTTATTTTTCTCTACGAATATCCAGTATATGGTCTTCATGTTTCCATCACAATGCTGCAAATCCTTAGCCATAAGCAACTCAGAACCTGAAAAAAGCTAAATAAGCGCCACATGGTTCTTGATCAATTCCCTCTGCAGCTTAAACAACTAAACCAGCAGTTCCCAAAAGTACAACTCTGAGCCTCCCACAATTCCATTGTTCTAAAACTGTTTCCTGCCTGGGGGCGGGGGGGGGAAATCCCTTTTTAGGGGATTTTATCATGGTTTAAATATTTGTGTATACTGATCACTCTCAGTTAAAACAAAATCCCAGTTTCATTCTGTTATCTCATAGGTTTCAGCCAGTAATAGCCATTATTAATAAACACTTAGCTGCAAATATATGAGTCATACTGAAAGAGGGATTTTATCATTGTGATTAAAGCTATCAGCATAATTTTACTGACTTAAAAGATCAATCAAAGGCAACTCTGTATTCAGAATAGAAACACACCATCAGTTAGATATATGTAAAACACACAAAACAGCATGATTCAGACATCACAAAAATTAGTAAGTATGTTTCAGAGACAAAGCTGTACAAATGCGTGTAGATAGCCAAGGGCTCTGCTCCAGCACCATTACACTCACATTCATTACCTGTCAAAATAAAAAAAGTCTGCCAAAATCCCTAACAAATTTTATCCTGAAAGGTTACTTTCATAAGTTAATGAGGATACACTTGGATGAGGACAAAACATTTCTGCATAAACTGAGTTTTGCAATTGCTTTACACACATTCAAAAGAAGTCCATAATTTGTTTAATGACTCTCCGGTACGATTAGACATTCCATTCCATTTTTTGTTTTAGCAAGGGAGAGACCAGAGGGCTAAACCATCAATATTTAAACATATACATCCCTTTTAATTTTGAAAATAGTGAAAAACAGATGTTCTCTCATCTTCAAAACTTAAATCTTTTAATTAGAGGAAAAAGCTTAAATAATCGCTCCTGTATGTAAAATCTGTGAACTTGCCAAAGGGAAAGCAGCTCTCCATCACCAGATGAGGTGGTAAGGGGAGAACCGGCTGGATGTGGCAGCAGTGAAGGAAGAGAGGCTACAGCAAGGAAACAGTAGATGAGCGAGGAGTGAAAGCCAAGTGTAAAGCCAGGCTTACAGGTGGCACGTCAGCACAGTGGGATGCCTGAGAAGCACAGCACATACTGCCCAGATGGGCTCAGATGCATTCTAGGAGAAAAGCAGAAAACCCCAAGTACCAGAGCCAACGGTGTGAGAAAAACCATCCAGCAATTCTGTATTTTGTTGCTGCTAAGAGACAGCTGCATCCTCTGGTCGTGGAGGCCAAGAGCAAGCACGAGGTGAGCTGTGGGAGATCTAGGAGATCTTTTGGTACTGCAGCTCCCATTTAAGCAATACGAAAGAACTCAGTGAAGTTTACACTAGAAGCAAAGTTCTGGTACAAAAGCCCCACGGGAAGTCCAAGTAAACAACCACACATGGTGAGAGCATGGAGCAGGCCAAGGGAAGCTGGAGGCCATTCCAAAAGACATTTCGAGGGACTGTCACATTGTTGCTGTCAGTGGCCATGTGAAAACACAAGAGAGCCAGGACTGCCCTCAGGGAATTGCATTTCCTGCTCATTTATTTTCTGGAGTTCATACATAAACCTCATTCTACCATGTGAGCTGCTTCAGGGTACAGCTGCTCAGGGGAAATGATGAGGGGACTGAGTGTTAATTTGTGCTAGTTTGATGGTCATGGTGGGAGGAAAGAATTAAGGCATGTTTAGTTTAACCATAATATATGCCCTATACATTAAAGTAAAGGAAGAAGTTTGTAAATATTAATAGAAAAATTGGGAGGAGAGGGGTAGGAGGGAAGAGGGATGATCTTCCTCATATTAAACTGTCAAAATAAATTTCACTCTTGTAATTCACAGAAATTAAATAGGAGAACAAGATAAAGCTTTACCTTATGTCATCAAATAAATGGCAGCTTTAATTGTTCAGAGCACAATTCTTTAAAACTGCGGACTGTATATTTTCCCAAAATAATAAATTAAAGACAATAAAATCCAGCCTTATCTTATGAACACTGTTTGCTAGCTGATGGCTTGGCATTTGAACAAATACAAGCTAAACTAGATTACAATAGGGAAATAAAATTAAACTCATGCTATTTTCAAAAAAACAGACATGGTTTAGATGTTAAAGTTTCCCAAACAAAACACTCAATCTAGGACTTCATGTATTCCAATATTCCATCTTGAACAACTTATTTTTTTAAATTTGGAATTAAAGACTTGTCCAGTAGCTAGTTACAAGTACTTTTACACGTCACCCAGTACATTATAAAACTTTGTCAAAAATTGGCAGCTTTGACACTCATTTCAAACTATTTCAACAGGTAGCTATTTACCATATCTCATACACAACAAAGCTGATTAATTTTGGACTGCTATACTATTTTTTATTTACATGGGTTTTAGTAGTATTGCTGCTGTTGCTGTTCCTTTTTTTATCTCATTGCTGCTTCCAGTAAATTGTTCTTAACCCAACTCATGATCTCTGCCTTTGTGTCTCCCACCAGAGAGGTGAGGGGAGGGAGAGGTGTGTGGCTTGGGAGAGTCTCACTGAGGGGGGACACTAAATTAGGGTGTGCTGTTCCTAAACTATGGCGGTGCAAAAGCAGGGGGTGGTCATTCCTTATGCTTTTAGACAGCTTCATGGTGGAGAAAGGGGATATTTTTTTAAATATTCTTCTTTCCCAACTATATATTAACTATCAGCCAAACCTAGTCTCTCTAGTGAAAGAATTTTAAATGGTATCTTAACACTATAAATTAAAGCCATGGACACAAGGATTTGGAAGAAAGAAATACAGTAAGTTTACCTGACGTAACATATGCAACAAAAGAGCATTTCCAGAGTTACTCACCAACCAGTCTGAAGATGCTTCATCTAAAACTAATGCAAGCAAATCAGCTAATAGAGGACCCAAATGCAAATAATATGCTGTGCACATGCAGTCAAATGCACTAAGGTACCTGCAAGTGTCAGCTCAAATCTAGTGACAGCCCTCTATCCTGTTCTTTACAGACTCGCACGACAACTGCCATGAAGTTAAGAGTAAGACCGAATTCTGCACAAGACTGAGAAAAAACCTGCAAGGTTGTAGGCAGATTTATCCACTAGGTCTGTCTAAATTACCCAGAGATAATACTTTTGCTCTGGCATGTAAAGACATTCATTTTAAGAGAGTGAAATCCAACAAACAGCAAATGCTGTTGAAATTCAGGGGGTGGGATGGGGGTGGAATTGGTGGAATGACAACACGCGTCTTATTTTAAATTTGGTCAGCTACTGCCCAGCCATCATTCAATGAGGCTGACCTTGAGGAGGGCAGGAGGACAGGCAAGGGGAAGCCCTCAGTCTGAGCAGGATCAGCAGCCCAGAGAACCTGTCCAAAGGGATTTACTACAGGTGCATGGGGCAGGCTGACAAAAAAAGAGAGACTATTTTTTAAGTGGGGAAAAAAATGAGGAGTTTTCGATGGTGAGATGCTTAGGAATGAATTACATTTGGCTCTGGGAAAAGAAAGTTAGGCAAATGAGAATTTTCTGAGTCAATCGGATTTGGAGAAAGGAACATACTTCTTGCTTTCTACATATTTGATTGCTCCTACACAGACTTCTTGGCTCTTTCCTGCTCTCTTAATCACAAGCTTCACATGTTGCAAGATAATATCCTAGTGGCTTTTTAGATGGGCAAAGATAATGGATTAAACTGAAAAAAAAACACACTAAAATAGTGTAAATATTAATTTACTGTTGCAAATTCAGTTTACTCAAATGACAAACAAAATCAAAATTAGATGATCTCTACTTTGCAATGTTTAGGTCTCTTCCTATCACTTGATGTCAGTGATGCATGAGGATGTGCTCCATTCGCTAAACCATAGCCAGTTTATTTCAACGTTTAACAGTGATAGGACATCAAGACTCACAAATTATGCAATGCTCAAAAAGGCCCTCGAAATTTTTACTCCCTGTATATGCAAGCAGTCAGTTTCAGCAAACACTTCTCCAGTAACCGTCTTTTGTCCACTTTTGACACTACTCTTCAGATTCCAGAACACCACCCTATCAGTTCTTTCTGGACAGCAGCCTTTTTAGTAGGTCTCACTCCCTTTTTTCTAGAGCACTGTAAAATTTTACTTTAGCATTTCTGCTCATCAGTCTCTTCTCAGCAGTTTGCCATTTCTCTCCCAGCAATTCACTGGCAGCATAGTAAAGCTGACAAACTTTGTTTTCTTCTCAGGCCATTTCTCTACTAAACAAATAAATCAATATATTATTTATTAGCCACCAGTATTCCAAATCAGAAATTTAACCTGGGTGCCCTCTCACTTTTGCCAAGTTTCTTATTCATGGACGAGCCCAAAGTCCAATTACAACTTACTCATTTACAATGAAAAAAACCTGATTGACCTTGTCCTAAATTCTAATAAGGCCCTCACCTACCCTTCAATGACTACAGCTTCTAAGCACAAAGCCTGTCACTAGAATGCCTCTGGTTTTACTCTCCCAAAATACTTCCTGTCTTATATAATTAAAGTTTCTTAATTTTGCTTTCATTGCCTTAAGTTATCTTTGTTAATTAACAAATTGTCTCTCTTGAATTTGCTTCCCCAGACACCAGCTTTGACATCTACTTGACTTCATCCACAACTATAAAACCTATTCGTATGCCAGATTCCATGCCTGTACTTCACTAAGGTATCAGACACTGTCCCAGATGTCATTTTATGCATTTCTCCATGTGAACAGCCTTAAATGCTCTGCTTATCATCACAGGATCTGTAATTTTCTGTTTATTCCACCAGGAAGAGTCTCTAGCTCATTGTTTATCTTATTAAATCTCACCTCTCTTCAAGTGTCCAAGTGAGTGAGGCACAAACATTGCTGTATTTCAAAGGAACAGAAGATTCTTGCCATGGACTATATACAACTATATTAAAAATTCTCTTCATCTCATGACTTATGTTTAAAATATAGAATGCAGTACATTCACAGCTGACATACCTGCTCCTTGGAAGAAACATGGATTCTTTAATGAAGACTGAACCAGACAGCAGAATATACCAACAGGTACCAATATCATCAGGGCTGGAATAATAAAAAAAGGACACAGTTTAAAACACTTCATTTAAATTACTCACAGCAGTACAAATTTGCACTACAAAGAACATCAAAGAGGCAAAAATGCTCCAAATTATGGAAGGAAAATGCAATTCAATTATTTACAAACTAATTCCATGAAACTATTCTAATTTCTATCTGCAAATATATACATTACTAGAATGCTTAATTTCACTTACTTGACTTTATTAAAAGCATCTATCTATCTATTTGGTAAAAGCCCAACTCAAGTTAAATATTACTGTAAGTGATTAAAATGAGGCCAAGCTATAGTAAATATACTGTGTTGTATTCTATCGAATGCATTGCAGAAGAATGACAGTTATTCAGTTCTTGCTGAAGAGAGCTGTAGCATCTTTCCCTCTATAAATAAGGCATTCTTTCCCAGTACTAGCCATCTTCTTCTTAACCCTTTCTTCAAGACAGAAATTTTCCTTTCCGCATCAGCGTGCCTTTCTCCAAAGTAAGAGACCAAAGGAAACATTTGCAGATGGTAAACATCAGATTTGTCAGTCATCATTATCTGCTGCTACTAAGCACTGCCCCCTTCATGTCTCTTCCTGGCACAAGAATAAATTCCCAACAACAGGGGCAAAACATTTCTTTTCCCTTCTCTTCAACCTGTAGAGGAACTGGATGATGAAGACTTTGTCATCCAGGCACAGTTCATTCTACTGTAGATTCAGATGTTGCTCCTTGTGTAATACAAAATCCTTTTCATATGCTTAGACTCCTTTTGGATAAGTAAGTTCAAATAACGTTTGGACAGGAAAATAAACTAGATTAAGGTTACGAGAAATAGCTGCAGTAGAAGTCTCGTTCCATGTTAACAGTCAGCGCTGAGAATCTCTCTACCATACTTCAGTTTCTACCACTCCTGCTTCTTCCAGAGAAACTGACTAATTGAATTCAAGTGCGTTGCTATGAACTGCATGAGCATTCTTATCAAAAACCACATCTCTAGTGACACTAAGAGATGCAGATTACTTAATTAATTTGTAGCACCTTCATTTTTTTAATTATATGTCTCAAGTCTTTAGCAACAACTAGGTCTAACTTCAAGCCCACATCTTTTAACAATGATGACAGCATAGTATTAAAACCTGATCTTAAATCTTAGTAGGCAATGTACATGTTAGCAGGGTATTTTTCATTTGAAGAACTTCAGTTTAAGAAGTACATATACAGTGGTCCTCAAAACAAAAGCTCTAGCCTAAAACAGCTGAGAGCAAACCATCCAATCTGAAAACATGCTCCATTTTCTTTTTCCACTGTATAATATAAGCATGAGAGAAAGGACAGAAGTGCAAAGAATTAACAGAGGAAATTGAGAGGACACAATCTATGGCCAAGAACAGAGGAGCTGAGTAAGAAGATGGAGCTTGTATTTCTGTTCCAAAAGCCTGTGACCTGACCAGTGAAGTGATGCTGGTCAGCCACACGCACCAGACAAATGACAACAACTTCAAAAGCAAGATTTCAGGAATACTTCTTTATACTGATAGACAACAGAAAACAAAGCAGTAACAGTACCACAGCTAAAACAGTAGCATTTTGATTCACATAGCTGAAGTGTTCTAAGCTGCCTGTCCTGAAATGTGCCTCGCTTGCTTCTCACATATCATTCTCAAACTTGTTGGTCTTGAAAAATCAACATTGTGCATAAGTGCAGAGAACCAGTTTAAAAGCACATAAAGCCAAGAAAATCAGCACTTCCAATGAAAATATCATTCCTAAAAACATAAACATGCACCTGAGTTAAGTTACACATCTTTAAACATTCTTTCTTTCCCCCATGAGTCTTATGCTGACAGGCATACAACAGCATTGCTGCTGAACAGCAAGTCTGTTAGGTTTTTTATTATGTTCTTTAATAGATGTTGTTCTAAATACAAATAATCTGGACTAATTAGTGCAGTTAAAGGTTTTTGAGACAGAAATTTTCAGCAATGGCTATAGACAGAGTGATTTCCCAAATATCTGGGAAGTAACTTTACTAGGATGCAAATAATATTTTTTCCATGTGGATTACAGCACATTATATCATCACGTAATACATTTTGTGGTCTTGGGGGTGGTTTTTTTCCTAGAAACTGGCAGACTGACCAAGCATTAAAGTGTAGTCTGATAGAAAAGAACCTGGGGTCACAGATTTTATAATTCCAAAGCAAAAGTAATCTAGATCTGCTCATGCTTCCAGAAAGCCATTTCCAATAATAAAATAACTGAAGCAGAAAAAAATTAAGCCAATAGAAAGTATTTAAACTTTTGCAACTCTACTAACATGCAAGCTTTTATTTCTCTCCTTTTAAGAGCTGATTAATTTTTTGAAATCCTCTCTCAAACCACCTATTTGTAAGGGGCTTTAGTTATTTTTTCTCACTGGAGATCTTTTAACTTCAAAGAGAAAGGCAGCTACTGGCTTTCACAAGCACCAGTCAATATGTTCGGTATGCAAATTCTTAAGGCTACTTTTGAATCTACCTTTGAATCATTCAACAAACACCTAGAATGATTATGCATTCAACTGCAGTGGTTTGATTTTTTTCTTATTTGATCACACACAGCATGACTTTACACTCAGTTAATCATCCAACTCAATTTTATCTTTTTTTTTTTGCCAATTCACAGGTTTATTCTCTTTCTCTGTAAGTTGGCTGTTCAAAAGTTGTTGCTCCTTCTCACTTATCTGTCATGAACATAATACTTTATCCACTTTATATATAATCAAATTAAGCATCTGCTCATTTGACAGCTGAAAGAACTGATTAAAAAAATAAATCAAACTTGAGAAATACCATCTGATCGGATTTGTCTTCCCTTTGCTTTATGCGTACTTAATAACTGGTTTTATTTTTACAGTTACATTGGAGAATTTCTAAGCTCTAAGGTATTTGCATTATGCATATCTACTGAACTCAAGGCTTTAATTATCTAAATAAAAAAATCTTCAATATTGCTGTGTCACAGTAATGGAATATTGCTACAGAACATGTCTGTACTCAAGGTATCTTCCCTGAAATACACTCTGTATTCTTCTAAAACTTTCACTGTCAGACAAAATATCATAAATATTTCCAAGACAGTCTTCAAGAGCAAAGAACATAGATATGGTATTAATTCTCTTCATTTTTACAACTAGTAGTGTCTTAATATTGTCTTAATATAGTCTTGAGCAAAATACCTGAAAAATCCCACATGCATAGCAAACACATTTCATTCTCCGGAGCACACATGCTTCTCTCACACGAAAAAAAAAAAAAAAAGGCAAATGAAACACTGATCTATTCCTTTCATATGAAAATATATTTAACTCCTGCACTTTCCACACTTGCTAGACTCTCAGTTGATTAGAATTAAGCCTCAACAAAGCCATTTGGCAGCCAGCTTTTGCTAGACAGTACTGTCACAAGAAACACGTGCAATTCTTTCATTTTAAGGATTCTGGGCTTTCCACAATCCTATTCAAACATCATGTGGCTTTCAATCAAGCTTCCAGGTTTTCTGTACTATGGTTGACATTTGTTCATCAACAATGCATTTGCATTCTTCAGGACTTTTGTGCCTGTAATGAAAGACAGGAGGAACTATAGAAGAAGCGGATGCTGAACTACAAAAGCACTTCTTCAAGCCACCCGAGGACTCATGCAAATTCCATTTTACCCAACAGAGAACACTCACATTTGAAAGATTTTCTTTGCAATCACATTTTAAATTATATTTTAAACATTAAAACTGAATTCTAGAGAATAAGCCTAGTTATAAAGTTTTCTTTCACTGCTAGAATAGTGCCTACCCCTGGCAGCCCACAGAAGAATCTAGAAACTTCATTTGCCCTAAAGATATTTCTTCTGCCAAAGAGACAACAGCAAATTGTTCTTAAAAGGCTTTATTGTGGATAGGACACTTCCCTGACTGGGTTTGCAGGAGGGTATTAAGTCCACATAAGCACTTTATCAGGAATTAGCTGAAGCAGGATTGATGCTCATGACCTTTCCACAAAGGCATCCTTCATGAGACACTGGGGTTTTTTCAGCCTACGACAGTTAAGGCGAAGTTCCATAGCACCTGTCAGACAAGCTGATGTAAAAAGGAAAGACATCTGCTGAGGTAAGATCTTTCCTATTACTAGTTTAGTAAAGATGCCACTGCTGCCCAGCATCACCACGACCATGGAAGCAGCAGCTGTCACACAGGAGGAGGCTGGAAGCGCAGTGAAAGCTCTACAAAGCAATGGAGCTGGTGAAGGGTCTGGAGCACAAGTCCTGTGAGGAGCAGCTGAGGGAGTTGAGGGTGTTTATCCTGGAGAAAAGGAGGCTCAGGGGAGACCTTATCACTCTCTACAACTGCCTGAAGGGAGGCTGTAGCCAGGTGGGGGTCAGCGGCTTCTCCCAAGGAACAAACAACAGGACACGAGTCAGCCTCAAGCTGCCCCAGGGGAGGCTTAGACTGGATATTGAAAAGGTAGTCAAGCACTGGAACAGGCTGCCCAGGAAAATGCTTGAGTCACCATCCCTGGAAGTATTTTAAAAATGTGTAGATGTGGCGCTTGGGGAGAAGGTTTAGTGGCAGACCTCATAGTGCTGGGCTCATGGTTGGACTCTATGATCTTAGAGGTCTTTTCCAACCTTAATGATTCCATGATCCATGTCAGGCTGAAAGCAAAGCTCACCTAATCCAGGCAAACAGCACTTCCTTTCTAATTTTGAATTCCTCTCTGCACCCTCTCTCCACTCTTGCAGGGCTGTGTGCACAGTGGGAGTGGAAATAATCGAAATCAGGAACTGCTGACACATGTACATTTCCAAGCAGGCATACACAGACCTTTGCAGGAAGGACTTTACATGTTCCCCCTAAGTGACAGCATACATTGCTTCAAATACCTAAGACTGAGGGAAAGTTGTTGTTTGTTTTGAGATCTTTCTTCAGCTCAGCTACTGTTCTGGATATTCATCTGGACGAAATGTAGGACTGCTAAAAGTTATATAGCCTACCAAAAGCAGCAAAGCTATCCACTTTCCCTAGTTACAGAAAACAATATTTATTACCAAGAAAGTTAGATGACACAAGTAATTTATCCTGCAGAGAATCAGAATGAAGTCAACCCCAAAGTCACTCATTAAGGGCAGTAAGAACAACACACAGTCAATACACAAAACAATACACAGTCATTCTGTCCTGAAAATAAGATTTGTGTTCTGCAAAAACAACAAAAGGACTCCAGTACCAAGATTTAATGTTCTTTTCTTAAAACTATGATGATAGAACTACCTACTGATAAGGTTTTCAGAATACTCAGGTTCTAGCAGCGACCTTAAAGTGGTGCAAAACTGAAAGCCAACACCAAAATAGACACCAATGTGCAGGTTTTATTCAAAATCTGAACTTTAGTTGAACAAAATTTGAATAAATCTGCTTGAAATCTTGGCTTTTGTATTATAGCACTTGCTAGAGCAGAGAATTTCCTGGTGAATCTATATATAATTTCCCAGAATACCAGAGAACTTGATTTACAGGAATTCAGGAGCTAGAAACAGAAAGCCATAAATTGGATTGCAATGCCTTCCCATTGTGTTTCCCTGTCCAGCTTCCTTGACATAGTCCTTTAATGTAACTACAACCTGCAGCCAGACAGGACACCTTTCTGCTTTGAAAATTACACAAAAAACTGAAGACAGGAAACTTCATAGTTGTCACTAACCGTTCTGTCTGAAAACCTCAATTGTGTAATTATGCAATGGCCTATGACATCATTAGGTTGTCAACACTGATGAGCTTAGACAGTATTTTCAGACTGAGGCTTTCACATTTTCTAGCATATGACTTTTCTCTGAGACCTCAGAGGCACTCAAAGTTCAAAAACCAAGAAGTGCTTATAAATCTCCAGACTGACAAGATCCAAGAAGTTTGCAGGCTTTCTCAGTCTCCAGCACTTGCATCAAACTCTTCATGCTATGATCTATTTATGCCCCGAGAAGGGGCAGCTTCTTACGCCCAGAACAGCAAGTAGCTACATATACACCACGTAAAAACTAAAGCTTTATTTTCTAATTATAATTATTTTATTTGTATATAAAGCAATCAGCAGCACTTATATGTTTGCAACTACACATTTGTAACTATATATCTGAATTTTATATTAACAGCATATCAAAGAAATGCTTCACAAGAAAACATGTCCACCACATGTATCAATTCTGTAAGGCATCTGTCTACAGTAGCACAGGTGTTCCAATTTTAGCTCTCAGATTTCCTGATTACTTAAGGTGCTGAAAAACCCTCCAAAATACTTAGCTACAATAAAGATTTAAATCAACCTGTTAAAAGGCCAAATAAATCTCAAATATCTAAACCATCTGTAGTGTCTTCCTCTATCCCAACAAGTCCTGATACATCACTTTTCTTTAAGACTTCTTTAGAAATAGCTGGATTTTAACAAGAGCAATCCATTTAATTCTCATTCTCCATCAAAATGAGACACAGCACTACTAAAACCTCTGGAATAACGAATCATATTCAGCACATGCTTACTCAGGTTCGACTGAGATAATGAACATTTTAAGTATGTACAGTGGCAAGAATCTGCGGGTCTTTGTGATGACTGCTGTCAAACACGCTTTAATTCTGTCAAATAAGACGTCGCTTCAGTGCAAAATTCAGTACCTGGACCTGAAAGCACATGCTAAACAAAAGTCTTTGCTCTTCTGCCCACCTTCTGGTCATTGGCTTCTCAGCCAACCCCTTTAAAACAGCACTTGAAAAAAGCTAAGCAGAATGAAAGTCTCAGTGGAAACAAGCACAGAAATTACTTCCATATAATTACTGCTTAATATTCCTTTTACACTTGTGCCTATCCTGAGACCTAAGAAACAGAGGTGGCATTCTCCCTCCAACACTGGACTTTAGCAACTCCAGATGCTGGAAGGACCCCTAACTTAAGTCATCATCAACATCCAGAATTGCTTTCCATTCAGAGTTATTTTCAAGCTACTTCATAAAAAGGTCATGAATTTGGCAAGAACAATTTCTTGGTTGTGAAAAAGCTAGTTTGATTTATGGAGACAATAATTCTTTAAAATTCCAACCACCAAAGGATTCATTGAAGACTTACATTTAAACTGGATATAGTACCATCATCCTACAAGCTGTAACATTTGTAATTGTTTTGGTAAAAGAACTTACAAACAGAGGTGTACCTAGCAGATTACATTTTCATGTAATCATATGCAGTGTTGTTCAAAGTTGAATAAATTTCAGAAAATCAGCAGAGTAATTCCAAAGACATTGCTCACGTTCCCAGATCTCCACTTGAGAGAAGCAGAAACAATGGAAATTTGACATGTCAGAACTGGGACCTCTTTCAGACATTTAAGCACTACATAAGAAGGAATCCCAAAGAACATTGCTCTGCAAGCTTATGCTCCATAGGATATTGTTCCAGCAGATTAATCTGTCTGTTTCTCTCTGCTCATTTTGGTTATCCTCTCCATCCTGAGAGCTATAGGTAGTTTATTGTTTTAACTGAGTAATCATTGCCAGAATTAGACATAAGCCTGGAAGTGTCTTGGGATGTCAAACATGTCTAAGCTGAACAATTCTCTCAGGTAGACATCTCATTGCCCGAAGATCCTGCCCAATAGCACTGTAGTGTTTGAACACGGAATAGCCAGGAAACTGCTTATTAACATTGTCAGCACTGCCTCTAATCCTCCTTATTAAGCCAGTTAAGCAGTTACCTGACATCTGCCAGAGCATTTCAGATGCTCTTGATGACATTAAGAGGTATATCCCAAACACAGAAGTAAAAGAGATTGGTACTTGATGCATCAGCTACATACAATTTTCAAATACTTTTCTTCTTATATGAACACAGTGAAGCTATATTTAGAGTGAAGGTTAGAAGCAAGAATAAATTTAAGACAGAGTTAAAGTATATTCAGTAACAAAACTGAAAACTCAGAATTTTGAACTTCTGATTTTCACTAAACAGTGTGCATATTTCAACTTATGTCCAAAATTGTATTTTATTAATGGACACAAGATGAAAACTGGTGTCTTGGCTCCTGGTAGCAACAATGGAAAATGCAGAAGAATGAACCACAGGAAACAATTCCTCAGTATTGATGAAAACAAATAATGAAAGATCTATTTTTCTTTAGAGTATTTAAATTATTTGTATTCTATTTCACTTCTGAAATAAAATCAGTGAAATCAACCAAGAATTTTGATCAAATTAGAGAGTATTGAAGAGTGTAAGTAATGCCCGTCAGTCTAAGACAGTGGATTAAACAGGCAATCAATAAATACATTATACAAATATATGCACACAAGCTAATTGACCTATTGTCATTGAAGTCTTGATATTGAACATGTACAGTGAATTAGCCCTTTGTATCAGAAGAAAAATTTAGAACAAAAATTAGTGTCCTAAATCAATAGAAAACAACTACAGAAGTAGAAAAATAAAATTTGCATCCAAAACTCTGAGGTCAAGACAAATCTGTTCTTATATCTTACAGCTTCCTAATGCTTCTCCAAAACCAAAGCTTTTATTCTCAGAATTACAACAAAAATATTATAGGTTTCATTGAAATATTTACAGCAAAGAAGGTGCAAAAACATCACTTCAGTCATCATTCAAGGAAGCCTCAAAATCAGGTCAAACAATAACACAAATTTGGAACTGGCTGTGCAAAGACAACAGACTGTAACATTGATCACTGACACTATTAAGAAGCCTTGATTCAGTGTCCGTTAATACAGAGACAACTGCCAAGTCCTTGAATGTGTTTATTTTAATGATAGATATTGCCTAAAGAATTCCCCACAACAAAACATATGAATCAGGTTCCTGATTTACTGCAGTGCAGAACTGGCAGTATCCCAATGATATTTTGGCAACTGCCTGACTATCAGAAGGCACAATACACCTTTAGGAATATTTTCAGGACAAAACAGAAGAGGCTAGCCCTGCTGCAGCACTTCTTTACATTTTTAAATATACTGCTGCAGAACTTCCACAGAAACCTATGGATGTAGAAGCATGAATGAATATATATATTGCCTGCAGAGATCTACCTGAAATTTTTGATACTGACCCAGAGATCATAGAATCATTTAGACTGGAAAAGATCTTTACAATCATCAAGTCCAGCCATTAACCCACCACTGTTCACCACTAAAACCATGTCCCCAAGCACGACATCTACGTCTTTTAAATACCCCCGGGGATGGTAACTCAGCTACTTCCTAGGCAGACTGTGCCAGTGCTTGACAACCATTTCTCTAAAGAAATCTCTTCTGATATCCAATCTCAATCTCCCCAGCACAAACTGAGGCCAGTTCCTCTTGTCATATCACTTCTTACTTGGGAGATTCTCTAGCAATGCCTTTCTGCAGTCTTTTAGGATTTAAGTTTTATAATCTGTAAGAGATAAACATATATAGCTATAGACCACATCTATAAAAGCACTCCATTTAGTTCTAATCATGGAAATATCAAAAATTATCAGCTGAAATTATGTATCTTTATCTTTCTTACAGCCTTCTCCACCTCCCATCCCCTTTTCCCTCCCCATTGCATTACAGTCTTAATACAAGTAGATGTTTTTCATTCCAGACTGCATGACAAATTGGGAATGAGGAAAAAAATCAAGACACAACATAATTGTACAAATACAGCTTTTTGTCTCACACCTGCCTACCACAGTCAGTAACTTTAGAAACTAATGAGCTTGCTATTTCTCATTTCAGCTGTGGACATTCTCTGTAGTAATAACTCCGTTTTACACGCAACATTTTTCCTCTCCAATCTCCAGTTTATATATACAGCTTCTTCTTTTCTTTCTCCATGCTGAATTTTACTAAAGGTTGCAAACTGAATTACATAAAAGCTCACAAACATGTTGACATTGGACAAGAGCTTTTTCCAGCCAGAGACATTAACCCAAAAATTCAGTTCACGATGTCCAAGAGATAAGTACTCTTCTTTAAACACTTGTCCTTTTTTAAGAATCAACAGCATCACAACCAGTAGCCCAATAGTGAAGTCCTACAGACTGCGAAATTTGTTACTGTTAAGAACTTTAATCCAAAACGAAATCTTCTCAGTACGGACATGTGGGAGCTAGGAGCATATATCCTAGCAGGACTTTGTTTGAAGGATCTCTAAAAAAAAAAATGCACACTTTACAATAACCTGGACTGGGGTTTCCTCCGTATTTTTTTATAAACAATACAAGCAGTAGCTAAGTTAGTTCCAGATTCAATTGCTCAAACTACAGGGAATGTAATCACAAAACTATGTTGTGCTACAGCCTGGAAATTCAGAAACATCAGGTTTTATTACTGAATGACTTTGGACTGCAGGTCATCAAACCTCAACATATTTTCTGCCAATCCAATGTCCTTAGTGAAGAAAGTAAGGGAAGCTTAAAAATATACAAGACTTCTGTACAGAAAGAGTAAGCCAAACACCACTGATGCATACACACGGAAATATCAAACAGCATGGCTGAAAAACACATACAGCCCTCCTATGACTAAGGAGGAGGAAAAAAAGGTGCTTGCTTTATTAGACACATACTCATTTGCTTACATCCAAAGCACCTACTGCCAAAGATTCCTCTGCCATCATAGCATAAAATTCAGTTTTGATCCAAAAAATTTTGTTCAACTGTCCAGAGGTATAAACACCCTCTACGAATCTGCTAAAACTTTGGTTTCCAAAGAAAATGCTAATTTGAAGCTCACTGTTAGAGACATCAAGAATCATGCAGATATGTATCAAACAGAACATTTTTTTCTTTGGACTACTGATAAAATATATATTTAAGTGACCAATATTTTTTTAATGAGATCTTTAAATAGATTTGAATAAAGGTAGCAGGTTAAAAAAAAAACCAAAAAGACATGCGTGCCAAGTAAACCTCAATTCCGAAGTTTTGCTTTGCAGATTTTAAGCCCTTTTATCATTAACTTCCCATCAAATGAAAGTAGTAGAATGACTGGCAAATGAAGAATAACTCAAGCTGAACTGCCACTCCTAATAACCCAGTTTCCATTTAAACAGTGAGATGGCCGTAGGGTTTGAGAATTTGTCACTACCATGTACACCCACTGATAGTAAAGTAAGTGCAGATGAGATGGGCCGATTTTAAGCAATGTGCTCCATTTTATCCCTTTGGTCATAAAAAGAAATCTATAAAACTACTATGAAAATTAACAACCTTTGTTTGTTTTTTAATGTAGGATAAAATAATTGCTGTGCTTGTAAGGAATGCACATAATTCTTTTCAGCACTGCATACACGCAATAGAAACTTACTTTTTTATACATACCGCCAACGAAGCAGATAGGCACACAGTTTTCACAATGAAAAACTTTTGATCAAATAAACAGTGCAACTGCATTAGTCTGCACATTAGCATTTAGGGATAAAGATTTAGTTTTTCTGCACTGAGACACTAAGTTGTGCCTCAGGGAGGTCAAACACACAGGTCAATTAACAGCTCCAACAGTTGCAGCTATTTTAATAGATATAGCACCCAATTTCAGATTTCAATGCAAATATACCATCACGGGGCAGGGGGAAGAAGTTGTAACTTTAAAAACAATCTAAAATGTTAAAATCTAATGCTCTTTTAATACCTTAGCCTTCATGATGAAAATAAGAGTGTCAAGTGATAAACTCTGGTATGTTCATTAAAAAGCAGCCAGGTTGCATGTTCCAAGCTGATCTCCTACAGCTCACAACTGAGTGGATCAATCCTAGCCTGGCTACCACTTTGCTTCTCTCCTGTAGTACTCAATTTTTCCAAACATATACATAGCAAAACTGAAATTCTGTTTTCTAGAACAGTACATCTTCAACACATAGGCTGAATTTGTGAAACCAAAAAAGGATCTCCCCAAGTTCATTTTCCTAAAAATAGAACATTGAAATTAGACTGCAGGTTCCATGGGATTTTCTTACTAAGTAGATCTCAAATTACTCATGAAAAAAAAAAGTAAAGGCACAGCTCCGAGTAACAGAACATATATTTTTAGTTTCAAAATCTGAAATTTTTCTTTTTCTTTAAATAAAAAAATATTAATTGTTAACTTTCAGGTTTAGCCTATTAAACATTAATTTAGAGATGTGAAATGCTAGAGCAAGCACATTTTACGTTAGCATCTATATCCAGAAACTGCCAAACTGCCCATTAAATCTTTTGAATAAATCATGGGGAAAAAAATGTCAAGAAGCACCTAAACAGGAATGACAGGCAAACAACCAAAGTGAAGATGAAGTCACATGAAAGGAGTGACAAAGGAAATCAGTGCAAAAGAACTGCAAAATGCACTTCCAGTTAACCTAGATTTCACAATCTCCTGTTTGTAAATTTTATTTTTTCAGGCACATATTTTCTGTAATTTTTGTTTGCACCGAGTATATGCTTAGCTAGCAGTATGGATTCATTCAGCATATAATTAAAATTTAAGTCAGTGCTTAGAATGACCAAAATACTGGGTTCTAAACAAAAACTCTGTTACATTATAGACACAAACCAACTGCCTAGAAAAGGACAAATCACCAGCACAATGGTCCCTAGCAAATTAGTGTGTAATATGCATAAAGATTATATTGGTCTAATTAAAATTATCTATCCACCTATAGATTTTATCTATCCACCTATAGATTTTGACCTTGTGTAGTCCCCATACAAAACATTACTGGGTTTCGTTAGACCTTAATTTAACTTTGCTGAATGGTCAGGGCCCAGCATTTGAGCTTACTCAATCACTGATACTCGATATAGGAAAATTAAACATGTACAAAAGAAGGCATACAAGTGTGTCCCTTGTATGCTTAAATGTTCAAATAATGCCAGACAACTTAGAAAAATATGCATTTAGAGTCTGAGTTAGGGGCAGCAAGTAAGACTCTGATAAACCTTTTGTTTCAATAAATTGCTTCCATAAATGAAGCAATTACAATTCTCAGATCTCTACTGTAAATCTGAGTTGACACTAGAGCACATCCCTGCTAATTATAAACCATGTTAGATTTGTCAATTTGGCACCACTGGCACGAAAAGCTGATCACTACTACTTTCACAAAATTGAAGTAAGACTAAATGACAATTAATGAGAAGACATCCCACATCCTCTAATTTTAGATAAATTTAATACAACATGCACCACCAAGCAAGATCCACTGTTAGCTCTCTCCCTGGCACCAGCAAATTTCTTTGCTCTTTGATGATGAAAATGAAGTGGATCATTTATATTTACAGACTGTGCACTTGGCAAGGAATTTTGGCATTAAACAGTCCTCAAGTCACTTTAATATGAATTAATTCTTTGAACATCATACAAAAGGAAGCAGAAATACTTACTAGTACAGAACTTCATTTGCTTCATGCCTTTCATATCTAACAGTTTCACACATCAGTCTGAAAGAGAAGAAGTCAATTTTAGTTATGATTCCTATCAGTGTCACAAAGACTTCACTTTCTAAAGTTACTCAGCATTTCCACAGGTAACTCCAGCACTCACAGAAACAAACCACTAATTTAAATCAAAGCTGATTCCTAATTTAAGAGAACAAATAGTAAAATCTAAGCATTGAAGTTATTAGTTCATCCAAGATCAGATTTGATCTAGGACACTAGATGTAGCTGTTCCCGTAAAAAAATCTATAAAAATCAGTAAATAAAAAAGTGATCATACTTTACAAAGCGTGTGGTAAAAGCAAGTAGCTTCATAAAAACAATTCTGAATTTTAGAAATGGTTGGAAATGTAGTATGTGCAACATTAATCAGAGATACAATATAAAAACTGCTCTCTTTTTCAAGTCAGGCCCAATAGATAAAACAAGAAATTATGCTGCATGGTAAATAATGCTTCTCATTTTGCTAAAATTCAACAACTTGAAAATTACCATGAGATTTTAATGCTGAAATCCCAGAGGGCTCAAAGTGGAGAGAATTTCCTGCAGGAAAATCCTCTGTCTAGAGGGGGGGATTAAAGTGCTTTCATATTCACTGTCTGCCTGACAAATGTGGCATAATAGAGAGCAACTATAATAGAACTTACCACATACTAGGGAATGCAATGTTAACTTGATGTAGAAAAATCACAATGCCATTTCTGTCTACTACCTCAAGGAAACAGCCCTGTGAATTACTGGGGGGGTGGGGACAAAACAAATCCCACTGCCTCCCTTGGCCTTTCCATAGCTCTGAAGCAGACTGCAAACCCCAAGGCTATTTGACAGTCAGACAGAGATTTACCTAAGAGGCTCATGAGAACATTCAAATAAGGAACTATATTTAAATTTTGGAAATAAATTCTCTTTCCTCACATAATCCATCATCAGAATCTCGGTGTATCAATGACCAGCTGCCAGCAATAATATCATAAGCAGACAAAAGCACTCAAGAATTGCTGCTCAGGCAAAAAGTCTCCAAAAAGTTGATTTGAGGCCTGTAAGAGTTGATCTGGGTTTGACATAACAATCAATTGCCGTTTCCTAGATCATTCATTTCAGTAGTCAACAGACTGCTACAAAAGCCACCTTAAAACCCATCTCTCACAGGATTTTACTTCTTACTTTTATTATAATGCTTTTTCTGTTCAGAAGCGGCAAGCCTGTAGTGGTATCATGACTATTCATAAATTGTAAATAGAAAATTGAGATCTTAATTCTGTTTGCAGATAGATAGATATAAAAGTTAAGAACCAAGTTTTACTACCACAGCCTTTCCCACACCCTGGTATTTTACGTCTACACTTTGGACCATCTTTGAAAACTTTTCTTACACAAAAAATGTCTCTGTTGTATAAAATTAAGCATTATGTACTGCACATCAATTTCAGCTAATGAAAAATCTTTTTGTATCCTGGCACAGCAACAAAACTTTGAACCACAGAACCATCTTTTTTCAGACACTTCCCTCCACCATAAAATTGGGTTTTGTCAAATCTTTTACAGACACTGAAAAGGCACTGTCTGCTTCCACCTCCTGGGTTTTCATCTTCCCTCTGATCCTGTTTTGAGAGGGAAGGGGAGCACAGACATGAAGCCACTGGTGAGAAGATAGCAGAAGAGAAGTCATTGCTAGGAGTCAGATTTAAAAATTTAAATACTGCTCAAGGATAGTCTGTGCCCTACTGGTCTGGAATGATGCTGGGCAATAAGCCATCTAAGAGCAAGAGTCACAGGAAACAGAATCACTTCAACAAGCAAGTTTTGTTCCCCTCTGAATTGGGATAGAAGGAAGCACATTCTTGATAAAGTCACGCAAGTCCACCACTGGCACTGCATTTTACAGCATTTTGGTCCCATTATTAGGACAGCAATAGGGGAGAAAACACCTCTTACAGAAGGTAGCCAAACGTTTCAATTTTTGTATTACAGTGGAACAGTTAAAAATTGCAGTGACCAACTACTACTGCTTCCTCAAATATCTGAAAAATTGAATTAGTTCTGGTCAATACTGGTGCCCAATTTTTGCTCGATCACTCAAACGTGATCTTTATCCGCTTCCTAAACAAGTATAATAAATTACAGATGAGATCACCAGCAAGCCATATGGTAAGTTATTCACCACTAGAGGCTACATTTAATACATTCGGGTTTAATGAATCTCAGAGGTTTTTGTGGCATTCCACTGCCACAAGAAGAGTTGTATCCTAAAGGATACTATAAAAGCTTTCAGTCCAACATCTGCCGGGAGCCCAGCCTTTTCCATGTATGGTACTGTAAACAGAAGCTCTCTTTGAGGAATTCGCTATGCTGGGAGAGCGAGTTCCACACATTCCTCAGCAAGAACCTCATGCTGCACAGGAAGCCAAGAAGCACACATCAACATACCACACAACCATATGTGCACACTTTGATCTTTGTAAACAAGTTAACATCAGTTCAACTCCAGCTATGCAAAACTTCACGTGCTAAAAGTATTGCATATAATAACATAACACAAAATACTTCGACTGAAGGTGGCCATGGCCTCCTTCCAAAGCAAAAGTAAATACAGAGACTTCTTTGAAGTTAACATTCACATTGCAAAATGTGTCTCGAGTACTTTGGAAGAAAGAAAACCCTGCCTTTTATTTTCTCCAAATTACAGAATATTGGCTTGGGAATGTGGACTCCCACAGAATGACAAAGCAAGAGGCCAGAAATTAGAACCTAAACCAGCATTAATCAAGTCAAAGTTGCTTCAGCATCTTCAGATGTGGCAAATGTTGGCAAAGCTCAGGGTATAAAACAGCAGTAATTCACCTTCTCTACCCACAGGGCATACAGGAGATGTGCTGGCCTCCTTCTGTAGCTGCCAGCCTCAAACTAATGCCCAAATACCCTTAGAAACCTCTGCTGTAAGATGCTTGCGTGAGGACAACTGAAACAATTACTTAAAAACCAAACAAACACAAGTCTTTACAAAAAAAAAAAAATAGGAAGCTTTCGTGAAAGTTTTGACTTGAATTTATTTGCTTCATAAAGCATTTTAATAAAAAAGTGTGGATGACATTTATCAAATATTTTTACTAAGAATTATTTGCATATGTTGTACATAGTGTGTCTAAAATTTCGAGCAAAGGAAAAGCAAGCAAAAGCTGAAACAGAAGCTGAAAAACAGACTCTGCTCTCACGATTACTATATTACATAAATGATTTCATCAATATATGGGCTTGTACTCTGTATGTAGAGCATTTATTTCTATTCAAAAGTTTGAAAGGAAAACAAATGCATCTATAATAGAAATAGGAAGGAACAAACAGAGATACACGATGCACTCATACAAGGAGGAAGTGTTAGAAAAAGAAAGAAGGGAAGAAAAGAATGCAGTGATAGGCAGTAGGCAGGGTACACAAGAGTAGCATGTGGTTACCAAAATTACTGTTCCTTTGCTTTGTTAGTGCATTAACATACATGGTTTTAATGACAAAGTATCATACCTTAGCTGATGCTCTCTCAGATTAGACAAAGCTTCCATTCCATGTAAATACGAATACACAATCTCCAAGTCCTACAAAAATAAGGAAAATATTATTAGTATTCTCAGTTTGAACAAACTATTAAAATACTGGTTTTTAAAGCATCCAAAGCTCTCTTAACAGGAGTAAGTAGGAACACTTCCAGAAGGTCAAAGGCAAACTGCAGGAACACCTTTGATTATACTTTGGAACCTCACACGAGGAAGAATGATAGCATGTCCACATCAAACACAGAAACCTTCCTGCTTTTGCTGTCATTACTCTATGTCTAGGAAACAAGCCTAGTCCAGAATTACAGTGAACTACTTTGCAACTATCACGGTCCTGCTTTCCAAAGCCAACATCCCCAAAACCTTTCATTTACTTTGTAAAGCAAGGTCATAAGAAATCGGTCTTTTCATGTTCAGGAGAAACGAAAAAAAGTACAACACAGTCTAACAAAATACCCCATTGTACAGAGATATTTCTAAAATTGTATCCTCTTCAAACGGAAGATAAGCCACAATCTTAAATGAGGAAAAAAAGCTGGCATGAACAGAAAATTATTGGCATGAGATAATAAAAAAGTCAAATATGATCCTTTTTACCATCTGGTGAAGTGTTACATTCAACCATCGTGGACCTCTAATATCCAGCTGACAAAACATTAATAAAGATATGAAAACAACATCCAAGACTAAAACTTCCTAAAATGCAACTGTGGAAACACTAATGCCAGGCCAGAGGTTCTGTTCAAGTTATACTTAAAATAACTACAGCACTTAAGAGAAAACTTCAGTGAAGCCAACAACCTCTATTTAGAGTGACTTAACTTTGGCTCATGGATTTCACGCTGTTTCATCATCCTTTTTCTTATTTTTAAACTTGCTAGGTGAGAGACAAACTATGATCCATAATTCATTAAAAAACAGAGCAATGGTCCACAACCACTAGCTGAGGCTGACAAAGTTGAGAATAAACTAGCACCAACACAACTCTTATAACTTACTGTAAGAACATGTTTTCAAGTAATGGAATATACCAAAGCTAGAAACTTGTGAAAGATTTGATCACTGTGAAATATTTGTGCATTTAAAATTGCCTAAGAAATACAGAAATACTAGTTGTCAGACACAATGAAAGAATGCTCTTTGGGCACAGACAAAGAATTGAAGTCACAGAGAGAACTTGAATTTAAGAAAGAAAAAGAAAATCCAGTTAAATACATTAAGTGCAGAAATGTGCTGTACTCGTTAAAACCACGGTACAGATCAGAAAAGATACCAGGAGTTACACTCAGTGGCTAAGGCTAAATAGATATCTCTCATTCTGTAACAAAAAGAACGTCTTCTTCTCACAGTGGAAAAGGCAAATATTCAGTTTGAAAAAGCAGAAGAATGCACAAGCCAAAGTGCTGCAATTTCACTTCAATTTTAGCCCTTCTGTTCCCTTGCCCTCTAGAGGCTTTGGTCCTTCGAAGAGCAGACAAACGTAATTATGCATGTACTGGGATGGAGGGGCTTTGCACTCAGAAGGTTCTGAAGAGAAAATACAGTAGTTGCTCGCCTTTTTTACTTTTTTTTCATACTAATAAAAGTGTGTGAAAAGACGTGTCTGCTGTAGTCAGTGACCTGCTCACTCGCCAGACGGGCTGGAGGTGAGCAGAGGCTCCCGGGAGCCCTGTGCTGGCGGCAGGGTAAGATGCAAGCCAGACAGTCCCCGTGGCTCCGCCGCTGCTCATCCAGACGCGCCGGACTGCGCGGCACAAGCCAACAGCTGCCATGGGAAGCTGGGAGTGCACCACTGAGGATCGGATGCTCGTAGTGGCGTATTACATGGAAAAGAGCCTGGCCAGAAAGCGCTGCTCTGACTCATTTCCAGCAAATCTCTCTAAGAACAAGCAGAGAAAAAAGGAGAGAAAGCTTCTGCCGCCAGCTTGCACGGAGGTTTCTCTGGAGTGGCAGAGATTTTATCTGCTGTAAAGTATTCCCAGAAGAATAGAGAAGCATTAAGGATGCTAGCTTACAGACCCAGAAGAAGACCCATGGGCATGTGGTTTCCAAAACCGATAGGTGACACAAACCTAGTGACCAACCCTACATATGTACAAAGGAGTGATGAGCAGAGGTTATGCTCCTAGAGAAATGCAGCTTAAGTGATTCAATGCAGGGCGAATGCAATAAATCAGTGAAGGGAGTCAGAACCATAGAATGGTTCAGGTTGGAAGGGATGTTAAAGATCATAATTCCAAAACCCCTGCCATGGGTAGGGTCTCCTTTCACTAGACAAGGTGGCTCAAAGCCTCATCCAGCCCAGCCTTAAGTCATTCTGACCAGCTTCATAAACAGCAAACAAGCTAAGTTGCATGAACTCTCTTTTTCTTAAATAAATAATTCCCTTTCAAAATACAAGCATACTTGTCAAATATTTGCAAATACAACATCCCATAGGTCCCCAGATGAGGAACTGCAGATGGTGGAGGTCCTTGACACAAAAAAAAAAAGGCGATAAAAAGAGATTAAGAAAAATCTAAAGAGTTCTAATAAAGAGGATGGGTGAGGAAAAAACACAACTAATGAAGTCTTTACTTGTGCTTCCATCACGGTTGCTGGCGAAAGACATCTTGTCTCTGAGAGAAATAAGGCGAGGAGTTTTTCTTCAATTTGAAAAAAAAAAAGAAGCAGCAAGAAAACATTCTAACATCTCAGCTGCCATGCGCTGGATGTTTCCGAGAAGTGCCAAAGTGAGCTGCTGCCTGTTCCTTAAGCGGTATCTTTCCAGAGGCGTCTGGCAGGGAACAGCTCCCTCTAGCACCAAAAGTTTGGCATTGAAATTGAAGCAACAAAAAACCAGCAACACCCCTTTCAACCAACTTCTCCATAATACTGCAAAGTACGAAGAACTACAGTAGAATCAAAAGAGCAAATACATATTCGTATATGGTCAGTAGGCTCTGTACACTTCCAGACAGCCTGCAGCATTAAAGAGGAGGAAAGCAATTTTAAAGAAATAAAATCAGAATCCCAAGTTATTTTTCTTAGGTCACATCAGTTTTCCATTAATCTCAGGAAAAATTATGCTGCGCTTACTTGGCAAAAATACTCATTATCGAACACAGCTAGCTGTTTCAACTTCTTAATTCAAAGTGAATTGACAAAATGCAAGAGTCCTTCAGAAACATTTGTGCCAAGTATTGCAATATCCCAAGCAGATTCCAAAGGCTTGAAATGAAACTATTTCATAAAAATAACACACACACACACGAACTTCGGCATGTAAGCTATGAATGGTTTTGATTTTGATATACAAGACATTTGACAAAAGCTAAACTTCTAAATTTCTCAGGAAAAGAACTCTGTCTTTCAAGGACATGATGTGCCTACGTGATTTGTGCCTACTAGTTAAGCAAAACCAGTTAAGCAGCAGCTAAATTCAAGCCCACTGCGACTTACACAAACATTTCTGCCAGATCACGGCGTCCCTGAAAGCTGCCTCTAGCTAATGCACAGGATAGATAGAAGTAGGCAGGTGACAGCAGCGCAGATGCTTCCTTGGATGCTGTTTTTACAAGGCGTGTACCCAAATAACCACCGGGGGGCAGACCGAGCCACCGAAACTGCAGAGAACGTCATCCTCTCCAGCTTCTCCCTTCATTGTTTCAAATATAACTTCGTAAGAGTTTAAACATGCCAAGAGGAGCAACGCTAATCATCACCACTACAACTGGTTAAATATTCTGCTACGGGAAGGACTACTTATCCAAAAGCACAGAGGAACTACCAGCTTTCTGCTTTCTAGTTTTATCCAGCCAGGAGAATTTAAAAAAAAAAAAAAAAAGGCAAAAGCCATGCAAAGGCTCAGTTGATCTTGCTACACAAAGGCTGTGGCAACAGCTTGAAAAAACATCTCAATGGAGAATCCAAAGCCAAAAATTAAATGCAAAGCACAAATTAGCCCAGCTTTTAAAGCATGTTTTTATTTAAATGAAAGCTAAAAGACTGAAATCTAATCTACACTTAAATCTGTACTGCAGCCAAAGTCATATGCTTGGGTTGCTGTGTGGGAAGCAGCACAAAACTTGTTTAATTCAGTGTTATTTCTTAATTTGCTTGTTTCCGTGGTGTCAGATGGATCACTTTAAAGTTCTGACTGTACTTTGAAACAAAACAGACACACTCAAGTTTTAACACAGCTCAACTTCAATTAGATCTGCAGAAACATACTGGTTTGCAACCTTACCTCTGCTCTCCATTCTAATAAAAATCCATCTGTGTTTATGCCCAGACTTTCTATCCATTTGATTTGTGCTTCAAACATATTTGCCAGTTACACAAACTGGAGAAACCCAAACCAGAATGCTGACCCCAAATTCATACCAGCTAAATGAAGACTTTTTTACTTCATTGGGATGATGGAGATGTGAAAATTTGCTATTTTGGACTGAAAAACTTAAACCTCTCTAAAAACTGCAAGCTTACACTGGCTTCAGTCCTGGTTTGCATTAAGGTGTGAAATTACGGGCCAAACTCAACTATTCGTATCCTTGCCACAGTTACAAAAAAAATACTGAGAAATTCACTGTTCTCCAAGTAAGAAATGCACTCATTTCTGTGATGTGGCAAACAAGCAGAAAGCAGCTTTCATCTTGTAATAGTTTGGTTTCTTTCAAATCAAAAGGCAAAAATAAAAAGCAAGCGAATTCCTTGATTCACTGTCTTGAAGGACAGGAAAAAAAAAGCAACTTTTCAAAGCACCTAAAGGCTCAAAAAGATCTGCGTGCTGAGCGTACAATGTGTTTTGAAAGGCTGATCTCTTAAAAACAACCCATCTTTAGTTCACATTCAGCCAACCACCAGGAAAACCAGGCTCCAGGGGGAGGGTTGTACTCACTCCCCATCACCTGTGGCCACTCCAGACCACACCCCAAGCCCAAGTTCACTGCCGTGAAGACAGGAGGTCCCAGCTGGCTGCTCCATGCTGATCTCCCGGGCCCCAGGGGGAGCACCTACTCACAGGGACCCAACTTCGAGCCGCTCTCTTGGCAGCATGAGACCCACGAGCTCCTGCGTCAGGGTCAGAGAGGCAACCGCTCCTGCAGCACGGAGGACGTGGGACCTCAAAGTCTTTGATGGGTTTCAACAGACCATGAAACTGCTGGCAGGAAGAGAGGCATTTCTATACAGCTGACTAAACGGTTATTTTAGCTCAGACTGGGATCTCCCCAAATTGCAATGTACTAACAAGTGCAGCAATGACAAGTTTCTTCTTACTGAGCAACGAAGCCACGATCCAAAGCCAGCTTGTTGAAGTCCTGCCTCTCTTTCCTGGTAGCTGTATGATCCTATCTTTTTCCCTTTTCTTCACACTCGCAGCACCTGAAATCGTATGACTCTCAGCCACTAGGGTAGCTATACCAAGCACTTACATTCCTTTTTTTTCCCCTCTACTGTTGATTTAGCACTGGCCTGTCTGGCTGCTTGTACTGGCTCACAGAGGCCAAAGCAGTGCCAGCATCACCAAAAGAAAGAGACTGGACTACAGCAACACCAATCCCATCTGGCTTACACAAAAACTTCCATGTGCACAGAAGAGCCGTGGCCACTCCCATGTAGGTTTGTTCACATCTGGTTCACACTAAAATGCCAGGCTCTCCCTCAGAGCAGCTCAGGAGATGGCACAAGTCACTGCCTTCGCAGACAGCAAGGTGTGCAGGCAGGGCAGGGCAGAGCGGGTGGTGGGGGAGCACATCAGCTATCCCAGCCAAACCTCCCTCTGCAGGCAAGGCCTGAGGGGACTGAACACTCACCTAAGGGTAAGCTCACATCTTGCAAATACTGACCTGCCAAAAGACAGGAGCAAACCACAAAAACTGACTTCCACGGTGACAGAAAAATGCAGTATTGCTGATACCAAAGTCACTGCCATGCACACATGAAGATGAGTATTTCATCTCCACCTCCAGGGTGCCAGCAGTGGAAAAAAATCTGAACCCACTCATAACTGCTGTGCAGGAGCATGCCCAGGTATGTACACACTTATCACTGAGCCATAAAGAGATTAAAAATAAGTATTTGTCATGTGCTGCAAATTTTTAACATTCTTTTTCTTACACCAGGATCTTCAAATTCAGGTGGGGGTGCTGCCACATGGGAAGCCTGCCAGTATCCAACCTATTATACAACCAATTTAAGATAAATTTTTTTCTTTAACTTGACTGTAAGCTACAACATTTCTCTGCAAGCCATTCTTACTATTGTACATAAAGATCTGTGGCTTAAAATAAACTAAAGCCTAAGTTATTGGAAACAATTTATTGATGCTGAATTGGCAGCTATACAAAAAGAAATGAAATATGTAAGTGAAATTACGTATGTTTAATGGCCCTCATTGGTACTTACATGAATGAAATTCCACGGGCCGTGTTTTAAGGAAGAACATAGGTTTTGTAAATTTACCTGAAAGTTCTGACAAATCTTACCGTCTTGAACTTTATCTCAACTAACATGCATTTATCTCAACTAACACACATTATATTCTGGGGAATTCTTGACAAAACATCACTCCACAGCAACCAGGCATGACTAAGCTTGGGAATCAGCCTTCCCTAGAAGGGAGCTTACAGGCCATCCAGCCAACCCAAGCCTTCACTTCCTCTAGGCAGTGGAAAAGAGATATTGTATTGATCTTGTTAAGAGTTGTTGACACACAAAAATTGTTATTTTTAGCTCCACCATGGGGAGAGTGGGGATATTTGTTCTGGGTTACGTGTGGAATTTTTAAACTGGATTAGAAACAGGAGGAACAGGCAATTTTAATCTGGAACTGAAGCACCCATGCATGAAGCTAAATCAGGAGCAACTCCAAAACCCCATAAAGAAAAAGGAGAAATCCCATTTTCCTGGGAGTAGTCCCAGTACGGAACAGAAACACGCTTTTTTAAAGACTTTAATGAATTATTGCTTCTATGTCAGATGTTGGAGAAACACCACAGGATCACAGTAAAATAACTGCAGAGAAATAGAATGTTTCAACGGGGTACTAAAATCAGCTTTCCTGTCTTTCAAAGATACTCTATTTCTTTTGTGAATTATTTTCTTTCTAAAGAGCTTCCCTCAAAAGAAAATTTCATTACATGCCCATTTTTGCATTTTAGAAATTTTTTTCTAATTGGAAGTGTACAAAAATTAGTTGGAAGGTTCAGTGACCCACCCACACTAACAGACTTTTAATACTGTCTCAAGGGTAGTCCAATTGATTCAACATACCCTGCTGGTCATAAAGCTTTCAGCAGAATAAAGCAAAAAAAAAAAAAAAATTAAGACATTCATTATTATAATCATCCCATAAGATGGGGGGATGAACATGGAAAGGGTAGACGGGAAATTAAAGCCTGCCATGCCATAGAAGTCCATGAGCAAACTAATGAGCAGAGGAAATTACAGGGTAGTGCAGTGCATTTCTTTTCTGCTTTCTGGACTCTCAGAAGTCAGACAATTAAATGCTTAACACAAAAGCCCAAGTTCTGTAGTCAGAAATCCAAAGGTTGATCGCATGTCCAAATGCAAGCAAAACAGTTCCACCACAAAAGATCGTTCCTACTGACAGCATAGTCCATAATTGTAAAAGGCACTTCAGTTATTCACCATTAAAAATATATGTAGTTGTCTTTTTGTATCTTTTCAATATTTATAGCCAATAGTTGGAGGTTTGTATTAAAGCTGTTAAATCCATTTTCACATCCATTGCACAAATATTCACATCTTCTGTTGCAGAGGGTCTTTTTTTAATGCTAAGGAGAGTTGCAAATTGTTTTGAGATAGGGTTATTTGTCCCATTTTTTCATTAGCTATATGAAATAACACCCAGCATCCTATTAAACACAAATCAATCTTGCACTAACAAATAGATCAGCTACTAAACATGGCGGTACTTATTTTTAAACAACTACTTGCAGCAGAGATCAATTTTACGTAAGTTTATTCAAATATACAGTACTATAATGATTGGCAGCTTTCAATTAAAAAAAAATTTCTTTAAAAAAAAATCAGGTACAAAACAGGGAAAAATGAAATGATACACAAATGTCCTGGAGTTAATCGTCAGAAAGTAGCTCCTAGTTGGCACCAAGTTGAGATGGCAGAAGCACTTTAAAGGACGTCAGCCTAGAGATCAACATCAGAAAGAACAACCAAGATGGAAAAGAAGACCATGGTGTATTATGTAAGGTTGCCTTCCAAAAATAGGGTTAGTAGTCAGCTGTGCTTAGAGGATTCCCCAAGAGCTGTGAGAGCAAGATTAAGATATGACAGTTCTCAGACACTTTTAGTGGTGAGTTTGAGTGGCTTTTCAAGAGTGCTTAACTAGTCTACAGGTTTCAAAGCTAATATCCATGATACCAGTTTATGCACAAGGACTACACTTCACACAACCCAGGAATAACTAAGCCAGTCAAACAACTTGCCATGAAGGAAGCACATCACTACAAACCTGACCTAGACAAAACCTTCATACAGTCTCCCTTACAGTGGGCAAGGGCAATCTATTTTCCGAAAAAAATTTAGTTTCTGTAAAGCCTGGTACTTCAACATCATAGCCACAGCTACACAGTATTCCTTCTTCAAATGCATCATTAAAAGTGTTGTGATCATTACAAAAATCCCAACAACGTACACTTTGTACCATACTGGTATTCATGGTGGATGAACACCTGGTGGACCAGATGTGTTAAAAGGGGCAGGTATTCCAAATCATGAACAAAAATGTCACAGTGACATAGAAGAGGTGCCATTCATCAACTGATATGTGGTAATTGCTCCTGTGAACAGTTTAAGCTTGCCCTTGTGAACAAACTGTAAACTCGGTACCAGGATAAGGCAGAAATGTGCCTGAGCTGATGAAGGGGTAACCCAGGAAGGCACCTGCACAATCACTTGCGATCATCTGTCTGCATCTGAAGCTGTAACAGTCCCAACTGCTTACATTTATCCAGCTTCTCAGACATAACTGCATTTTACCTTGCTTTTAAAACAAGACCTTGGAACAAACCTTCTTGTGCTGTTGGGAAGGAGCAGCCCAGCAAAGAAATGGGGGTTTCAGCACTGTCCTGAGTGCTCAGTGTCATCATGCTTCACCCCCTGCTTCATGCATTTTCTCCCTTGCCAACCAAAACCCAACACTACCCAGAAACAGAAGCTCCACCCTCCAGTCAAGAAAAATCAGTGCCCAGGCACAATTCAATCCCAACCTAGCCAGCAATACACTCCTTTCAGATCCAACCAGAGCATCAGGGCCACCTCCGCTATGTAAACTGGAGTTTTCTAGAAGCCCATGATGCCAGGGGAGACCCTGACCACTCCTCCAGAGGTTACTTGTCACGAACCGTCACCACTGAGCTGGGCTTAAGCAATGAGGAGCTCCAGGCTGCAGCTCCTGGCTTATTACCATGACAACTCACATCCAGAAACAAAAGGAACCCGCACGCGTTGAGAACTGTGCTCTGCCAGAACTTACTACGAAAATATCTCAGTAGTACTATAATCAACAGAAAATACAGTGACTTGCTTTCTGTGGCTGGCTTACAATCATTTTATACTGCTGGCTTACAACCAACCAAAGCAAAAACACAAAACAAACAAAACAAAAATAAAGTTCCCCTTTCCAACCACAAAGGCAACAGCGGGTATTTGCTAAAGTAAAACTGCACTATTTATTTTGCTTTTGAGAATTTGGGGGTTTTTAAATGGGAAATAATGTTGCTCAGTTTCTTCATATTTATGAATTTTAAAAAAGGCAGATACAATAAAATCATAAGGAAGAGGGAGAAAATATTATACCACAACTAATTTCAAAAGCTTATATCCCAATATACATCCTTTATATTCATGTTTTTAAAGAAAGCATTACGATTCATTTAGACAGAATTTTCTCAGAAGTTAAACACACACGATAGCCAAGAGTCATGTTCTTTTTTTTTTAACATACGAATTTCCAGCATATTTCAGAGCATTGCTTCCAAGAGATATAAATCTTACATGAAGCATCAACAGTAGGTCACATGAAAATTATTCCCAGGCTATCAGGCAAATGATCATATTGAAGTACATATTTGCATGTCAAAATCATTCTTCACCCAAAAATAAATCTCAAAAGCTACTGGTGGTCACATCCTTCCAGAGCAGGCATTACTCCTCTGAGTAAAGGAGGCAAACAGAAAACTGAAGTATTAAAGTATTTTCCACGGAATAATCATCAAGCCTGAATATATTTCTTAGCTCAGGTATTTTCTGAAACATAGACTGCATTTAGTAACTCCAAATAATTATCTTTTGGGATTGTTTTTTGAGGGTGGATTTTTTTTCCCTTCCTATAAGCAATGGTAGAATTCTGAGAAGGACAGAAGTTTTGGGGTTGAATCAATTTCCATATTTCAGATGGGCTTACTGGGGACACTGCTCTGACCTGACCTCAGCACACGTTTTCACTCCTAGAGCAGAACACCAACCACCTAAGAAATCTGCACTTCAAATGAGCAAACATCCACAGAGGTCAAGCTCCTGTAGGATCATGGTGGTGGTAAAGCACGATGCCTCTCAGGTCACCGCACTGCAATGTAACTGCAGCTCCAAGTACCATAAAACCAGGTGGAAAACACAAGTTAGTGCCCTTCCATTGCTGAATGGGTTGGACTTTCTCTCGGGCACTGGGAGAGCATCTGACACCTCAGTGAGCAAACCCCGCTCGGCTCAGCTGCCTCCTCTCTGGCTCGGGCTTACGCTGTGACCCTTCAGCGGTCCAAGTCCAACGAGCAGAAGTCCTGCGGGCACCCACAGGACACTGCACCAGGGCCAGGACACGTGGGACCACCCTGGCGGGCAGCAAAGCAGGCAGGTGAGCTGGGTTCACCCCGTCTGCTCTGCCTCTGCCTATTTAAGGTGAAGTGACACAGAGCAGCTTCGGCTTAAGTCACACATCACAAAGGACTTGAGTGTCTTGATTCAGTCTTACCTGGCACGGCGCTCACAAGGGAAAACCATCAGGAACAGTGCAGAAGTTTAAAGAATACAAGAGGAATCACAGAGTGAAACTTCACTCTGCCAGCCCCTAAAAAATCCCTTCTGGAGGGAACAAACCATTCAGCTGGTTTGGCTGTGCTGTTAAACTATAGGAGAGAATCTGGAACCACCCATCTCAAATATCCATATTAGCAGCTCTTTCTCAGCTCTTTGAAATCTTTTTCATCTCATCACACCTGCTGAAGGCATCCATCAGATCCAAATCCACTTCCACGCATCAGACAGCTCAACACCAAGACCCAACACCTATACTGTTTGTCAAACAGCCAGCTCAATGCCTTAAACACTGCATTTGTACCACAGATCACAGAGTTGGTCATACAGACATGATTTTCATTCACTATCACACACAGAGGAGATTCTGAAAAGGCTGGAAGCTGTGAATTAAGCTGATCTGCCACTTACTCTGTTCCCTGACTTGGCTGGTTCTGTACTATTTTTTTTCAATAACTCTACCAAAAACCATAAAGAGACAGATATATCCAGTTACGTTTTTGTGACCAGAGACTTCCTAGTCAAGAACACAAGGCATCACAATAGCAGTGACTGCTCTAGGCTGGCCTACAAACCATCCACTGAACTAGAGTTTAATTTCTACGGACTGCTAGCGAGGTATGTGGCTGTCATGTCACGGCTGATTTTTATTTTTTTTACCGAACTTCAGAAACGTCCCTCCATTTGTAATGCTCGTTTCTCTCCCCCACCAGCCCCAACAAAGACGGACATTTACAAGTCAGCAGGTGGTGCAGCCTCCAAAGGACCAACAGCAAGTGTTGTGGGATTGATAAACCAAACACACCGACACATGAAAACCCTGTCCACAGGACAACAGCAGGCAGCCTCTCAGAATCTTAATCCAACCCATATTAAAGGGAAAGAGGTTTTTCCATAGTCTTTCCAGAGCAGGACCATATGTCACATGCTTTGCTCAGTGCCAGTTAAACACGTGTTAGAGATATAACACTGAATTCCTCTTGAATAAAAAAATACACACCCTTGGTTTCATAAGAGTATTTTGGCCTAGTTCTTAAGCACCATTTTTCACAAACTTTTAAACCAATTTTTGGTATGTAAAAACTTACTGGTTGATTTGCAAACGAATTTAGACTGAGCATATGACAGCCATCCATTTACCAAATCTCAACAAGATACTGCTTATCAACTCCTGAGCAAAGGACATTTGTTCTTAAACCAAGTGCATACCTTCACAGCAATTTAAAATCATGTGTTGTCTCCAAAATCAGACATTAAAGGTATGCACATTCCTCATCAGAGATTACTGCTTATCTCCTGAGTCTGACGACTCACTTTTAACATTTAAAAACAACTCCAAACAGAGCTCAGGTAAGGCATGGCAGTGAAATATCACACCCCTCCCAAAAGCACTCAGGTGGACAATTGGTGCAATCTCTGCCATCAGAACACCACATTCAGTGGCAAGAAGCCCTTGCAATTAGGAACCCAACTCTAAGCAGGTTTGAGCACCACATCAGTATCTAAGCATTCCTAAGGCTGTACTAATAAATGCGACCAAGGTTAACTAGCTGCTTGCACAGCCCTCGAATGCCCTAAAACACGGAAGAAACAAACACCTTTCACCTTTTTTCCCCCGAGTCTGACAAAAGAACGTAGGGTGACAAACGTGATTTCAAACAGCAGTGAACCTTTCCTAAAGATACAATGGCCTATGGTGATGCTGGATGATAAAAAAAAATGGGAGACCCACGCAGAAGCACTGCCATCTCTCCAGAGATGTCTGGAGCCAGACAGGTGGTAGCCAGGAGCCTTACTCCAGCTGCATCTGTTGGGATATGCAGATGCACCACGCTCACCAGTGACTCTGAGCTTTAGGCAAAGAGGAAGAGGGATGATTAGTGACAGTGTGACTAACAGCAGAGGACTCCTACAAAGGCTGGCCATGGTGACTGAAGGAAATGGCTGCAGAGGGCCGGCAGGGAGAGGCACAAGGACACCCCATCTGCGGTGCTCAGCACGAGGAACTGAGATCCAGGCAGGTTTATTATTAGCTCTGGCCTCCATGGCTGTCTGTTGGTATCAATAGAGCTAATTACTGTTTCTGTTCTCTGCTCCCCAACCCCGCATGGAAGGGCTCATTAAGTCAGGAGTCAGGCAATACTTACAGCAGCCTCCACTACACTTAGACAGCACTTCTCTGCTGGAGAAATAAGCCACAGAAACCCTGGAGAGTGAGATGCAGCAGGCAGATCCACAGGGAGTCAGCTCAGGAGCCACAGAACTGGATCAAAACTAGCTCTGTGGAAATCCAAGGTGCTTTCTGCATCCTGTTCACTGCCCCCAGGTCCAAAAATAAAGCCCAGTAGTTACTCACACCATCCCTGCATCATCACAAGCTTTCCTCAGAGTGTGCCCACTGCCTCTCAACTAAAGCATCCTGCAGGACCTGACTTCTCTTTGAAAAATCATCACAGCACATGTAAACTGACAGGGAAGCCTGTAAGTGTTACAACTTTCTCCTTTGAAGACAACATTCTCAGTTACATTTAACACAGATCGTGATTATTACTTCTAGTGTCACACATCAAGGAGTGACTTGTCTGTCAGATTTTATCTGGCAAGTGGTTAGCAAGACAAGAAGGTTTATCTGCAAGTGGTCAGCAGTCTCAGACAAATTACCTAGTTCAAGAAACACTAGTCAGACTGCAAACTTTTCATCCACAACACGATACAAACAAGTGTTTTCAGATTATAAAGTCATTGTTTCTGCATACAAGACCTGTGCATTACAGCTGAGGGCTTCTGACAAAATACAGTATTACCTTGTCACATTTGCCCCTCCACCTTACCTCCCTCACCAGTATTCTTAACCCATTTCAAAAGTTCGACTTTTTCAGAAAGACGTGAGGGTTTTGGCTCTTTCGTGAAACTATCAATTGCTGTAGACTGGCAAACACATCTACCATTTGCTTTTTCTTCATCTCACCCTTAACTCAAAGAAATGAATTCCTTATATTTCTAGTGCATTCCCTTCTATAGTTTCACTAATACTAGCATTTAGCCCTCACAGCCAGACAAAGAGTTGATGGTCAGCATAGAAATGAATTAGAGGTCTCAAAGCAGCTGCTTGAGGGAAAACAGCCCTAAAGAAACTACCAGGGGGAGGAAAGAACTTGTCACCTCTCTTGGCAGTCTCAGATACTAGAAAAAGTCTGAATGAATCCAACAGCAGCTCCAAGACCCCACACATTTAATGGCGAGCCAAATCCTGCAAAATCTGGTAAAAGTTCTACGGAGTTTCCAGCTGTACTTTTAACTAAAGTTTTTGGCACTTGTGAAGGTACAAAAAGCAGCCAGGAGCTCTAGAACAAGCGCATAAGCTGGACGTGTCCATGAAAACAACCAGCAATGCAATAATTTTCTTGTAAATTTTGTAAATACTTTATGTCTGTTCTCAAATAGGGGACCCTGCAGCTTCAGTTAGCTCAGCTGGTTAGAGCATGGTGCTAATAATGCCAAGGTTATGAGTCTGATCCCATATGGGCCATTCACTTAAGAGTTGGACTCGACAATCCTTGTGAGTCCCTTCCAACTCAAAATATTCTGTGATTCCTTCCCTACTGTACTTTGAGTGCACAAAGACTGCACCGCTTATGCTCTATATTTATTCTCCCACATGTGAATGGACTGCAAATAAGGCAAGATTTGACTGTGGATCTCTGTCACAATAGCAAATTTAAGCTATCTGCAGTTTGACTCCACTTGGGCCAAATACTATTTGCTCACTAACATTTAGTGCATGCGCTGGCACAAAACCTGCCTTGCATGCAGTTTGGGAGAACCTGCGCTCACGAGTGCCCTGCTAAATTAAAACTCTGCCCTGGAGGATTGGGAAGACCTTTCTGCAGCCTCCCAGAGACTGCTTTACAATTGCAAGCTATGTACGGATGCGGCACATGTACTGTGTGCTCTCTTCTGCCAGCTCTGCTCGGGTGGGTACTGTACAGATGAAAGACCACGCTGACAGACAGAGACAGTTGCTCCTCCAGTTTCAACAGCAAGTTTTGCCAGAGGAGATTCCCCAGAGTTACAGTCATGATTTAGCTGGCTCTGCACAGTTGTCTAACCCAGGGGTCAAGGTCTGCACTTTTTTTTTACCATTCACTTGCACTTCCCTTTCTGCTTCTTTTTTTCTTATTTTGTTTTTTTAAGACTTAAGAGTTAATCGACAAGTCAAGAACAGCAAATGCCTTGGTTTGTGTTGTGAGGTTTTTTGAGGAGAGGGGGTTAATCATTGAAATACTACATTTTCATTTTAGTACATGAAGAAGTCATAGATTTCCAACCTTAAATTACAAAGCAGTTTCCTTCCAAGGATATTTTGATTTTCTTTCCCACCGCACGTGACAAGACTCTAAGCTCAAGCTTTAATGCAAGAACACATACTGTCTGAAATTACTAACTTGCACTGTGAGCTTACAGAAGGTACCAGCTGAGTAAGAAGTAAGCGGGTGGCTATTTGAGGTTAGCTATTTACTAGGTTAAGGTTACAGTCACACACAGGGCACATATGGGAGCACAGTTCGCCACAAAAGTATATGAAAAGACCATCTGCCCTTTAGGGAACCAGCTGGTAATTCCAGGCAGCTCAGGGTCAACAAGATATCCTTTACTATATCATGGGGATGGTGGAGGTGTTGGGTAGGGTGGTCCTTTGGCATTTGGGGGAATGGTCACAACTGTGAGGGTGCAGGGAGGTGACAGGACAATGCTAGGCTCAGGCTATTGTAAGAAAGCCTACAGCTTTCTTCGTTCTGTGCTTTCTGGAATGAGTTTTCTGGAGTTACTTCAAAGATATTAAGTGTTTGGGGGATTAAAAACAGCATTCTGATGCCTTAAACAGCGGAATAAAGGACTTTCCGAGCAGCAGTGTTGTACAATAGATCTTCAGGCATTTCTCCTTTTGAAGCTTTGGCAATAGCTGATCACCTTGTGGCATTGGTATGGTCTCACTTGGTAACTGGAATTTATCTAAGGCCAACTAGTCTTATTTTCACTGCAAGTGATTTAGAATTACCGAGGGACAGGGGAAGAGAAACAAATACTGCATTCAATACTGATCCAGAGATGTTACCAAAGAAATAAGCACAAGTCACAGTAATAAACTAGTGGAGTTGCTGTACATCTGATTTCAGAGACTTTTCAAAAGTTACTTATAATTTCTTCTTCATTCACTTATACCTAGGAAGTCTTGAAAAAAAAAATCATTTTGCAGAAAAAATCTGACTGGAATTATAAAGGTTTATCAGCAAAGAAAACCTGAGTTTAAGCTTAATTTTAGATGCTGTCAAAAAAAAAAAATAGAACTATGCTAAAAGCTTTACAGGAACTGATGAAACTTGCAAACCTGATCTGAAAAAATTAGAATATAATTCAGAGAAATGACATAGTAAGAGCTAAAGTTACTAACAAACCAGTCTTTCAAAGGTACATATCAAAAAAGCGAATCAAGGACCCCATCTTTTATTACAACATATTTATTCTTTTGATTGAAGAAAGAAGGCTTTTGTACACATCCTGTAAATATCTTAATTTTTGTCACTTATGAGTCCACTAGCTAGTTTCAATCTTTTTTGACAGCATGGAAAATTTACAACAGAGAGAAATAATGAAGAAATTCAAATAAACTGGAAGCAACAACCTTAAGGGCTGAGAATCACAAGGAAGGCACAAGTTGAGAACATCAGACACTTGAAAACACAAATATTTACACAGGTTTGTAAACTCACAGAATAACTCTTTAAATATTAATAAAACCAAAACCTATAAAGTACTTCATATCACCAGAAATTACCTGAAACAAGAGATCAGCTTTTCCAGGCTTTCTAAATTAAAGTTAATATTTAATACAGACTAATCCTTAGTCAGTAACTAAAAGTGAGTTCTATGTTAGCAAATCAGAGCATCCTACTTGGCTTTCAAATTATGAATATGCTTTTGTATGTTACTAATAAAAGGTGACCTCAAGAAAAACTGAGCTTTGCTAGTTTTTAAGTAAACACAGCTTATCCAAATTCTCAGATCTTATAAAAAAAGCAATGTTTAGATCGCTGATAGGTAACATTTTGCCCAACAAACAATGAAAGGAGTAGCCCAAGCTCTCACTGTTGGCTCTCATGGCAAGCTGGCAGAGGATTCAGGGTGGGAGAAGCTGGAGCATTTGGCAATGGAAGACCAGGAAGTCAGTATCTGGCTGTCTGACAAGACAATTTTCTGGCTGTAATCTCATTCTCTTAAGCAAATTAAAATAACAAAAAATGCTCTCATTGCCCTTCTGGTTAATAGCATTTCATTCACTTGAACAGCCTTCTGTTTGAATCCTTAATATGACTATTACCAAGAATAAGTTTTATTTCTGACCTCAAGCCAGCAGAGGAAAGTCTCAGAATTCCCTCTCAACACTGAGATGACCCACATAAGTCCAACTTAAGCCCCAGGAAGTGCTTTGTTGGTGCATCATGCTTTACTGAAAACAACAACACGCATCACATATGGAAAATGGGTTTTGGGTGGACCATTTACACAATGAACACAATAATCCTGACCAAGCAGCATCACACAAAACTTTTCTTCTATTCTCTATTCAGTTGATACTAAAAAGCACCCTAAAGTAGCCTGAAGCAATGGTAAAATGTTGAAAATTAAATAATTGGAAGCAATATACTGAAATAGTCTTGCAACAAAACATACACAAGATTTCCAAACAAGAAGTATTCCACTGCCCCTGGTGTCAACACTTTTCTCCAGAACGCTGTATTAATAAAAGGCATGAGGAGGCAAGTTTAAAAAGCCCTTTTGATAAGTATAAACTCTCAGAAAGAAGAGGCCATGTGATTGTCTGAACTCCCAGGCACCATTCGACAAGAATCGCGTTACTGCAGAAATACATTTTGACATTATTAAAGTTCTTGATGTAGCCTCACTGTAGCTCACAGTTTACAAGCAACTACAGTGAAGTGTCAGAAGATGCAATGAAGTGCCTGCACTTTTTAAAAGAAGTCTGTATTTTTTTCTTTTAATGTCTCCTACATGAACCTTTCAACACCAAATCCTGCAGTTAATACGGTTTTAGAAGGTTCTGCCTCAGGTCAGCATCTTGAAAAAACTACTTAGATACTTATAAGCTTTTTATGCAACATGAAAAGCAAAAGTAACCAAATAATACATCTGGTTGTTTCCTACTTCACCATTACAACACCAGAAAAAAACCAGTAACTGTTTTGAGACCAAGCACAAAGATGTCCTAATTACTGGAAATCCCTCAACAAACCTAAGCAGTAGAGCAAGATTAATAGTCACAAGACCCAGAGATTAATCTATTTACCAAAGAATCTGTGCAACAAAGCAGTCTAATACTAAGATTACTGAAGCTAGATTTTCAACAAGATAAGGGTCAAGAGACCTAAACACTGCAAAACATCTCCCTAATAATGACTTCTTATAAAACTAAAAATATGCTCCAGTAGAAAAAGATATTACCTTGGTGACTTCCATTTAAAAAGTCTAATTTAACAAACAAAACTCTCTAGAGGAATTAAATCAAGAGCCAAAATTACTATAAACACATTGAAATGTAAGCCAAGCTGACCAGTAAAATAAGTCCTTTGTTTTTCAATTACCTTTAAAGTACAAGAATGGATGCCAAAGGTAAAAAAAAAAAAA
>VZTG01006514.1:528693-565980 GCA_013397845.1 Melanocharis versteri
AAAAAAAAAAAAAAAAAGCCTCACCCAACTCCCACCCTCCTTCCCACAAAAAAATCCTCTATGTTGGAACAGCATAACCATCAGTACTAAACAGCATAACCAATCAGTAAACTAAAGCCAAAATTTAATTCATAATAGGAAAAAAAGGTCTAAAACTCTAATTGTAAGAAATTATCTACTCAATATATTCCACAATTCAGACATGGGATTCTCTTCCAAAAACATTTATAACTGCTTTATAAGGAAAGAAAAACAACCAGTGTCAGATCTAGAACCCAAACTGACTAAGCTATATATATATATGTATAAAATTAATATAAAGTTAATTTTTAATAAAAGGCTGATCAGATCAAGCTAGCTGAACCAAGAGAAGGCTCTGAGGTACCCAGGCTGGACGACTGCCTGCCAAAGAAGCATCACATATCAGTCTTCCAAATCCCAGTTCAATGAAAGGTGGTACAGTGAAATTAAATAACCCAGAACCTGGAACAAGACAATTCAAACTAGAAATTTCAAGGGCTATTGGAGTCTTGGTTGTTTTTCTTGTAGATTGTTTAAAAACATTCAGTCATCTTACCAAAGAATTTAGCAGATTTTATTGCTTACACCAGGACAGATGGCTTTCAAAAGACAAACTGGCTGTAAGCTACATGTATGCTACAGAAGACACCACAGTTCCTGTATGTTGGTTGACCTTTCCACACTTAATTATTTAGCCAGAGACTTCCACTTGCACAGATTTAAAAGGTATGTGCTTTTAAAAAAAAGAGTATTTCACAAAAAAGACCTTAAACCAACCTAGCACTGTTATTTCTTTAGTGCAAACTCAAGTGACAAATGCTCACTCCTAATGCTCCTATAATCCTATACTTACATTTACCAATTTATAATTTTTTTTATTTGCGCAGCATGAACTGTAGGGGAAACACCTTACAGCTCCTAAGAGCACGTGCTATGTGAGGGGAGAACACACTGCACTGAGCTGCGTTCTGTGCTTCACAGGCTGTGCTGACACCACTGAACACCTGACTGAAACGGGACAGAAAAAGATCTCCTTTCTGCTCATCCACAGACTTCCAGGGACCTATAATGAAGCTCAGACTTTCCTCAGCCTGAGAGAGCTCTCCCATGAAGACAGAAATCATTCCTTCCATCTAGGTCATCCAATAGAGGGGAAAAAGGATGAGGACAGAGGGATTAACAACCTATTACAGCTCCCAAATTCCATGCTACAGATGCAGAGGCCAGCCAGCTGGTCCCAGAGGAGCGTTTCCTCGCTGTAAACTGTACCACCAGACAGTGGCACCCACTCCCCACTGCAGTCTTGTCAACTGCCTGCCCCAATGACCCGGTGGGGACTGTGCAGAGGTGCCTGCTGACGGCACACCGCGGCACCCCGGCACATAACCCACCTGGGGAACTGTGCAAGGAAGAGCGGGGTCAGTGGTGGCCAAGGAGTGTAACAGGGCAGGGATCTTTCCCTACAAACTGAACTTGTTCCATGTTCAGGCCTCAGTCAACAGAAACTGCAGCCCTGTAGAAACTGGTATTTTTAATGAGCCAGATGCTAGATACAATATAAGAATCCATGAGTAAACTCAAGGCTATCCTATAGCTTACACCGTCAGCACTGATAACTTCTTAATTTACACCTACCTCAAGTTTAAGAGCCAGTTGCACCAGCCACATCTTCCATTCCTTTTTGTGTTAAATAATTACCTTTAATACTGCTTTTATAGTAGGCCTTCATTTTCCCACAGTCTCATTAACCAGGAGACTTGAAAACAATAGGTCTTCTTGCATGCAAAGACAGAGGATGCAGCTGCTTCCATCTATAAATAAGATGTTGTTGTATCAGATGTGACTGCTATTGTTTCAGCAGTCCATCGGTTACATGAGAAGATTAGTAGTAAGGGTCAAGGTGTATTTTTTCCTTTCTTTGAATTCACAGGACCACTATCTTAAAAAAAAAAAAAGGACCAAAAAGATGAACAGAAGAAAAATGCAATAGTTTATACAAGTCATCTCTCATATTCTCCAGGTTCTTGACATAAGACAAACCTGAACTGTAATGACAGAAATCACTGAACAGTGGAACTAGCTTTGTATTTTAATAATAATTTATGAGATTACGGAGCTGTCATATACTGTACCTCCAGCGATACTTTAAAAACACCTGTGGGAAAACATAAATCTGAGCTTTTATTAAGATTTTTGTAGTTAATGGCCTGTCTGTATATACTGACTTGTATTTTAGTCATACCTCAGATTTTCAAGGAGGACACAGAAGAAGCATAGTGCAAATGTTTGTATTACCCATCAAAGGAGATGGCAGTTTAGGAACTTTTTATTAAGAACATCAGTTTAGGATGGGTTTAACATATATCGCATTCCAATCCAATCTGCAAATACTCGGTACTTTAAGCTCATTCCTGAGTGAGGAAAAGAACAAGGGAGACAAGAGTAGTGAAGTGCAAGGAAATCCAAGTGCCTTCAGTACTGGTCTGTGAAACTGCATCTCAAGGAGACAAGGATGGATCCCAGTGTCATGAGTAGTAGAAGATTCACAAAGAAAGAAGGGGAAAAAGGAGAAAGCCACTTCCTACCCTTATCAGATAATAAAACTTCACTGATCCATTGTCAAAGACTTCCTCTCCGATGTACCTTTTTCTTGTGATGACACTAATTACACTAAGCTATCCCATCCACTAATCCAAATTAGCACTATTGCAAGTGAAGTTAAATTAGAAATACTTAGACATTTCATCAGTACCTTTAGTTTACAAAAGTATAATTTAGGTTTTTCTTGAGAAAGTGTATTAAGGTAACAGTACTGCACTGGCTATAGACCATTGGTATTTGGCTGCTCCATGTGATATCCCATGTGATATGTGATCTGGTGACAGAAGACAGTTCTGCTTTGGAAGAGTAGCAACATTCCTTAAAAACTCATACACCTCGCCAAGATGTCTTCTAGCTCCCTCTTCCCAGCAGCTCCTACCAGCCAGGCTACGACAGTAGGGGTGAACCCCAAACCTACAGAGAAACCTCACCCCTAAGACAAAAATGCTTCCATCTTTCATGATGCATCTAGAACACACAGTCAGCCAGGCAGGCAATTAAATTCCAAACTGGCTCTAAATTCAGGGACACCTGAGCTGAAAAGTACTGTGCCTTCCCATACAGCCTAAATTTAAGACTCTGTGTTTAGCAGAAGAATGTGACTTCCATCAACAGCAGCAAAGTGACATCAGTATTCACCAAGTGCTTTACACTATTCTTCAGATAACTGACTTGCTTGTTTTTATTAAAGAAAAGCATTAAAGGCTATTTACAGCAAGTTGTGCTGCCTGCACACATATTCACCCCTCCAACAAAAGTTCAAACAGAAGAACAAGCCTAGATTCAAAATTAAAGTCTGCACCAATTCACACAGCCACAGATTACTGATGATCTGCTGTCCTTTTAGTCACAGCTGAAGCCCTTTAAAAAATCCTTTTTGTGCTGAATCACACAATCTACAAACATCTGGAACTATCATAAAAATCCCATCTGAAAACAGGCTAAGTCACTCACTGGCTTTTAAGAGTGCAAGCTACACGCACATCATACAACACAGAATTATTTAAGTTCTCATACTTTTCAGAAAGGAGTATATTTTTCCAATTCTTCTTGAAAAAAAATAACACTGGAGTATCAATTAAAGGATTTCAATTACTTTCACAGCTTGCAGATGTATCAATAGTATATAGTAGCTGTACAAGCTCATCAGCTAGACAGCTTTTCATCAAACATTAACTTTTACAACAACATATTAAGAGTCTTTGCATCAGAAAGTTATCTTAACATAATACTTACTTGCCACTTATCTTCTTCCTGGAAAAAAAGTATTCTTACTTTTGGACAAAGCCCTGGACAAGGTTTCAAAAGTGCATTTTTTAACAGTGTTGTTTGCTGTTTTCCTAACTGCCCGTCGCACACATTTCACCATTTAAAAAAAAGATGCTATAGTAAACAAAGGGCGCCACAAAGCTCATGAAGCATCATTCACCATAAAACAACAAAGAGGTATTTTTCTGGTTTCAGATCAAGTCGACAGAAGTTGTATTAGACCAAAGGAAAAAAAAAATATTGCTTTAGCATATGCTCAAAGCACAGCAATAGTATAGTGGGTCTACTTTAACTGAATACCAGAGAAGGCATTGCAGCACTAAATTTATAATCTGCATTAGGTACCATACACAACACGACTGAACTGAGTATCTAAAAGTCATTTTGTAAGACTGCTCCCTGTAACAAGGCCATGCAACATTCTCATTAGAAAGAAATATTTCAGGCTGTCCAAATCTATAGCTGCCAGGTGACTTCTGGGCAGATTTTAATGTAGGTATTTCTTGTGTTCCAGTACAAAGCAACTCCTCCTCCTCCTTCAGTTTGGTTTTTTTTTTCCCTACTCCAACCACTGTAAGCATAATAGGCAAAGCCATGTATCGTATACACTGAGGTTGCTTTGTTATGTATGAGTTACTGTCAAAAGAAAGCAGCGCTGTAATAGCCACTTAAAATAGAGAGCATAATTGGAGCAAGTCAGCTGCAGCACAAACACAAAGGCACGGGGGTAAAAGGAAGCACCTTCCTGACTGCGTAAGGAAATATCACCCTCTTCCCAGCAAAACAAACTCTGCAGAAGAACAGCTATAGCAGTACAACCCCTCTGAGCACTTCCGCCACAGCAGAGACAGGATTATGAAAGATCATGAACTATACTGTTCTCCCTACTTCTTTATTTCCCAAAGGTAGCACAGTACCAGCAAATTAAAGCTTTCCTTCCTCCTCTCCTCCACACAGCTCCCAACCCCCAAGGACTTGCTACGCAAATGTTTATGTAGCCTTTTGCATTTATATTTTTTTATTGATTCTGCTTTAGAAAAAGTCACATACTACTTCATTGTCTTACAAATAGCACCAACATTTAAGGTCAAATTTATTTTGTACTTGTATCTGAGATTTGAATGCTGAAATGGTACAGAGAATATACAGATGATTACCAGCCCTACAACCTTTCATTGGATTTGTGGTTAATGAATAAGCCTTTGCAATTTCTGTATTTCCTGTACAGTTATCATTTAACAATAGGTGCATACTGAATAGTTATTGTCTCTTAAGATGAAAATGAAAATTTGCTATTCCAGAATGAAAACAAAAAAATGCCTCTTTCTTTCCTTGTCTATGAAAATACTTCTTTTTTTCTTTTATTTTCTTTTTTTTTTCTTCTTCTTTTTTTTTTCCTGGAACACAGACTTGCAAGTGCAAAATGTTGGGATTTAGTACTTACTGTTATTTTGTAGGAGCACAGTCCGAGAAATGGTTTGACAAAGGTGTTTAACATCCTCCATAAAAAGGAAATCTTCTTGCTCAACTAATTCAAGGTTTTGCACCCAACCTAGAACCCCAAGAATTGCAGATACACTACATTCATTTTACTAAATGAAATTAGGTTCATTATCTTCAATATGAAGTGCTTGAACATTCTTCAATTTCTTTAAGAATAACCATAATTTTAACAAGTAACTCTTATATTCTTATTCTTTTCAAAATTACCAGATGAACTGGGAAAAAAGTAAGTAAGTCATTTTACACAAAATTTAGTATTTGTGTGAACAAGTCCACACTTTTCTCCTTATCTGGCATCACCAATACTCAGCCTACAGCATTTGCTATATGACAGCTTGCCTATATGTTCCAGATAACAATAGTTTTGAAAAACACACTGATAGAATCAATGCAGCCTGCTCAAAAATTTGATCTACAAACACCCAAAGCATATACAGATGCAATTTGATCATTTATTTATCCTTCAGAAGAAAGGAAGAAGTATATTGGAAACCAAGAACAAAATGAGACACGTGGCTTTCACATCCCTATTTTGGCAAAAGCTCTTTACTTTCAGGCAGCACATGTTTACATCCATTTGCAGATGTTTCAGTGTTCAGACATTACCAATGCAGTTTCAGAACTCATTCTGCTATACTGGTGTCTTAAAAGAGTGATGACAAATCTTATCAGGTATTTTTGAAAAATGGATCTTTACTACCTTCCCACACTCCCAAGAACTCATCTCCTCTCTTTCTTTGCATAAGCGTATCCGTAACAGCAGCCAGAGTTTGTCACCTGGATGTGACAGAAACTAGTATCATCATAAATCAAATAGAGCTGAAAATTGCAAAGCAAACTAAACATCCAAAGCTTCTTCAAGCACCTTAGTAGACAGTAAAGAAAGAATCATAGAATCATAGAATGGTTTGCAGATGAAAGGGACCTTAACATCTAGTTACAGCACTTCCAGGGATGGGGCACCCATAAACTTTTCTGGCAACCTGTTCCAATGCTTCACCACCCTCATAGTAAAGTATTTTTTCCTAATATCTAATCTAAACCTACTCCCAGTTTGAAGTCATTCCCCCTTGTCTTGTCACTACACGCTCTTGTAAGTACTCTCTCTCCATCTTTTTTGGTAGGCTCCCTTCAGGTACTGGAAGGCTGCAATTAGGTCACCCTGAAGCCTTCTCTTTTTCAAGCTGAACAGTCTCCATTTTCTCAGCCCATCTTCATAGGAGAGGTGCTCCATCCCTCTCATCAACCGGGTGGCCTCTTCTGGACTTGCTCCAACAGGTCCATGTCCTTCCTGTGCTGGGGTCCCCAAGCTGGATGCAGCACTGCAGGTGGGGTCTCACCAGAGCAGAGCAGAGCAGAGGGGCAGAATCCCCTCCATCCCCTGCTGCCCACGGGGCTTTGGATGCAGCCCAGGACACGTTTGGCTCTCTGGGCTGTGAGTGCCCATGGCTGGGTCATGTCCAGCCTCTCACCCACCTGCACCCCCAAGTCCTTCTTGGCAGAGCTGCTCGTGACGTGTTCATCCCCAGCCTGTGTTTTTGGGGGTTTCCCCATCCCAGGTGCAGCACCCCAGTCCTGTTAAACCTCACAGTGTTCCCGGGGGCCCACTTCTCAAGCTGGTCTGTGTCCCTCTGGATGGCATCCCATCCTTCAGGTGTGTCAACTGCACCACTCAGCTCGGTGTCATCTGCACATTTGCTGAGGGTGCAACAGGGCTGTCCCAAAATGTGTAATGGGAGATTAGATATCATCTTATTTATATCTTTACTAATAGCCATGAACAAAACACAACGCTGGATGATATGAGAGGCAAAACAACAGTCATTAGGAGGAAAGAAAAAAAAAAGGGTACAGAATGTAAACTACCAAAAGCAAAACACAAGCAAAAGACACAAAGGACAAAGGCTAATGTTCTAAATCTGAGGGGTTGATCAAGCCCAAGTTCACCCACGCTCGAGCTTCCAGTGGGTCTGTCAAGTGATGGCCACATACACACAGGGCACAGAGCCCCGGCAGTAGCTTCACTGGAACATGGCACATACAAAAACAGTCTTGTCAACTATTATTATCATATCCAAGGACCTAGGGGTTTTGATCAAATGTAGAGATCACAGAGAAAAATAAAAGTCGTTACAACACATGGGCAACAATATACCCAAATCCACATTTTTAGTTACATTTGGTTACGTTTTTTTGTTGCTTTCTTAGGACCCAGAAAGACAGATGGTTCTAACAAACACCACATAGAACACCACTACCACTGTAGTGCCACATAGAACACTTGTAAATATGGAGAGCACAACAAGTTTTAAAAAAACCACAAAATCCAAATATTTAGTTAAAAGAGAATACAGCAAAGTAGTACAGAAAGGTATTACTACAATCTTTTAATTATTTAACTTTTTTCCAAATTATGCCTATGACAAATGAAAGCATTTAAAAAACCAATCAGTCATACATGATGCAAAAGCATTTATGAACTAATAAAAAAATACTTTTTTACTATTTGATAAGATGACAGGTTTGAGAGCCCATAATGTAGCCATGAGAGAAGTAAATACTTTGATAACAGCAAAACTATTTGAGCCTTTCTACAAATTGCTCTCGAGATCCCATCTAGTCATTTCTTTCAGATTAATTCAAAACTAGGAGAGCTGAAGAAAAGAGTCTGTTCTGCAAGAGAGTATTCCCAAAACGCTGGCTATGGTAAAACACAGAAGAGGTCACAGGCAATTGCAGCTCTCTAGAAATAAAGTTAACTAGAATATACACAAGGCTATTAAAAGACAAAGCTGACCTAGTAACACAAGCACCACTGCAATGGGAATTTGGAAAGGAATACAAACAATTTAGGAAATACTCTGCTGCATAGCAGTCTGACACTGCAGAAGATAGACTCAGTCACCCAGTGGTCTCTTCTATTTCAGTCCTTAAAAAAGGCTCAAGTGTATCATGTAGAAAAACAAAATAAACTCTCTTCTCATTTTATTAATAAACCAGTTTATTAGTTGAGGCCCACCACGTGATTTTTGATTGCTTAGCTTTGGTAATACTTATGCTATTAATTCTACATCCAAACCATTATAATTTATACATGCTCACTCACATAAACAATTCCTAAAGGCTAGTAACTTAAACAGCGAGATCAAAATTCTGTCATTTTTCTTCATTTTGCTTTTAATAAAGGTTACATAAACCTTTCTGTCAAGGACAGAAACAAGGAGAAACCTTTCAAAGAATGAAATTACATGGAGTTAAATTCATTTTCTAGAAGCAGTAAACATATCTGCCTTCTCTTAATTTGCTGTCCCTGAGGAGTCAGTAACATATCAGCCATCTGCCCTTTATGAGAAAACACCTGTAGGAGATGGTACAACGGCTTGCATCATTGGGCTACAGCTACTTTAACTATTTACTACCTCAATAATTAGAATGTTTAGCTTTTAAGATTATGGTTATCCCTACCATAAAATAAAAAGGAACAAAGACAGCATGTGACCAAGCACAAGCATTTTAACAAGTCAAAGAGTAGTAAGCACAGATGTCTTCAACTATTTGTAGTATTGGGAAGACTTATTTAAAAGTTTAAAAAACAAAAAGGGAAAAGAAAAAAAAAGAAAACCCACAAAAACCACCATGACTGAAATGCTAGCAAGGTTTTTTTTTTCATTCAAACTCCATGTCCCAGCCCACTTTAGAAGAGCAATTTGTCAGTGGAAGAGAGGGAAATTAAGTCATTCATTTCCTACTATTAGTACTATTAGCAGGCAGAATGGTGCCCTGCCTTGCTCAGGGGAGTTTAATAGGTAAAGGTTTATACTGCATGAATAGTAACACAGTTTAACAGATTAGGTAGGCAGTTTGTATAACTCACCGAGGGTAATGCTGCCTGCTGCTGAGTGGTATCACTCACTTCTCTCCAGTCCCTGTCCAGTGTCTGTCCCAAGCTAAGCTGCTTGTTTTCAGCTTAAGAAACAGGGCATGCAGATGACCGAGCGACAGGCACTTGGGATTACACTCAGGTGTCAATTTGACAATTATGAAGTTAATGCTACTAAGGAGAGAGGTATCCCCAGTTCCTCATTCTTTAGTACCAGCCCAGGCATGGTAATTGGTTTCAGGATTCTCAAACCAGTAAGTTGAGTTCCCGTGGATCTATCTTTGATACTCATCTCAGCTCTGGCACACATCCTTCCCTATTATCCTTCCTACCTTTTGGCACCATAATAAGGAGGAGGAAGGTGACATGATTAACCATAGATCATTTTCTTCCATGAGCTGAAACAGAGAAATTGTAGTTCTTGCACACCTCTGAGACAGAGCCCTTTTTCAACCTTCACCCACACCCTGAATGCCATGAGTTACAAATAGGTGAATGAACTCTTCTTGCCATTAAAGCTTTCAAAACACCCCACCATAATAAACATGCCTACCTGATGTTGTCAGCAAGAAGAGTTGCACAGACTGCAGCGACTACTGAATTAAAACAGTTGAAAGAAAAGCAAAAACTTCACTGCGTGCAGTAGAGCAATCAACACCGAACCTAATGTCTCTAAGTGGGGTTTTTCCATTTCCACTTAATAATTTCTATTACAAGATTCTTCTGATGAGTGAATTTTAAGTTTAAAATGCCCTTTTTTTTCCACTGTTCATCAGCTGCCAGTGTCAAGATTCACTCTTGTGTGCCAAACATATTTTTCTCCTTCTGCAACTCTGAACTGACACCAATTCTGTAAGACATTTAATATAAAAGTCCACTTGCATTTGTGAAAGGAGTTCAAAAGTTGGAATAAAACAGGACAGAAAACATTGACCAGAATTTTCAGAAAATAAATAAGGGCAAGCAACATTTCGGAGGGTATAATTAAAGCTTCATCTTCTGGAGACCAACAATTTTGGATTTCTCAGAAACCACATGCAGTGATAACTTATTGCTCAATTTGGGTGGTACTAAGTATTGTTTCTCCCACTTTCCCTCCTTCTCCCACCAGCTCTGGGCTATTCAAAGTGACTCAGAAGAATTTAGAATGGTCGCAGTTGTGTTAAACTCACGTTTCCTAGCTGAGCATCTCTAGAGTACATTAAGCTATGTTAAAAAGATGAGAGAGGAATGGATCAGGAAAAGTATCTATGCAGGTCTCCACTACTGAGAAAAAATTAAGCTGCCCATGTAACAACTAACTTTCTGAACAAGGCACAGAAATATCAATTTGTTCATAAACTTGAGTTAAAATATTACTTAAAAACATTTGTTCAACCACAACTAAACCAAAACCAACTTCATATACTTGTATCCTTCTTGATAAGAACCTAAGATGAAGCAGGGCTGCCTCACAAGTAACTCCAGCACCATTCAGCATTCAATAAACCCATCACAGTCAACAAGATAGGAAAATCCTCAATATTTTCTTGGAAGATGAAAGAATTACTTCACCAATTTATCCTTTTTTTTTTTTCCTATTGAATATATTTGCTGTCAATTGAGCTTTCAATTCGGGCCTCTTATTCACAAGAAATGAGTGAAGGGCAAAACCAATTACAGTTAGGAAAATAGCAACTTTATTTCCTCAACTCTCTAGTTCTCATGCTCCAAAGCAGTTATACAGTTTGAAAAACATTGTCAAGATGGTTGCTTTGTTGAGCTATAAATAGGTTCCTTTGAAAGAAGGAAGGAAAGATGGATCTGTAAATTCAAAGTTCAGTGCCTACAAATGAGACTAGGCACACAATTACAAACTTAGAAAAGCTAGTATAGATAAAGTTATATTTAAAATACTAAGCTGCTAATAAAAGCCCAGATTCATTATAAGCACTGAGTCTATAGATCTGAAGCGAGAAATGTAGAAGGAATATAATTCAGAGTCAGTCACTAAGTCCAGACACCAGCTGATCCTAACAAATATAGATATATTACTAGCTTGAGATTTTTTTTTAAAACTAGAGAACCAAAAGACCAAAACCAAAGCCTGACAGTCAGAGCTATCCATATCTGCCAACGAGGCTCAAAAACAGCTGTTGGTTCTACCAAAGAAGTTTGTTTCTGAAATACATTCTTTTGCCATCCTCTCAGCGGCACCCAAACAGGATTTCCTGTATTAAACTCATTTTTCAGCATTAAATAGCATGCACAGTGAACCCAGGTTTAAAAATATTGACATTAAGAGCACAGTGCTTATCCTTTGCATAGCTACTGAGTGATGAGTCCCACTACTCAGAATTAGTACTTCTAAAAGAAACATATTACCCCTCTTTTTCCCCAGGTTTCACTATTATTGGGAAAATCCAAAATGTTTTTATTCAGTTCATTTAAAAACAACAATTCCAACTACAGGCAAAAGCTCCAAGAGGTGTATGTAGGGAGAAACCTGTGCTGTTGCACTTTCTGGGAGGCTACTGTTTGGTGGTACCACAACTCACCAGCTCCACTAGCTGCTGCTTTAAGATGTAAGGACAAAATCCATCTAGGGAACTGAATGAGATCATACTTGAACATATTGATTTGGTGTTAGGATAATTTCTGTACAACATCTTTTTCTGTTGTGTAAAAGTTGTCATTTGCTGTAGCAAACAAAAGACTACAATTGCTTACGAGAAAAGCATAGCTTAAGCTGATTTGGGAAGTGACACCTCTCTCATTAGCAAACAATTACCATTTATTATCTATAACCTTCCTTGCTGCAGTCAAAGACGAATCCTATGCATTTGCACTTCATAAATATAGCAACAGTTGCACCCAGGAGCTGGTCCCACACAGCAGCTGTGCTGTAAAACTGAATCAGAGAAATTAAGCGCCAAAAAGATTGCCCACAGCATCAGCTGGCACATCCTCCACAAGCACATGCACACCGGCTGCCTCTACAGCACAGCCCTGGCCACCTCGTGCCACCAAGCAGCTGATGAGTCACCTGCTTTATCACGTCCTCTGCAGCAAACCCCCTCTGCGCAGTATCTCGTTGGAAACATGGTCTCTGAACATTCTGATTCCATTTGTCTTCCTTCACCTTTTTCATTAATTCTATAAGCACTTCTTTGTCCACCACTCCCCTCTCAAGGGTTTTCCAAATTCCAGGCCAGAAAACTCTCAAGTCATCACAATCATCTTTCTCTTCTTTCCTTCTGCCCATTAAATTATGCAAATACAACCGATAAGCATCCAGTAAAGTCAATCCTCGCTCTATCTACCTCCTTTAATCTCAAACTTAGGATGAGGAAGTTTAGGGACACCTTACCAGGACCATAAGCTAGGTTACAACAAGCATTAAAGTCACAGAGTGAAAGCAGGTAAAGGGTTACAACGAGAAGGTGAGAAGCAAAATAGTTCAAAACGAGGCTGAGTAGGAGCTAGACAAGCCCTTAAAGGCTGCCTTCAGGAAGGGTTACAGACCAGCAGAACTATCTTTGGCAGCAACTCATTCAAATGACATGGGAATTAGTGGTCATTTTTGGTTTACTCCATAGAAATTAATTTTCCTTCATCCATGCTGTTCCAACAGCCCTGCCAGAAACTTGCACAGTGTAAAAGATACAATTGATACACTGAAATGTATTGTTTCAAGTGTTTGTTTCACCTTCCTTACTACACCAGAACACATACCAACTATTTTCCAACACTCTGAGATTCCAGGGTGACCCTGATACCTCATAACAAACCTGTGCCCATCCCAATGCTACAGTCAGCTTTCCAGTTTCAGGTTTACATCTTTTGCCAAGACTCACACCACCCCAGTCTTCCTCAATCGCGATGCATATTTGGTAATCAGTTCTTGACAATGACATTATTTGGACTGTATCTTCTTTCGGAAAAAGCAGAGTTTTGTTGTTTGAAAAAATTACACAATTCGTTTAAAGATGAGGGCTGTACCATATGACTTAACATAAACAAGAACATAAACATACCCTAAAGCAAGCTAGAGCTTCTAGAACATCCACACTCCCGTGCCTTTTGTCTGAGCACATTGAAGTCCTCGACTGCTGGGTTTTTCCCCCAGACAGGACAAGCATGCATCATTTTCAATTGTTTTCAGACAGAAAACACTGTAAGAAAATGGCTTCTATTAAATTATTCTCCATTTGGCATTTAGATTGCATAGCATTCTGAGGTTTAAAGAACTAAACTGAAATAACAGAATAAAATAACTCATTCTTCTTGAAAGATAGGTTTGTACTACTAAGACACTGAAGAGTTCTCATCTTCAAACATCTCTCTTCCTGCTTGGTGAGCCCCCCCTAAATGTTCAAGAAAACAAAACTGACTTTTTCTAAAGTACACATCCATGGGATATTTTTTTATACGATCAACAGGATGCATTTTTATTTGGAACTGCACAAAAATATGGGGATGTAGTCACTATTTTTAGACATGCCACAGCATCATGGAAATATTTTCATGACAATGAAAGCCAAGAAGTTAAGATATCCGACTAATGACCTTCAATGAACTCTTAAGTTCCCTTGGACAGCATGCATGACATACATATTTTGTTTGGGGTAAAATACCTCACTTTCTCTCTCAGTGAAAATCAAGTACTTATTTTTACACCATTTTGTATAAAACAAGGCCAGGAAATCATGCTACAGACTTGACACACCTTATAAACCCTTGCAGGCCATTGCCCACAGTAGCGACAATGGACTACGGAAGCAGAGGGAAAACACACTCCTTAAAGGACAGGTTTTGGGAAAAGAGGAGCTCAGAGGTTAAGGTGATAGATGGCAGATGCCAACAAATACATACAAAATTTATATATTCAAGAACCACTACTTCACTGTTGGAAAGCATCTGAGCAAGGTTTATAGTTGCTATCACCAAGTTCAAGCATTGCAACGCCTCAACTAAAATAACTGCAAGCTAAATGAATTTACAAGGTCAGGACCAAAGAGGTCTATCTTTTTATGCCTCATTTAATTATCCAACAAAAACTGTATACACATCCTTTCTCCTAACAACACTGTGTTTAATACAGTGACATAATCACACCACACAGCTCAAGAAGCCTCACTACAACTACTTATAAAAAACTATTGTGTATTTTTTCAAATTAATTCGGTTTTAAGTCGACCTGAAGCTTGTATACAGAGAAACTGCAAGGGAGTTTATGTACTTCAATGTATTTAAAATATTTCTGAACATGCGTATAAGGAGTATCAAGGTTGTAACATCAAAAATGCACTTGTAGGATGCAGCACAGCCCTTCCAGTGGAGAAAGACACTGGCATTGCAAGAGCTCTGTTTACCAGGGTGGTTTCACTTAGAAAGTCCTGCACCTGGGAAAATGACAGAAGAAACACAACAAATACAACAAAATATTTCAGTACCATAAAAATTTCAGCTAAGGCTCCTAAACTCTCACATATAGGGAAGGTGCCATAAAAAAGGCCTTTTGCATCAGGACAGAGCCAAATCTTTCACTTTTGCAGGTAAACAGTACTTTGTCTGACATTGAGAATTGTTAACTTGTTATCTAATTACACTCTAATATTAAACTTTCACTAATTTTTCTCCCACAATATTACTCTCTAGTGTCTTTAAGAGTTGAGAAAATGGAGTATCACAAAGAAGTCCATCTCAAAGAGATTGCTAGGATTGATAACTTTCCTATTACTAGGCAGTACGATAAAGATATTATAGCAAGTTAATAAGCCTAGAGCACAAGAATATATTTGCATACTTATTTTACAATGTTTACTTCCTTCCTATTTGCTACACAAGTGAGCTGGCATTACTTCTTGCAATTAAATCCTGCATTTTAAGTAACAGCATAAAATTGCATATATTCCACCCAACACAAACCAGGCCTCTCCCGAAGCCACAAAGACCGCTTTTCTTCTGTCATTCACTTGTCCAATATGCAAAGCAGAGCTGTCAATCAGTTACCATCCCTGACAGCATAATTGCTGAAGAGAACAAGAAAAACATGAAGAGGGTTGGGACCAAAAGAGATACCAGCAACATTCCTCCTTGCACGCTTTAGTACTAATTTAGGATTCTTCTTCATTAAGATTCCTTTCCAATCACTGTTAGAGCAAAACAAGGAATCCATAGAAGGTTGAGAAGGCCTTAAAAGCCAGCACTGCCCAATAAGTTTGGGCTGTACCACTCTATTCATTTCAAAAGCAAGCTCTAGCATCATTCGCCAACAGATGCCTCATCTTAGAGGAGCAGGTTTGTCTTTACCAATAGTTCCAAGATTCTGCTTTCTATCTTCTTACCTGGTTCACACTCCCCTCTCTCAGCCTGAACATATGTGCAAGTTCTCCTCTGTGAATGCCTTAAAAAAACTACATCTCACTGAATTAATGGCATCTTTCTTCTCATTTTCCTGCTGCCAATTCAGTAGTCTATCCACAAAATTTGTTTGAATTATTTTCAGGTGTCTGTTTCATGTGAAATAATACCGCCCTTGTAGCAGTTGAGCAAATATTTTAAGTTCATGGAAGTTATTTAACAGCTATGCAGCACAGAGGAGCAGGAGTTTTTCTGAAGTCATGATCTGCATCAGAAGACGCAGAGATTTCTGTAAATCATGATGCAATGGAAGTGCCATTTTTGACTGCTGGGAGGCAGCCACTCCTTACAGCACCCAAAAGTACCTTTTCTTTTCTGTCTATGCAGACTGAAACTCCAGCTTTTACCAATGCAAGCATAAATAAGATATACTGGTGCATACTAAGCCATTTATTAAGGTTTTTTTAATAATTCAAACCCCTGTTTCAAATCCCTAATTCAAAATTTTAAAGAAGGAACAAAAACCAGAGACTCTCTATAGCCATATCCAGCTCCAGGCTTTGCAACTATTTTAATATCTGTGGTCTAGAAAAACACTGAACATGTTAAAAAAATTATTTTGAAAATTTTATAAATATCATGGACTCAAACTTGACTAATTCTCAGCCTTGAAAATATCATCCATTTACTATCTACTATTAAAATTTTATATTAGCTAAAGAATTTCTGATCTTCTTACAGAAGGTGATCTATATTCCACTTCCTGAAATGGAAATTCAAAGCTTCCTGAGATAAAAATGTTTGTGACTCACTGNACCTGAAATAAGCAGTAGAAGCAATTTAGGTTCATGTCCTCCCTTTCTCATCTGTGGAAACACAGAAGGAGAATTTAATAGATGAAATCTTTGCAGCTTTGTTTAAAAGACAATAAAATGATTCTGATGGCCTCAGCTGCATTTTCAGAAAAACCTTTTGCTAGTATACTTGCAACTAATGAAATTTATAAAAGTGAAATGTCTTATAAGCAAACTCCACTAGTTCAAACAATTTAAGAATCTGCTGTATGACTAAATAAAGTATATTTCTCTGCTTAGCAGAGGGAAGGAATTTCCCCTCCCAACGCCCTAAAGGCTTTTGATGCATTTTTTTCCTTTCCACAGAAGAAATGATTAATAGCTATGGCTTAAATCCAATGTACAGTTTTGGCAGCTGCTGATGGACCGTTCCATCTACTTGCTGCTCCCTCTTTGCTACGTTCAACACGTGCCGTTAAATGCATGCTGTCAAAAGTGCTAAAATGATTCACTTTTAAATGTGGTAAATCTAGATAGTGACTACTTGAAGAAGTTGCTTCTTAACTGCAGGTGTAGAAAACAAACAAACATTTTTCTTGTCAAATATGGCATGTCAGCTTTCAAAGTATATAAAAAGAACCATCAGGTAAAAGAAAAGTTGTAACTTTTTCCACTGTCTACAGAGCAAGCTGTAATTAAACAAATTGCAAACCTCCCTATGAGCAACAACACAGCCATGGAAAACAAGCTCTTACGACTACTGGAAGTCTATTTTTTGCCTCTATAGTTTACACAAGTAGCATTGTCTCTAAAATTACTGTTTAGCCATGATGGAAAAAGATCTGTTTTCAGATTACCAAAATAAAACTTCTCTCTTGAGTACAGTCTGGAACCAAGAATTAGGAAAAACTTTACTTAAGAGATTTATGTATTTAAGAACATTATGCCATGATTTTTGTTTCAATCCCTTGCATGCAATATAGCCTTTCATAGAACAAGAGTATCCCAAATACAAATACAGATGCTACTCCTAACACTTCAAGATCATTTAAAGCCAAATAAATGCTTGGCTGCCTCAAGATACCAAGGAGTAAATACATTTCACTTCCAATAGCAACCAAAGGTTGAGTCTTTGTCAGAATATGCTCCTGTACAGAAATGAGAGCCTATAAGCTTTACTGTAAAAGAACAAATTGGAGATAATGGGCATCTTGAAGTGTTATTTATTTTCTTCATACTTTCAAGTTAAAAGTTTTATTTTATGTATTAATTTTTAATTCTGCTTCTGTTTTGAAGCAGTGCTAGCAATGTATCCAATGCCAGCACCAATAATTTCCTTCTGTTTTCTTTTGGTTTGCCTGGTTTTAAGTAAAGAATTAAAAATGTAATTATTCCATGTAAGGACATTTCATTGAAATTGGAAGCTCTTGCTTGTTTTAATTGACATTAGCAGTGTTGATTTCAATTTCAAATTGTCATAACCAGTTTTTAAGCAACAAAAAAAATTTAAGTATTTAAATACTTTAAACTTGTATTTACAGGTACTATACTGTCAATGAAAGTGGGACAAAAACATTAACTAGCTCTCAATTTTCTGTCTACAAGCACTAGTTGAGAGCCAAGCATAAACATATAGAAAAGTTGCTTTTCTTATTAATTCACTAGAAGTATATCTGGTCTCCCCATAGGAAAATTTTATCCTCCTCCTCAAACCATACAATTATGAATCTATGGCTTCCCCTCTCTTTCCTTACAACACCAGCACTTCTTTTTGAAAGACACACCAGACTAGTAAAATCAGAAATAATACTACAAAAGGCCCAGTCAATCCATGCTCCTGCTCATCCTCCTGAAATACAGTCATTATTCCAAGCTTTACTTTTAGAGTCAGCCTGCCTAATGGCACTATTTACCACCTTAGCATTCTTCCCTCACCCTTTTTGCCCTCCAAACAGGATTTGTAGTGAGTTGCACCATGTTTTTGTAATCTATCAGAAAGTTAGAGGACTGTTTCAGTTTCCCGTATGAATAGCAGCATAGTGAGATGAGACGTACCTATTGACACCACAGACATCCAAAAATTAGCTTAATTAGCTAACAGTCATTTAATTAGTCATTAATTAGCTTAACAGTCACTTAATTCATTGGTGAAGTAATACTTGTACAGAAAGAGAGCAAGGAGACTACAAACAGTTCACTGCATTTTATTAAAACGAAAGCTGTTATTATCACACCTACACTCTCTCTCTCTCTCTCCAGGCAGGTCTATAAAAATAACAGCCTGCAAAGCAGTCAAACCTAACTGACACAAGTGGAAGACATTTGCAAAAGCTGCTTTGCCAGTACAGTTAATGCCTCTTCTCAGAACAAAATGACTACTTGGTGATATGACATGATCAGAAGAATTTTTGCTTGTGTGAAAACTGATCAGAGCATAAGCTAGGCTGGTACCATTGTACAGGAGAGCATCACTGACATTCCTCTCCCTTCTGAGCATCTCAGTCCAGACAGGAGAAACTCCCACAACCTACTGCATGCAATTTATATATGACATTAGAGCCTAATTAATCAGTGCATGAACAGCTTTGCCAATACAGTTAATTTAAATCATGGAGATGCTCAAATCCAATTACAGTTAAAGCATTTCTACCTGAATCTGAATGAAAACAACAAATAGTGGAGAGAAGAAAAAAAGTAGAAATAACCTAAAAACCTGGTCATACTGACAAAGCTCTTCACACAATCTTTTGCAATAAAATATATTCATGTACTTTCTTCTGTAAATGAAAATTAGTAAGACAATTCCAAATGTAATCTCAGTTGTATTTAAGCAAAAACATGGGATGAATCGCTATAAACTGAAGTCTACTTCTTTCTCCTTATATAACCTCCCTCTGAAAGTTAGTTTCTTCTGCCACTACAGTAAATGAAACAATATGTCTTTCTAAAGAACCACAGATCAAGTGCCAAGTGCTGGAGGGGACAGTTAACAGAGGCAGAAAAAAGAGCTACCTGGAAACATGCACCACATACTCTGACCTCCTATCCTCTTCTATTTCATTCCTTTTCCTGTACTACTCATCTGGGGCTTAGCCTTTAAAAACCACCAACCTTTTAAAAAGACATTGTTCTGGTAAAGTGGTTAATATTCATCTACTACGTGTGAAAATGTCACATACAGTAGTACCTACTCTGTTGGCTGTTAGGTTGCTTCTGGCGAACATCACTGCACTTCATTATTTAACAACTTCCTCAGCATTCTGAAACTGTCTGGACTAGTGGACTGAAGGTTATTAACATTTTAAAATGCCTGCAGCTAATATTTCCAAAGACAGTAATTATTGCCCACATTATTGTTAAGTATTAGCACCTGGCCATATGATATAATCCAACATATATTTTCAAGCTGGACTTTACACTTATTTTGCATACAAACACTTTTTCCCCCTAAATAAGCCACCCTAAACTCCTCTTAAGAGAAACAAGACAAAATATTGATACCAAATTACCTTTCTTGGGTTTGGATAATGGAGGATATCCCCTTACCCAAAGAAAAGGTCACATTAACATGGAAAAACATTAATTGTATACAGAATGCATTCTAGAGAGTTACAGGATGCTCTCTTCATTCTGATGGGGGGGAAGAGAATTACAGATGGTTATTTCAATAAAAGCCTTCCACACACAGCAGCACAGCGATGCTCAGGTTGATGCACAGCACCTCATCTAGGCAAGAGAAAAACATCCACGTCCATTAGCAACACCCACATCTATATGCACACCTCGACTCAACCAGCAAAACTATAGTAAAACACTCTCCCTCCCTTCAGCTAGCAAAAAGGGTCAGTTACCTGAAACTGTAGCAGGTTCTCTAACAGAAGTCTGCCCAAGTCTCCCAGATTGCAAAGATAGCTTTGCTAGTAATCTTTTTTTGTCACTATCAAGATTGACTGGTGAAAGTTTTTATCTCATCCTCAGAATTTCATATATTTTTATAGACTAACCATGGAGAACTAAGAACCCACATAAGCATAGGTTGTAACTGAATTAGCTACCCAAGACTGTGATTCTTACACCTTCACCTACCAAGTCAAACTGCAGGACCTGGAAGACACACAAAAATAACTTTATCCTGGGTGTGTTTCTCCTGAAAGCAGGTGCACATGGGTGGCAGACAGACAGGGTTAGATACAGCTATTGTGGTATTTTAAAATTAATTTTTAAACTACTCAGCTAATTTAAATGGCCATAAGACCCCTCCAAACAGCAGCCTACCACCAAAAAGCCTTAAGATCTGCCTTCTGAAACAGGCGACATCTTTCAGCTGTCCACAAGGTAGCAATTACATAAAAGTCATAGTGCAGAAACACCAAAAGATTTTTTTCTCTACGTTGCTCTCACTGGAAGTATTGTGACATCCAGAGATGCTCAAAGGAGCTGGACACAAAAATCCACACCCGAGTTCATTTACAAGAAGTCAAATTATCTGGAAAAAAAAGCACTCAAGTCCTTGGCTTGATGTCCCAGCTCTAATGGCAGTGGACAGCAAAGCAGCCTGGCATAAAAGTATTTGTTTACACATGCAAAAATATATCTTTACCTTCCACTGTAAGTTTGCATTGACTATTTCTTAGCATCCAAATCCTCCATTTTTCCCACCTCCACTTTGTCAAACAAGCAGTAGCTCATAGAAAATCCAAGAGATGAAGCTTTATTTCTCAAAACTACTTTGAAATCCAACTAAATACCACCAGGGTTCCACTAAAAATTAATAATACTTGAATCTGGATGCCACCTATACTTTTAAAGCTGGAATGTGGCATTTGAATAATTTACGTGCCAGCTGATTTTCCATATTACATCTTTAACAGACATGGGGAAAAGACTGACAAACTGCTACCACAATTCCAAATGTAAAATACTGATTTGGAAAGTACATCCTCATTCTTACAGTCATTTATGGTATTTTACAGCCCTCCTACGCAAAGTGGAGAAGTTTTGTTTCCTTTCTTAAAGGCATACTTTATTTGTTCAAACTGAGCATGATTATGAAATGTTAGATCCATGTTAATACTTACTATAACTCACACTAATTGAAGACAGCATCGTGAGAACACAATAACAAAAACCCCTCCACAACTGAACATATAGAGCATATTCCTGCTGTTTCAAACATTCCATGCTGCCAAGCAATACCATTTCAGTGTAGCTGTGTTAGATCCAGTTGCCCTAACACATTTACTCATAACGCAAAATAAAACAAAACCAAAGAAACCGCACACACCCCACAGGACAGAAAGGTCATTTTCTTGATTTTATCCAAGTGCAAACAGATGTTTGAATAGAGTATTTTTTTTTAATATAAACACAATCAGAAACCATTTCTAAAGTATGTCATTTCAGAATCATGTTGTTGTTACTGGGAACTTTACTTTTTAATAAAAAGCAAATGTAAACTACAAACTATTGATTAAATAGCAATCTCATAAGTAACAAGCCAAGAAAAAAAATAATCCTTGGGTGTTTTTTTTCTTAATTTCAGCACACTAAGAGGTGTCAGGGCAATTGCTAACCCACCCTTCAGATTTTGACACTATATGGGATTTATAAAAAGGGTGGGTTTTTAGGCTGAAGGAGGAATCTGTCCATAAGCAGCAAGTACGCTTTAGTGCTTATGACAGGCTGAATTCCTTTTACCCCTGAAAGCATTTTTCTTGCATTGTTCATTACCAAAGTGAATAATGTTGCAATTTTAGAAAGCTGAGTCCTAGAAGAACAAACCAATCAGAAATAAAGTTCCACACACAGAAAGCCTGCAACTGTGAAGAGAATAAGAAGAGCAGAGAGAATAAAACAGCAGAATGAGAAGAGTAACCAAGAGGAAAAAAAAAATCTAAATTACAGTTGATAATAACTGGGAGATTCTCAGCTGGAGAAAGGAAAAAGCCTTGTGCTCATCAAAGAAACAAAATTGTGCCATGGTGGTGTAACATGCAAGCTGAAACACACAAAAGATGACCCACTATGTGAAGGATGATGTATTAACTAGTGCAACATTTTTACTGTATCTGGCTTCTTATCAGGTCACTACCTCACACCTACCTGGAAGGTTCTCACTATTTTCCTTATCTCTCAGATCAAAAGACAATTTTCTGGTTAGCAGGTGGTCTCACACATCACCTATTTACACACAGAGATCCCTTTTTTGGTTTTTCTTCTTTTCCCTTTTTTGTTTGTTTGTTGGTTGGTAAGTTTTGAGGTTTTTAATTACAGGAAAAATCTTCAGCAAGATCTTCACAGAAGACCTTCTCCTCCTGAGAAGATTAATTAAAATGGCAAATTAATCCCCCAGGAATAATTTCCTTTTAATATTATTGAAGTAAAGAATTTATAAGTGAATTAAGTTGAAATCTATTTGAAAAGCTACTGCATGTCTGTCCCTGAACAGCAGGCTCCTAACTAAAATTTTCTAAATGACTCATGATTGCAGCATCTCCAAGTTTTGTAAGTGTACTCTGAGCAGGTTATCCTTCCAGAGCAGCTGCAATGCAGGCATTGCAGGGCCATGCTATCCTTAGAGCTGGAATTTGCTGAAATGACTCAACATCAAGGAGCTGCTGCTGAACACCGTGGTGCTGCCTGCAGACCACCACGTTTGACTGTCTGTCACTGGAGGCAGTCACAGATCATCTACAGACACTACCTTGTCATTTTTCACTCCTTACAGACATTATTTTGTCATTTTCTTCTGAAAAAAAAAATACAAACCCACACATCCATCTTGAAAGACAAACGTCCATTCTGATGTTTTAAACAGCAGATACTAAACTAAGATACCAAGTAGCAGATGCAAAAAGGATCATCTTCAGCACACAACACGTAGCCTCCTGCCTTACTTTAAAGCTACCAAATCCACTCATTAAATGCAATACAAAATCACTCATTTTAACATGCACCTGAGTCCCAGTGGTTTCAAGGCCAACTTTCAACAGACAGCAAAGCACCTGAAAAGATGCTTATCATCCCTCAACAGTTTACAGCTGGAAGACAAGACAGACGTTAGGTAGATGTTAAAGGGGTTTCTGTCATAACTGTAGGTCCCTGTTGTTTTAAATGGTTAGCATTAGGAATACAAGAAAAACATGAAAGCAGCCTAATTATTATGGTGACTACTTGAAAGCAAAAGAAAAGTTGTGAAAACACGAAGTTACTCTTAGTCTGCAGAGTCTATGGAATATTTTGGCCAAGAAAAAAGGAACAGGACCACCAGTTCACCAAACCTCTGAGCATTAGGACTCATAGGACACTTGAGGTTCTATCCTGTCTGCTAGTTAAATACAGAATTAAAAACTGATATCCCAGTTATCAGGGCACCAGAAATGTTAAAAACAGGATCAATACAGAAAAATATTTTGTTTGTGACTGTTTCCTAAGAAATGCCACACTACTTTTTAGAAAAAAATTGAGAACATTCTATTCAGTACTTTGAATTTCAACAGCTAAGAAAACTTTCAGACATACAGAGCTGGCTTCATAAGCCTCTTTCAACTGGCACTGCACACTGAGGATGAGACAGTTAAACACTGACAATTAAACTCGCCATTTGTTTTCCTGAAACCTGCTCAAGACAACACATTGAAAGGTCTCCTAAAATCAAATGCAAAGTACTAAACACTAATCAGGTTCATTATAAAAAGTTATACAAAAAACAGATACACAAATAAGAAGTTATAATGTTCAACTACTACTGACAGTCCTAATCCTAAATATAGCTTACTGCATATCAAAGTATGAAACAATATAAAACAAAGTCAAATGACAAAATAGTCATTATAGACTATATAACATACTGTCAAACCCATATTCCAAAAAGAAGGACTTACTTGCCATCAGAGGTTTCAATAAGTAACACAGGTTTAAATAAATTTTAAAAGGGGAACATCACAAGAAGACCTAGGTGTATGACCCTTGTTTAGTTAAAGATTTTAATCATGTCTTCAAATATAACTTCATTTTAAATTTCTTATTTATTCATCAAGTGTACTTCACAGTGCATGCGTGCTAAGTGGTCATACCACAAGCACACAAGTTCAGTTGTACTGCTGCATAAACAATAGTGCAAACTTGAATGACTAAACAGGGCTGTTTGTGAGAAATCAATCCTGAATTTAAGACCTGGCACTGAACCCTGACTATGAAAAAAACAGTTTTTTAGTCAAAAGCCTTCACTGCACTCCCACATCTTTGCTGCCCTCAGGATTGCTGAACTCTCTCAGAGGACTAGTTTAAGTGGTTAAGCCTTTCGTTTGTAAATCGGGGAGAACCCTTTCATACACCAGAACTCACAAAAAAGGTATGTGTTCAATGATCATTTGCTTGTTATTTTCATGCCCTCCAAGGTGGGAGAGACCTTTCATATTTAAGATCCTCCATGACCTTACATGGTTGGTAGAAGCATGGAATGGTTGAGCATCTCCCCCAAGTATAAATGTACCCCTATGTAAAAAAAAGTCATTAAGATCATCTGAAAATTTAAATGGGAAATAAGTCCTACCAAATAGGATACAGCCTATGTTCCTCTGCCTCCAAATCCCATCCCACATGCAGACCCTATTAAAACAAGAAGTAATTGAAACTGAAGTGGTTATTGTCTATTGCGTTTTAATCAGTCACATAACTGCTGTGGACACCAAGAAATGATTTTTAAAGGTTTCATTTTTGGAGGTGAACCAGTGTATGCCAGAGTCACAGCATGATACTGCAGAGCTGAGGATCTGTGTTTCATTGTGGAAAAATACTTTCTGTACAGTTCCTTTTGGGAAAGAAAGGGGAGAGGACATGCCAGAAAACCACAACAAGTAGCATTTTTGGAGGAAGGCACTTCCTGACCCTAGCTTTCAGATAAATCCCAAACTGAAGACATCTATAAATAGAAGAAACATGAAAAGAAATCAAGTAAGATATCAAATGTCACTTGTTTAAAGCAGAACTTTCCTTTTTCCTTAAAAGAAACTGTGACAGAGTTTTCCTAAAGCAATGCACAGTGTGCAAGTAGCCATATCTTACCAGCCTAGAGACTGGCCTGGCTATTTCTTCATTATCTCCTGGGTCATTTTACAACCAATTTAGAAATATTCTTCACTAGTGTTCACAAGTAACATTCAAACCTTTCAAAACACTCAGGCAACTTACCACAGATTCTCAAAACCATTTTGTCACATTAAGTTTAACATATTATGATACAGTAGCAAAACTTAATAAGCATATCTTCTACTATTTTATGTGTTTTGCAGAGTTGGCAAGTTTTAGATTATTTCCTTTTGAAACTAAGATTACTCTGGAACAACCAGGGTAGGTAAAGTTATCTTGAGAATGGCATTTCAGCAGCTATCTAATAGCAGAGGGGACGGGCCAATATTTGGCTGACAAATTGTGATAAGCGTGCTCTAAAAATAAACAGCGACTTATGAGGCACCAAACACTGCGAAGCTGTGGCCATGGGGGTTTTTTTTTAATATAAAATGGAAACCTCATGCAATAAACCAAGGTGCCTTGTGAAGTTACTCATGGTTAGCAGAAGTAATACTTCACCTAAAAGCTATTTATGAAGGCCAGGGTAACCATTAGAGCACCTGTTTCAGACAGACCTCCTTTGTTCAAAAGAAATGTAAGGTAACTCACATGCCGGAACGTGGGCCAATGTCAACAGCAAATCCAACTGGATTTATGTAGGTTGTGTCACTATAAACCACGTAACTTTCGTCACGGCTAAATGTTCACTTACTATCAAGCCAGGATGGATTGTAAGAAAGTGCCATTATTTTCTCTTCACTTTCAAATTCACATAAAATATTCATTCACATGAGAACATTAGACCTTAAACAGCAATGTTTGCTTATCAAACCTGGTAAAGGTAGAAATCTGACATGTGACGATTCCGATGATGACAGACTCGAAGTATTTGTACATTTTGTTTCAGAAGTGAAAAATAACCTGTATAAGGTACACTGTATTGCAATTCATAAATAAAGGGGAGTTTCTTTACCACTCAGAAATAAATAAATGTGAAATAAATTATTAGCCAAATCACCCTGCTCTAAGTGCTCACCTCGGAATAAAAATACCTGAGGGGATGACTAAGGCATAAAATTCAAAAAGCACTCCAATAGGGTTTTGGAAAGGGAGAAACTGCAGGACATCAAATTAATAAAACAGAGGTTAAACCATAGCACAAGGCTAGATACAAAGAATGAGTACGAGAAGGGAGAAGGACTCATTATTTGCCTGGGCATTCAGAAACATACTTGAAAAATAAGGATCCTATCCCAAAACTCAATTCTCTTTGTTTTGGGTTCTTAGAACCATTTTACAAAGCTAACAGAGCATTTCTACACCATCATATCATGCATTGCATCGATCACATTTTCCAGCAATATCCAGCAGTCTGGAAATTTTTCAACTACTAAAGTGATGTTCCTCTAAAAGTCATCTTAAATTAAAGAGTTGTACAAGATTCTTAAAGAGGATTTAGGACTAATGGAGACCAGCTATCCACTAACAGTCAGTCTGGTGAAATATAAGCTAATAGCACTAAAATAGATGGCTGTCTAAAATACAGCAGAGATGGAATAGACTCCTCTCTTCCACCTTGGCAAACACCTACAACACAGCTACAACAACTATCGTCCTTCCCTTGGCACTGTTACTTCAAGCCATTTTGAACAGCTGAGCGGGAATTGTGCTGCCATCTGATAGTTGTTCGGTGGCCTACGACCAAGGAGTTGGCATCTTCCAGCTAAGTCATCTTGAACTAAAACAAGGCATTGGCGCTAATTAGCAGCTTTCAGCAGTAACGGAGAAGCCGTGACAAGGACAGAAGCTCAATTACCCTCGTTCCAGCAAGCGCCTGTTCCTGGTCAGCATGTAGCTGGCGGAGCCACTTGTGTTTCCATTTCTATGGCACATGTGAAATACTTCAGAACAGACCACTGCGGGCCATTCACACAGAGGTCTGACCTTTTGTGCTTTGTACAAATTTGTAACAAATCCATTGAAGACCCCCAAAAAATCTGATGTACTATGTAGCCATGTGTACCATAGGATCAACGATGAACACGAAATACAACTCAGACGGAGACTCTCACAACTACTTTTCTGTAACTCGGAGTGAAAACTGCCTCACTGGGAATGTTTACCATCTGCTCACCAGCTCCTTAGCAGAGAATATATTCAAGCTACTTAGTTACTCTACTAATCAGTTTAGATTCGTTTTGAGGGAGACACCACCTGAACGCTACTCATCACTAACCAGTGCAAAGTCTTATTTCTTGTTTCATACTCAGAGCATCATCTATGAACTACACTCCCATTTATTGTTTTTCTTAAGATAATATAATTTCAATCGATGTGCCACTTACTGCCTTCATTGGCGAAACTGCTGGTTATTAGCCACCCTCAACAGGAAATCACAAAATGTGTCAATATCAACTACCTCACCTCAGCTTTCAGCATCTAGTTGTGAATTTAGGAACTGGGATAAAAGCCCAACCACGTTAAACACCTTTGCACACATTCTGCTTCAGCAGCACGCAGCATCTGTTTTTCTCTTCCAGTTTTTGACTCTTTTCAGAGATTGTGGTTCCTCCAGAGTTGAGGAAGAACTCCATAGGCAGAACTCCTGTTGTGGCTTAAGAACAGTATTCCCCAATTTAGTGTTCTCACGGAAACATTCCAAAGCACATGGCACTCACTCACTCTCCCCTTCCCCTCCCCTGAGGCGGGATGGAAAGGGGAATTGGAGGCACAAAAGGTAAAGATCACGGGTTGAAATCAAGAGATGAGAACAACTACATTTCAGTTTTGCAGTTGGTAGCATATAAAGTTCAAAGCTATTTCAACATGAAGCACCATCATACATAAACACGATAAAATGCCGCAACTCTGAAATACTGACACAGCTATTTAAACCGAAGTCCATCTTTTCTGGTTACTATAGCTATGGCACCTTCAAAAACTGCCAGAGCTACTGCACCCAAGTAGAAGTGAGCAATGGGGTGCTGTCTTCTGGCAGTGCCTGCCTGTCCAACAGCACACTAGTGAGGGAAGTCACTTCGAACACCCACAGCACCACTGGCAAGGGACAAAAGAAGTCTGTAATACTGCACAGACAAGCCTCTCTCTCTCTCTCTCTCTTTCAGTTCAAAATGTATCTAAATATTTACTACCATGTATGCTGTGCATTCTGACATGTCTTCTGACAAATCGCAAAACTCCATAGAACCATTCAAATGAGCGCTGGCTACTCATAACGCAATGTGTAACTGATTTCTGCAAGGTCATGTATTTTGAGGAAATGTTCTGTGCGGGCGAGGGAATGGTTTCCTGACAAGATTAAGCACTTACCTCAAAGTCAAAATAAAAACAATAGAGGGCACGTATTTTAGGTATGTCCCAATAGGCTTCACATACCAAATGGAAAAATGTGTACGTCTCTTAACTTGCATGCCAATGAAATTAAGTGTCACTTCTTTGTTTTGCCCCCAGGAAGAGAGCCCACCAGCATCCAATTTTCAAGTACTATACAACAAACCAACGTAAATACAGACAAGATTCAGTACAACAATACAACAAAACAAAAAACAGGCCTTAGCATCTCCTCCACCTAATTCAGTGAATGCAAAGGTAGGATTACTACCCAGGCCCCTTACCACTGCTATGTTCCACTGGGGAAAAAAACATAGAGCAAGAGACTTCCTACAAAAACTTCTTTTGACGTTAATCCTCAGAACAAACAAAAATAGAAGACCTCTCTCAAGAAGCATCTCGCACAAATGCCCTGTAAGTTAAAAAAATTTTCTCACTTTAGGAAATTCATCAAGAATAAATAATGTCATAATATTAAATCCAGTTTACTTTTTTTTATACTTCTAGACAGTGTTTGAAAACAGAGCACCATATACTCTCTGGGAGAGGTTAAGCTATTTCAGAGGTTCCTACACACAACCATAATTATTTATTTTCAATCTCTTGTATCATAGGTCTTCACGCCTTCAGCTGCACCAACGCAAACATTTGAAGCCACAACCTAAACCAGACTGAGTCACTTAAATTTTAGAAAGCAAAAACCCTACTACACTATCTCTCAAAAGTAAGTTCCTTTTCTTCTGTTCAGCTAACAAGGTTGTACCACTTACCCTGCGTATATCATAGCCTCACAAACAGTTCGATGGGCAGGAATGAGGCAGCAGAGAACATCAGCAAGGGAGACAAAGTAACTGAACAGCTTTGGTGGGCGCCTGGCATCCAGCCAGAGTCAGCCCACTAAAACGACCTTTGCTGCTAAAGAAATACCATGTACCACAAAAGATTTAGCCCTTGGTTTCAGCAAGTCAAACCTCAAGCAGATATTGGTGGTACAGCCTTGTTTTCCCATCAACTGCTTACAAACCACATCTGCGTAACATTCTTTCTCACCCCTCTAAGTTTTGAGTTATTTTGTGCATAACAGGGCAAAAATTGTGAATGACTAATTTCAGAGGGAAAAGGCTATATCAATATTCTTTCCCAACTACAGTAAAAGTAAAATAAAGATGGGAGACCAGTATCGCTAACAATACAGAACTGCAAATACAAACTAAAAAAAAAAAAAACCAAACCAAAACAACAAATGACTAAACAAACAATCCACAGGGAACAGGAACCACCTCCCCTTTTAGAAACCCAAAAAGACTATGTAATAAATGTTTTTATTAAGCAAAGTTTATTTTAACTTTAAGACATACAAAAAGCAAGCAAACAGAAACAAACAGCCCAGTAAAGACAGTCAACAACAGGCATGCTCCACGAATGTGTCTTCCATGAAACTTAATACCCATTCCCAGGTAATTTACACTGATACCAGAAGCTGTTTCATTGTGTTGCTCATGTTTATCAGAATACACACAAAAAAGAGAAAAATAGGAAAATCATGTTGCCCACAGAAACATTAATATCAGAATATTCCTTCAATTTTTATCAGTGCTGAAAAGCAAACTCATGCCCTTTTTTACCCCCCTCTAAAACATTGAAATATTTTAATTTTTTCTTATTCCTTCAGTGTTTTGCTCAGGTAATGATATACATGCTGCTCTTTATTGTTGACTAGAATTCCTTAGAACTGCTCTAAATCAAATATTTAATCACTCTTACTCAGGTCAGACAAGACAGAGACACACAAAGAAACACATCTACAGCTCTATGGGCGTAACAGAGATACCCAGAGAGAACAAATAGCTAATTTTAACTGCAAACAAAGCTGTAAGAAAAGCACGGCAGTAGGGCTCCTCTCTCTCCCTTTTCAAGAAAAGTGGTCAACTTCACCAACTTCAGAGAAAGGGAAGCAGAGCACCACTTCCATTTTGAAACTTATTCAAATACAGCCCTTCATGCAAAATATACCCAGCAAATTAAATCTGCAACACTGGCTGCAGCAAACAAGGCGCGCAGGCTCAGCTGCCTTTCACAAAGCATCTTTGTAGAGCTATCTTTCTGCCAGTGCTCCTTTTGAATTCCCAAACAATACCCTGCAAAAATTAGATCTCCTACTGTGGGAAAGTTCCCAAAACACAAGCCAAAATATATTTTCTCATGAGGATACAAAAAACCCTCAATGAGGAAGTCAAAGTTCTTACGATGACTGTTCAGTGTACATATAGTTATTCTTGAAACATGCTAACAGATTAAGTAGCAACATTCTGATTTAGAGAAAAAAATATTAAAATCAGATCAGTAATGCAACAGAATGAATAGCTACTGCTAGTAGTTACTACTCAGTAATTTACATAAGCATAGACTTTTAAAAACTTTTAAGCATACAGGCTTTTTAAAACAATGGATTTCAAGAAACAGTAACTTCTCAAAAAAAACTTAGCCAAAGTGTATTGTAATAAGCGTAAAATAAATTAATCATCTTTAGAAGTTACATTTAATTTCTTTTTTTTTTCAGGTTCCAAGGGGTCTCCATGAACACATAACACACAGGAGACTCCAACCTCTGACTAAAGAAAAACAGGATCTTGGGAAAACGCTTGTGTGACCTTTACTTTTGCTGACCTACAGTTTTACACCCAAGACACGAAAGAGCTATCAGTTCCTTTGGTCTCAGAAGCCCAACAGATGATTTTGCTCGTCACTGGTTTTGGCAGAAGAGCAAGCCTATCCATGGCAAGCAGTCTTGCTTTATAATAATCCTCCTCCACCAAAGCCTCCCCTGCAGCACCACTGGTTACACCCCACGCACCAGTGGGGTGGGTGAGGATGAGTGGGAGGGTCCCAGCCCTTGGGCATCACGGAGGGTAGAGACACGTGCTCTGATGTCTGAGCTGCACCTCAGGAGGCAAGGGGACAAAACAAGCTTGGACCGAGTAGAAGATCCCTGGGCTTTGGCCCAGCATTGCTCACTTCAATAAATTGCCTAGGCAAGAATGCCACGGAAAGGCTCCCAGTTTTTAAGTGCAGGAAAGAGACTGTGTCCACAAAGGCTGACAAAAACACGCTCACAGGAACATACTCAGCCCGAACCCAGGGCAAACACTTCTGCAGCCACCGCAGGGCAGAAATCAAAAGCAAACTCTACCAAACAGATAATTAATCAAGTAGGAAATTACACAGAGCTTATCGGTGCTACAGTTAAACCCTCACTTTCCCAGTTTCAAACCGGCTCGGATACGTACAGCTAATCAAGCTGCAATCTTCTGATGTAATGAGAAAGCACACAAGTGTTTAGGATAAGGCTTCAACTCAGCTATTTCTATGCTACAGGTGAAGGCTTCCTAATCATACCGAGGTCTTTGCAAGTGTTGGCAAAACTCATATCATTAAAAGATACAGAAATCTACAAATGCAGAAGGTACTAGCCCTATGACAAGGGAGAACTACTGCAAAAGAAATTAAAAAGTCAATAGTCTTGCCATTCTTAAAGCTCTTGGCCATGAAGATATGAATGGCTATGGGAAAATGCACACACACACACAGCCCCATTAGAAAGACTGGGAAATAAACATACTCTCTTTCAAAACAAACAGGATACTAAGCAGCCCATTGCAGTACATACCCTTTGTTTTGAAAATGACATGAAAATTGACACTGGAAGTTCAGAATCAAACATTCCAGGGCTGTTTCGACAGAGTGAGATTAGAGAGTTCACAAGAAAATCTGAGCTATGCAAGGATTTTCAGCTTTACTTATCAGCCACAAAAAGATATATTCATACAAGTAAGTTTTTTGGGCATGAAATAATGCTGCACAGTAATACTAGCTTGAGAAAAACATTAAGAGGAAAAAATGTAACCTTACTTCCGAAACACATTCTCTGGTATTATTTCTGTACTAAACAAATACATTATTTGCTTTGTCAGGTAAAGGTCTCTCTTTTTCCCAATAGTTCCTTTGGTTTTTATGCTCTCAGTTAAGCTGAAACACAGCAGGAAAAATCCCTATGGTTAAGGGTCTCTAGATACACGTATCTATTGTAACTTCTGTTTCATCTGTATCCACCTCCCCTACTTACAGCCCAAGAGACATCACAAGACACCACTCAATTCACAGTTTTTCAGACACATTCAGAGCATGTTAGCTATTTTGAACAAGTTTCCAAAACTCTACAGCATCTAGAGGTTTGGGGTTTTTTTGCTCAGACCAACTACCCTTGCAGCTGACTTTATGATGGCAATTCTACTTGAAGCCCACTGCTGAGCAAGAAAGAAGCCTAGACCAAGAACCAGGAGCAACCTTTCTTCATTAAGCTGCATTACTAACGATGGTCCCAACGCTAACACAAAACATAACAGGCTCATGACCCCCCTTCAGAACTAGTCACTGCAGTCAGCAGAAAGCCTGAACACCACCATGGGAAGCGCAGTTAGGAATCTAATTTTGTTGGCCAAATGGGATTCCCCGAGAAAGAAACAGAACGTCAAACCTTGCAAAGTAAGGCTACTCCTGAATAACCACGTTACAAAGCCCTGGGATGCATTATGGAAAGACCACTATACCAACACAATACAGCCAAATACCAGGCATCAGCTGTCACAGTCCTTCAATTCTCAGGGCTACCAAGAACCAGCAGGAGACTTTAGCAACAGAATCAGTTCTCAGCATTATACTGCTGTTAGCAGCCTGATAACAGGGGTTATCCTCCTCTGTAAATGCTCACCTCAAAAAGATGGCAACATGGTAGCATACCGACAGCAAAGACAATCTGCTCCAAAATACAAAACACAAAGCTCCAAAATACTTTTGTTTTTCAAATGAAAGAAATCCCAAATATGCTCTTTTGAAAAAGATCATTGTAGTCTTCTAGTGTATTTGATATACAGACACATGATCAGCCCGAATATAAAGACTAAATATTCTTTTGCTAAGACTCACATATAAAACGCTTAGTTTCTCTGATCCCATTAAACTACACAGCCTTGTATTTATATGTTAAGAGATCACTATAGCAAGAAGGAAATGTTCATTTCTGGCTTATCTACAGATTGCACACAATCATGCTATCACTGGTTACAAGTATAAAAATAACACAACTGGGGAACAAGCTGAAAGTTTATTTGGAAAAAGCATAGGTACATCCTATAATTAAACCATTGTTCCTCTCAAGTGTTCAAGGAGGGAGTATCTGCTTAACAACAGCATCCTGTTTAGATGTCTTCTGACATTAAATGACGCATTAGTATCAAACTAAGGGCTACTGTACAGCTCTCCCCTCCACCCTGAAGATCTGGTCCGATGCTGTTACATCTCTGCTCTTCGTTTCTGCTGTATTAACTGCCTTCATGTACCACACCGGCAGTTTCCAGAAGCAAATCTTAGGCATCCAACATATATAAGGCACACATTCAAAAAATTTCTTCCTGCAGACATCACTACATGGCATGAAAACAGTGAACAGTATGCACAGTTTCTGAAGTAACTAGCTATTCACATACCATGCCATGCAAATGAGTTGTTAGGATAAAGAAAGATTAGGGCTCAGTTTCTCTTGTTTGAAAACAAAAGCAGCCCTATTTTTTCAGACCAAGCTACACCAGTATAAAACTGCATGCTTTCTAAAATGGCCTATGATGCCAGAAAGAATTTGTTTTGTAAAGACTTAAAGCTTTAACAGTCCACGCAAGAGGACATTAGGAGAGAAAAAAATAGATCGCTATTACTCACACCTTAAGGGCATAAAACCATTTGTAATTTATGAACATTTAAAAGTTAGATTCCCCAAAGTAGTTAAATTAACTTCCTAGTTCACGTCTTCAAAGAGGAAATGAATAGCTTAATACAGCAATTAAAGAGAAGAGCTACACAACAGGCATGTTAAAGTAGAGGCCACATATATACTTTTTTTTTTATTTTTCATTTTCTTTAGCCAACAAAATATTGAGTTGTGATTTACAAAATTCAGGAAAGCTCTGTAAAGAAGGATATACGAAAGAGATATAAAGTTATGAACTTACAAAAGCAATTGCAGAATACACTGTTTACCTCAAAGAAAAAAAAAATCAGTCCAGTCCAAAATTACCAAGAGATTTTAGCACTACAGAAGTTCATGCCAAGTTAAGTTTGCTTTCGCCAACAATGTTTATCAGACCTACTTCTCAAAGTCGTACATACTGGCTATCATTCTGTCACTCCTGTCCTCTGAGCCTGCAGTGAAGGCATGGTGCCAAATTTGCACCCTGACAGTCCAGGGTGAATGGTAACGTCAAACAGACATTTTCCTCATCGTGATTTGGGAGAAGCTGAGCCCCAAAGAGTTTGTTAACATAAGTAAGAAGTAAATATGCTACTAACATACTTCTCTTGCTATTTCCTGTACTGACATGAATATGACAAATACTCATTTTCTCTTTCCAACCATCTCTCGACTTTAAAGAAGCCTCATGACTTCCCAAAAGCCAAAATTAAGTAGCTATCTTTTAGAGATAGCATAGCAAGGACAGGAAAATACAAGTAAAGAGACAATAGGTTACTTTAAGGGAAGAAGGAAAAATAAAGTCTTTGTACCTTTCTATATATTTTTTCCTTTTTACTTAACGAGGAAAGATGATATGCATAAGCATACTTCTTTCAAATTCCAGTACTACTGTAGAATAAAATCAAACTTCCTGAACAGAGAACCAACAGTAGAAAACTAACACACACAATTCAACAGGAGCCATTTACAAAAACACCAAGTTTTCTGCTGCAAGCCCAGTCTCTCCAGCAGCAACAGGATGGCACGTCTGACCACCAGTTTCAAATATTTCCAGTGCTAACAACACATTAGATTTCCCACAGGTTTGGTCTTATTTGTGGATTATTTTGGGCCAGTGTCAGTTTCATGGATTTAAAGGTGGGCTTTTTCTGTGGTGATTGCCACAGCAGGCTGCCAGTGTGCTGATTCGGGAAGTTTTACAGCATTAACGCAGCCCTGGTGTTCCCAATTTAGCTCTCTGCTCCGTGCCCTTCACAGGGGCTTTATCCCTGCATTCCGGCTGGATTCTTCACTGCGTCATTTCCTACTTTCTGCCTTTTTGTGTTTCTTTATTATCCCTTCTAGACAGCAAGGCCAACTGGCAAGGACACGCGAAAGTTTACCAGTTCACGTGGCACAGACCATGCCACAGGGGAAGCATCATCCCCCAAGCCCAGCCTGGTGGCCCCACAGCCTGACCTACTGGTTTCTGAGCATCAGCCAGCATCACTCCTCCTGAACACCCCATCATGCCTCGATAACCATGTCCTGAGGCTGGACACTGCTGGTAGGCTCCCCCAGCTGGAGTCTATGCCTCTACCAATGCAAGTGACCTCGCTACGAGTTTGCAGAGAGTGTCTTCCCCAGGAGAGACCACTCAGCCTCCTTCAGCTTTCACAACACACTGAAGGGCTGGGTCCAGCACTGAAGGCAAACAGACATTTGGAAAAGGTCAAACAAGGACAGAGAAACAAGTTTAGCACCACAAAAACATGTTCCAGAAACAGCTTCCTTTTTTTTTTTTATAAAAGAAAAAAAAAAACAGAGTTGCCAAAAAGGCGTGCCACATACGATGCCTATGCAGTCAGTATGTTTTTCCATGAGAAGTTTTATTTTCTCACACATATTCCATTAGCAATGGGATAAAAATAACATTACCACAATGACGTATCTATAGTAGGAGGAATGACTTATGGGTGCTGACCGAAAGTCAAGGTTTCCTCTTTGCCCCAATTTGAAATCATCACCAGCCAGTCAGACGCCTGCCAAAACAATCAGTAACAGCATCTCTTCCCCAAAACCCGAATACAGGGACTGCTCAGAGAGCAGGACAAGCCTTTAGAAAATAGGACAGATGGCATTACAACTCCAAGCAAAGTAACTCCTTGTATCATTAGCTATTGAACCGCGGCTTGATGTGGGGATCAGTGTAAAGCTTATTAGTCTTTAGACAGTTGGCAGCAACAGCCACTGCAGCAACCGTTCGGGAGCAGAAGGAACTCATTCAGTTTAGTTGTTTTTCAGGTTATGTTAAGTCAAAATGTTTCTGTACGCACTCCAGTCCCCAGCTTAACCTTTCTCAGCCTCTCTAAGCGCAATTACGCTTACAAACAGCTTCAACACACACACTCCTCTGACAAAGAGGGCTCCAGGAGCCCGGCGCAGGTATCTAAAAAATTCCTGCCTGGTGCCATTGTGTAAGGATTTCACCCTACTTTGGAGAGCAAGGACTTGCCAAGAATACCACTGACCTCAGCCCCTACATTATGAAACAGCGCTGCCAGCTCCAGCCAGCTATGTAAAAGTAGGGATTGAATTCAAATCCAGAGCCACCCGTACTCCGGGGCAATAACAAAACACACACACTCACACACACACACACACAAAAA
>VZTG01006514.1:566490-648069 GCA_013397845.1 Melanocharis versteri
GAGGAGGGGAGGGGGGGCGGGTCGCCGGGGGTCGCGACCGCCGGGGTCCCCTCCGGCAGCGGTGCCCCAGCATCCTCCCGCTGGGAACACATCCTCGCCGGGTTTCACTACCAAAAAAGACGTCTGAGCGGCTGCCGCCATGGTCCCGAGGGACGCGCACAGTCGCGGCTTCGGCGGTGCACCCTGTGGATGGATAATGGGGATGGGCAAGCTGGACGCTTTGTAGAAAAAAAATAAAAACATAAAGACTTGATCTGCTGGATCTAGTGACTTCGGGGAGGCCACCTGTTGTCACGCTTCTCAAAAGTAATCCGTATCAGCCGGCTGTCCCCTCCGTCATTGCTATATGGGGTAAAAACGAGGAAGGGGAGGGTGTGAAATCGTTAATTTATCACTATTCCGGGGGTTATCTAGCGGCGGATTCTTCTCACGTGAACTTAAGTTTTTAAAGAATAAAGGGTCTCGCAACATGGCTGATTTTCTTTGTTTACCGCGACACCGAGCACGTCTCGGCAGCAGCCTGACAAACGCGAATCGTGGAAGTATTATTAACGTGCCATTGACGGCGGGGTAATACTGTTAATGTATTTGCTTTCACAAGTGATGTGTACCCTTCGCTGATACGGATCACGCAATGTAAATAATGTCAACACTAATAAATCTGCTTAATTCCCAGTCACTAGCAGTCACATTTCAATTCCAAGTAAGGTGGTGTCATCTTTATTTGATTTTTTTTTTATTTGTGAAAATTCCCAGGGATAACCATCTTTTCCTTACAAAACATACACTGCTAGTCCCAGGAGAAAAAATGTTACACTTTTAGACATAAGTGGCTCTCAAAAATGCTGTGTCTTCAGACAGTAATCTACTAAACCTACTGAATTTCTAGATATGGCTCATTAACAAAGATAGCTCTTTGGGCTAAACCCACTCGTATGTGTCAGCAAAATATTTTTGCAGTAATACCAATTATTCTGGGCAGATCTTGGGAAAATGCTAGGGACTGCTCCACATTCTCTACATCTTGCTTATTGGTGCTCACTAGAAGTCCTTATGGGGGATTTTTAATTTTTTTTTTCTTTTTGTAACAGATTGGAAATGTAATGTCCTTTGCCCTAAAAAATAACAGTTTAAATATGCCTCGTGTTCATCATCCAGAGATGATAATAATTTCTTCAAATTAATCAAGCCTGCAGCTATAGAAAAGTGCCAGCTTTCCCGAAGCTCAGTTTACCAATCCGGAGTTCTGGAATTCCCTTTTTTTTGTGGGGCATATGTATAGGAGGAGTGCCACAGGAATGTGAGGAATGCTCTCTCGGGCTTCACTCCTCAATCACTTCAGGGCACCCATTCTCTGCTGCTGCAGCCTAGCTTGCCTGACATCTTTATATCTCTACATCAAAACAGAGCTACCCACTCTATTTTAATATGCAATTATCTTTCATTTCAGACCTATTAGCTGTAACAGCATCAAGTCGAGTGTTTTGCTCTGGTTAAATTTTTGCTGTGCTGTCTGGTAACACAATACCTGTGATTCATAGGGATATTTCACTCCAGAGGATGGGATTTGGGGGCTCTTGTATTCTGATCAGTGTCACAAATCTCAATGGTTATAGATCTGTGTCAAAGGCCTATCACACTCTACATGAATTGTTATAAATGGCAATGAATGAAAGAAAAGAATTGTACATAGAGAACTGTGTACAAATATACTCAACAATTTCTCAATAATATTTAAGGATGTGTTGTGTTAACGCCTTTTGTGGTGTCTGTAAGCAACATATTCATATAATGCAAATGCTTCTGATTATTCATATCCTCCATGGTGGATACTAGCGTGTCCTTTATGCTGGTTTTTTTTTTTTCTGCTGAAATTAGTCCAGTTATTTCTGAATGAAAAAAATAAACAATAGATCAGTAAATAATCATCAGATTCAGAGTAAGGACAGTCTTTAAAAGAGAAAACATCCAATTATCTCCAGAAACCCCAATTTTTCACTGCAAGTATTCAAAAAAATATAATGTGCAGTGTTAAATGTTTTTGCAACTTCCATTTTCTCCTAGTCTCACTGTCTTATTGTTTTCCAGCTTCAATAAAAAATCAGTATGATTTAAAATACACATATAGACCAGAACATGCCATTCATTTTGCTTATTGGTTACTCTTCAGGCAACGTTATCTAGCCTTACCCTTATTTACAATGGTTTTGGTTTTTTTTTCTGAGGGGGTTTTATGGTCATGTAAATACATAATACCGGTTTCCCACCCATCTTACACCAGGAAACCAGGAGTTAACTATGTACATGCAATACATATAGTGTTGATATTTCAACAATACAAAAAGGCTGCAACACAAAATATGACAGCTCAGCATAATGTCTTTTTGGATAGCTGTAAGTAATCACTATGTTATTTTAGAGAAGTATTCTGCCTTGGAAATACAGGGTATCTGCCCTCCTGAATATGTTCATTTCTTTCAAGTGGCAATTTGAAATGGCCGGGTTAAACAGTTACTAAAATGCTAAGAAAACAAATTCAGCAGTTCTGAGAGCATTTTGTTCATTTGCTAAACCTCATTTCTAAGAAGATACTCACACTTTGAAAATCTTGCACCTGACTTAGCCACATGGCTTTTAATTCATTACACCTGTAATTAGTCACCCACGGTTAAATGCTTGGTTTGTGCAGTCTGCCCTGGTAGGAAATAAAACATTGCCACTTTGAGGGAGTTTAGTAAATAATATACAGTCGGTATGGTTACAAGCCCAGGGATGCTCTTTTCTCCCGTTTATATGGGTAGGCACTTGTTTTCATCCATCTCCTCGAGATGGCATGGCAGCTGAAGCAGATTCATGCTGCCAAACTCCAGGCCTCAGAATTGCCCCTCTCCTTCGCAGCTCTGGTCACCTTCTCGGCAACCATAAAGAGATGCTTCCATAACCATTCATGGAGGCAGACAGTTACAGGGGAACAGAGGTATTGACCTGGTGAACCCCTCCAGAGCTGGCCTTGAGAGCAGTAGCCATCCCCTTTGGACTGGGCAGAAGGCCATTTTGTCAGATTTTAAGTCAAAGATTAATTGTTTCAGGCACAAGTAAGGCCACTACCAAGGGGAGATGACTTCCTTCAAATAAGACTAGCCTCTATGCTCTGTCTTTAGAGGTGGCACCATTTCCAAGAATGCTGTCTCTCACCGTTTGGGATTTATACATTTGTACATGGCTGGGGTTATTACCATTTGCAATTCCAGTTTTTAGTACCTTTTACACTATGAGGGAGGGCATATGAGTTTGTTTGTTTGGGCAGTTTTGTCTGTTAATTTTTTACATAACATCCTCTGTTATTGTGGCTATTTGTTGACCAGTAATCACTTATGTATGGGCACAGTATGTAACAACCACTCTGCACCCCTGATCCAGAGGGAAGGGTAGAAGGATATCAGTGGCTTAACACAAACAATAGTAAAATAAACCTTGAATGTTTACCATAGGTTTTATGATCCTTTTATACTTATAAGATGTATGAAATTCTAAAGGTTATAAAAGAGAACCTGGCCAGTGCCATAAAGGAAAAATCATCCTTTTTGTTTTTTTCTTGAAGGAAAAACAGAAGAATTTTTGACTACTATAATGCATTTCATGCATTTATTCAGCATTTGCCACTATTTGCATAGCTACATTTAGGAATATTTATCATTAAACTTCTGCTGTAGCTGCAAATGTATGCAAACCAGCTTTAGCTAGTCGGATTAATACTATCAGCAACAGCGCGTACCGTCCAAGTATTTACATGATCTTGGAGAGGAATTCACAGTCCACACAGTGTTCCCTTCAGCTGCACTGATAAAGGTGTCCAAACAAGAGGAAAGGTGGCTGTACTGCAGCAGCACCCAGGAGGCCTATGCTACACACTGTGTGAACACTGAACAAATTAGCAGCAATTGTTGAAGGTCAAGCATTTATGTCTGAAGATCAGGAACATCTACACAAACTTCCTTTGTGCTTGTGACCACGGTACAGGTCTGCCTCTCACCCCTCAGGAGTGAAAGTGATGACGGGAGGTGACTGAGTCTTCTCTCCTGGTACCCCACTGGGAAGGTGTGCTCCAGGTCTCCTGTCAACATCTGCCCCAGCTTCTCCTTCTGTGAAAAGAGACGCAGAAGTAGCAACTAAACTTCTTAGGTATTCTGAGACATAGGGGAAGCACTGCAAAGTGCTGTTTCTAATAACTGTAGCCCAGCAGCATTTTGAGGGTTTTTTAAACAGAAAATTAACCACAGAGAGAAACAGCGAAATAGCATCTTTTGTCGTTATCAGGGCGTGTGGTGAAAGAGGTTGGTTCGGCGGGACAGTACAAAGCACACAGCACTAAGCCAGTGCTTCGGCCCTGGTGTGCTCTGGGACAGGCTGGCAGCGTGGAGAGGTGCTCTGTGCTGGGTCTCAAATTGCACCTGCCACACAGTGGCAAAGGTATCAGAGAGACTAAAGCCAGTGTTGTTTTAGATAGATGACACTTTCTGAATAATGTATAGGTTAAAAAACGCACTCCACTCCTTTCCAAATAGTCATCCCTGAATTAATATAGGCAGGACATACACAGGAACAATTTCAATTGTTGAATGTATATCATAACTGTTTCATGATCTACATTTGGTGTCACATATATTTCTAATAATATATTTCATTAAATGACATCCCAAATAAAGAAAAAATATTTCATTCTTACTCATTGCCTTTGAAATTGAAATTACTGAACAAATTAAAGCCCAAGCTTACATTTCAGTGTTTTGCTTTTAAACCAATATATTTCCTAAAAGAAAATACAAGCTTGCTCTTTCTGAAATAACTGTAATTGAGTTGATTAAAATAATATTTTGAAGTTTCTACAACCCAAATATTACATGATTGTACCGAACTATTAGAAGTAGAAATTGTCTAAAAGTCAAATATAGACAGGATTACTATTTATTCAGAGCTGGCCATGTCTTTAAAAGAATTTAATTCATACATATTAATGATAGATAGCCAGATGATCATTAATATCCAACAATATTGCTTTTCATAAAACACTCGATGATAAAGTTATCTAATAGATCATGCAGAATGATAAATAAAATATGTAAAGCTCTGTGAGAAAATGAAACACATAGGAGATAGGAACTTTATTCCTGCACCAAGATATGAAATATTTATATGAGAAAAAAATGTTGTTAACATTGTTATTAAGAACTTTTGCTCTAAGTGTGCTGTTTTCAGTGTTAGGATTTTTACTAATTGCCTAATTTTCACTGACTGCCATCAGAAACTTTTCCTTTTTTTTAAGTCAGCTTTATTATATATTATATATGATTGAAGCATTTGGCTTTAGCTTGTACTAGCTGTTTCAAAAAATATGAATATATTTATAACTTTTGGCATTACTGCAGGGCATTATTCTACAAATTAAGTTTACAGCTGGTAGCATTTTTCCATAATGAATTATTGATTAATTATTCCAGATATTGCCCATCCTCGCTCCAGCACCAGGCACTGCTTACTGCACTGCTAAGTCAGCCCATGCTAGAGCTATTCCTTGGACCGAGTCCCCGAACACCACATTCCTGTCAGTTTTCACCTCTTTACTCTTGTCACCATCTTCCGCAGAAATCATCCACGCTCTTCCCTGCTTAACACACTATGGTGAATCACAAACATGTTCCAACATAATACTCCCGGCGCTTATTAGAAGAGCATTTGCATTTACATTGCTTCCTAACAACCTTTATAAATTATTGCCTTGCTTTAAAATTAATAGTCATTGTGGATAATGTTTGTGTGGCTCAGCCTTCTTCATCCTTCAGTCACCATTTAGATCTGCTCAAAGCATATGGGGATGTGTGGGTGTGTACTTAAGTGAAAGTTTCTCTGCTGTGCATACATATCCTGGCAAGGCATATTCACACCTATATCATAATGTGACAAGTACTAGGGACCAATTTAAATGGATAGAATCAGCTTTAAGTTCAGTGAATTCTGTAAAAGTTGATATTTTTGTTACTTACAAATTAGTGGTACCACACTCCATCAATTTATGTTCCATCTATCCTTCCAGGAAGAAACCATCCAGTAACTGGAATGAAAGAGTTTTAAAATCTAATTTTACTTTATCCAAAGAAAGCATAGTCCAGGTAGATGGACACTGAGTTAAGCTACCAAGGTGATCTAAGCTTATCATGAAATTGTCTTGATCATTCTGGACAATTTAATGACCGTATGCCTGACCTTGTGTGTGCAGAGCTCCTCACTGCACCTGTATTCAAAGAATACTCTTAATAGACAGACCGTAAAAAAAATACACACTTCAGGTTCAAAACACTACTATGACCAAATTTGTTTCGCAGACTCTACAATCTCTGTTAATGTCAGCAGTGAAAATTAAGACTTTATATTCTTTTCCTTTTGCAATGAACTTAATACAAAGAGATCCCTATTTCCACTATAACCTCCAGCTTCTGTACAAAGCATAGTGATAAATTCAGGGATTAAATTCAGTTGGAGCAAGAAATCCTCCAGTAATACAAAAACAGAGACGTGAAGGACCAGACAAAAATAAGCAGTACTGCACTCTCAAGCAGTCACTAGCTCTGAGGTAGAAGTTTACACAATGTATTCCTTGTGTTAGTTGGATCTAAGGCAGACAGCAATAACTTATCACTTTCCCTCAGGGTTTTTATGTTAATTTTGTTATTTGTTTCATTTATGTAACAGACACTCATAATACTCTTCAAACATTCAGCAGCTAGCTGTGATAAACACTATCTTCCTACTCCTGCAACAACTGATTTGAGCTGAGAACATCCACCATTGCCTTCTTGTGCCACTGCTGGGAAAACATGGGAACACGCTGCCTGTTTCATTTTTCCTTTCTAGAAAAAAAATTTAAAATAAGAAGAAAAAGCCTCTGTCTTTGTTGCTGTGCTTAGCAGAGCAAGTAGCATAGGGAAGTGGCTGAGGCAGATCTGTAGCCGTCCAAGTATATCTTGTGAATAAGTTTTCTAGGTCAGGAAGAGAAACTGAAATGTGGGAAGTAATTGGACAGAAAGAGGTAGTTGAGATTAACGCTTTGTGGCAAATAAATGACTCTGTGGAAGACGTAACTTTTGAAAAGCACAGGAACTCTTAAAGATTTTGATGGAGGAAGCTCTTTGCCCAGAATTTTCCTTTCCTTTTTTTTAATTTTTTTTTTTATTAGCCACTTAAAAGACTGCTGACATATGCTGGCACCTGACTGGCATGATGAGAGCCCTCTGCACTGCCACAGTAACCACACTCCTGCTATCCATATTTAAATTTTATCTCTCTTCCTTTAGCTCAAGCTAGCTGGAATGGAGACAGTCCTGTGTATTTAGTCCTTGGGATAAGGAAGTCTTGAAATACTTCACAAGTACCCTCCTGCAAATAAACTGGAGGGTGGGGATTGGCATCCACATGCTCTTGTTGGTGCGCAAGCAGCATTCACATGAGGAAGCTGATTCTTCAGTGGGAGAAGAGCTGGGGTGGATCATTCTCCTGCTTCAGTGTTCCTTTGTTTTACAGCCTAGGTCCTCATCTGATTAAAGCCCCTGTATTTCAATGAGACCAAAAAAATCCTGCTAGCTTAGAAAAGGTAAGGACCCTCTCCCCGTCTCTGATCCCTGCTGGGCTTTTAGGGAGTTCTCACAGTGCTGCAGCAGAGGATGGTCTCTGGCTAAAAAAAATAATGCACTGCTTGAAACCCCCAGAAAGAGAGACCTCTCTAACGTGCACTCAGCTGTGCCCTGGGAAGAGGTGCATGACGAACAACAAAACAATCTTGCCCCTGTTTGCCCAATGGCGACATCTGTGTCTCGTTAGCAACGCACGAACTGCTAAAATAGTTCTTCTCTCAGGTGGAAGTGAGCTGTATAACTTCATTCCGTTGATGTGAGTAGCTAACGATGTTGCCTCAAGCCTTTGCATTACTACTGCACTCAGGTATGAAGTTAGATTCCTCTTGCTATGGAGCAGAGAAGCTGAAGTACAAGAGAAAATTTCAGTTTTAATTAATCTGGCTTGGTCCCTTGTGTTACAAAAATACTCCCAATGCTCCAGAAGTTAAGTATTTGCATGGATACTTTGTTTATTTTCAAATAGACTTTCTGAAGTTTTATTTGAAGTACCTATAGTCCTTAACTCACACTCATCACTAATATACTTTCAGTGAGGATCCCTCTCACCTTATATGTAAATCTCTGACCCAGATAGTGGGTTGATACTCCTGGGCAATGTAAATACAACTGACTAAAAACACCTATCAGCACATCTTCAAAGTGCAAAGAGGGGCCTTTCAAGCAAAAATATAACTTTTTTTTTTTTTAAACCATCGGTAATGGTACAGGTCTTCAGTTCATTTGAATTTGGAGACCAATACTGATGCTAGGGGAAGTATTTTCCTACTGTAGTTCGATCTTAAAAGATCTGTGCACATGGGAATTTAAGTTGCACTTCACTTTGTGGGAGGCTCAAACCTGAAAGTTTAAGGGCAATCTTGTGAAAAACAAGAAAGGAACTAGTAGGTGGATGGAGACCTGATAGCATTTTTAAAAAATTGGACCACAGTGGCCTGAACCCATTCTGCAGTGCTTGCAGATCTTTGTTTTAGTAAATTTTAAAAAGAAATAAAGGTACTGAAGATATCCAAAGCAATACATAGCTTTGAACTATAAAATACCTCACTGTTTTGCAATGAGCACATGTAAGTCTTTTCTTCGAAACCGTGCAGGTAAATCGTGGCCCTGAAAAAGCATCTCTAAGCCTTAAACCCAAAGGATCAAGGTTAAATCATATGGTATCTCCATCCTCTAATGGGCATTTGCAACTCTTTTGAAGGCAACTGAAAATGAACAATTGGCCTAGATGCACTCACTCACACAATTATAAAGTGAAATAGGGTAGCTAGCATTAAAGGCTCAGAATGTAGAAACCATAAAACTGTGATAACTTGTTCCACATGTAATTTCCCTCAAGAAAAATTTTGTTAATTTATGTGCCCATCGTTTCCCTGAATTTACCTGAAATACTGTATAGTAGTCATAAAAGCAGAAAATAACTTACTTTTCCCTTTTCTCCGGAGTACTCTGTGGGGCCAGATATCTTTCCCAGAAAAACAGGAGGGAGATAAGATTGAATGTAGAAGTATTCTGGAAAAAAAGTAAGAAGCATTTTTTGGGGTTAAAAAAAACATGACTAGTTTATACCATTTCAATCCTTCACCCTGCTGCATGCAGCACCAACCATGCAGTCCTACCTGATGCGCCAGAGATCTCTGTTACACTCAACATCTTTCCTGTAGAGATGCAGCAGAGTCCTTCATTCGATTGACATAACTATGTAAGTATTCACTCAGTAAAAATAAAAAATCTGAAAGAAAGCAAAGCTTAGTCAAAAAATAGGGAAAATGGAACAGAATTAAAACATGCACTTGTTTAGCCTATCAAGCTTTACTCTCCTCAGGACTTGGGCTAGACAGGCTATTTGCAGTCTATTTACCCAGAAAGCATAGAGCAGGTGCATGTCTGTGAAGGAAACCCTTGGGCCTGTAGTCTCCCCCAGCTAGCCCCTGCTGCTTCGTTCAGAAGTGCCTCACCATCTCGCAGCCCTATCAACTATTCCTCATGGGGCCAGGTTGGCTACTGTTGTCCAAGCCAATTTTTCCAGCTACCTATGCAGGCCCTAAGGCCCACTGAGGCTACAAAGACTTTAAATGATGATTACCAGACAGCCTTCGAGGTCTTGCCGACCCAGTTCAGAAACCACATCCCAGAGTGTGATCTTGGCCCTGGCCAGGTTATGTGTGCTGGTCAACACTGGAAACCTCCACTGGCTTGTCTGTGCAAGGTAAAGCATGTCAGCGTAGTCATGCCAGTAGAAGCTCAGTGTGAACACATAATTATAAAGATATCTTTTACAGCTACAGCTTATTTCAGCCTCCTCACCAAGATGAGGTACAATATTACACGAACTTTCAGTGGAAGGGAGTTCATACTGGGACTGTTCAGGTTACTGGAGCTGTTTTAATTATAATCATGCAGTTAAAGCAGAGGAAAAAAATAATCCCGCACTGTCCTTTCAACTGAGAAGGCATTTTTCATCATTCTTCCTATAATCATTTCCCTCTGTTTTGAAGTATGGTTTGAGGCAAGTGCTCCAAATCTTCTATCAAGTTTGAGTCTCTTTGACGATCCCTGTAGGCTCCAGTTCTGCTCTATTAATTGAAGCTTAGTGCAGCAGCATATTTGGCCTCATAAATTTTAGAAATGCTGCATTTTTATCTAGTAGTACTATAACCTGAGATACATTTTAATTTTTGATGTCACTAATCGCTTCTTTCATGGGGGAAGACGTTGCCATGGTGAAGTCTTTTAATTTATTTTTTTCATAGGAGCACATCACAGAAGAACATTAGGAAAGTGTAAATAATTCCTTCCTTTATAATGCTTGCTGTGCTATACATCTTTGAACAAGTTACCAACATGTGTCCCTCCTTGTTACGACGCATGTAACGAAACTCGTACACCTACCTTGTGGGGGCGTTTTGAGGGCTGGAGCTTGTAAAGTCCTTTTGAGGATGAAAAGCATTATGTGAGTCTTGAGCACTAATCTCAGCCATGTGGACAAGCCATGCACATTCGAAGTAAAAACCTTTCTAATAACATCCATCTGCATCTTGAATACAAGAAAAGGAATTGTAAGACAGCCTGTCAATGATCAAGGCTTTTTCATGCAGCTCACCCTACTGTTTGGCAGCTGGCCAGCTCAGAGAGCCTACAGAGGAAAATGGCTCCGAAGGAAAAAATGTGCATGTTAAGCAGAGGACAGCTTTTGTGAAGGGTGAGAAAAAACAAGACAAATACTCTCGAATACCAAAGTGCTCTCTGGTACATGAAGGAATGAAGTGAGACAAACTGTGAGGGAGAAACTACAGTAGGCAGGAGCCTCCTCTTCTCACTAAAGATAACTCAAGCCTGTTTTCACTAAACTGCTGAAAGAAAACACATTTCTACTTCAGGACCAAGCCTGCTTTACATTAAGGATGTTTCTTTGTAGAGAGGTTGGGAGAAGCCAGGGAAGGATTTATTTGGAACTACAGCACCTAAACCAACCAAGACTGCATGTCAACCTTCAAAACTCTATAAATGATATCATGAAGTCTTTCAAAATAGTTTGTGAGGCAGTGCAGTAGGATCTGAGAGCATGCTGAGGGGGTCTGAGCAGCTTTTCTTCAGCTGGAGTGATGCCGACCTTTTTCTTCAGTGGGACTTACCTCACTGGCAAAGGCACTTAAGCTCAAGGCACTGGCTCCCTTCTCTTACAAGCCCCTGTGCAGAGTCATCAGCAAATTCTTTTGCCTGATATATATATACACACATATATATGTATCCAGTGTCAGAATTAGCCCCCTTACTTCCTCTCACCAGTCATCTACAGATTCGTTTCACTCAAGCTGTGCTCCAGCTGTACAGCATTGCAATGCTGCAACAAACATATGGAGTTTCAGCCAATAGTCCTCCTTCACTTCCTACAGGCTTTTAGTCTCTCTTTTTCCTTACAATGCTTTGTGCACTACATCAGATGCAGTAACGTTTAATTAAAGTAAAAAATAGAGGAATTAAACTAATAACAAGAAAATCTTAATCTGTCATCCTACCTTTAGAGAATTTTGTGAGGAAAGATTTCCAGTCCTCCATTAAAATGTTTACCTGCAAGAGATTCCTCCTCTAATGAATCATGATTTACATTTAGATAGTACCTTTTATTCTGACAGCTTGTCTTTACTGAAAAGTTGATTCCAGTCATGACTCCCGTAGCCTTTCATTCAAATTCCTGCCATATAGAAAGAGCCCAAAACTAAATATTTAAGCGGCTTTTAATTCACATTATCTTGCCACGGATCAATTTAGCGCAACTCATCAACTGCTAACATGATCAATAATTAATGTGGCTGCAGGTCATCTACTTCAGAGTTCTGTTAGTCCTTGTAATGTCTTCCTGCAGTTTGTTCCATGAGCCCATGGAGAACAGGCCAGCTCTTCCATTTCCCTGGAGTGAAATACATGGAGGAGCTCAGTCCACCGAAAAAAGAAATAAAAAACCAAGGAACCAAACCAAATTTAAAAAAAAAACCAAACCCCATATCAAAGCAAAAGACTTTGTATATGCTGTTAGAAGTGTTCAGGAGCCAACAGATGAGCCCTGGTGAATTTTCCTACTGTGGTGTATTGTGTTACTAATCCCAACATTTGATTTCCTGACCTCTCCCTCTCCACAGCAGGGATGGCAGAAGAGCACATGTCCACATCTCAGCTGTTCTAGTCTGGGGCCTGGCATCGTGAGCCAAAGTCTTTGCAGCTGAAATTGAGATACCACACTGTGGACTGAAACAAAACTATTCACCTAGGTGGGGCATATATGTTGTTCATTTTTTAAACTCTTTTAAAATAAAACAAGTAACCAAGCCTACACAGATAGAAAGCAGACCATGTGCTGCAGCTGTGGTAATGCCTTGTATCTCTCTCCATCTCTGAAACAGATCTCTCCAACAAGACATCTTATTTGTTAGGCCTGAGGAAGCCCTCATGTCCACCATGTGGCCGCCTCAAAACTGCATGTACTTCTGCGATGTTTTTCACTGACTTTGCTGTTCTTTTTGCTGCTGAAAATTTTGAAATCATGTGATTTAATCCTCAGTACAATGACACAGCAGCTGTATTTGCCCATCTTCTATCTTTCTGTGATTTATTAGGCTTTTTCTGCACGAAATACAAGCATGCCAAGTAGAAGGGTGGTCTTTCACTTTCAGAATGAGAAATGCACCATCGATTGTGGAAGAAGTTTGCGTGCCATAAATACAGACAGCAAAAATAAAGGTTATCCCTCTTCTCATATGAAAATCAGTACCAACAATAAGCACACCTAACAAGCACGGTATCGCTTGTGTAAGTATAACACCTGCACTGCTATTTTCGATGGCTACACTTTTTCATGGAGACAAGGGCTTGAGGGTGAAGCCAGCCTTTGAGCCTGCCTGTGTGTGCTGTCTCCCAGTTGCAAGGCAGCCCAGCACAGCCCTGCAGATGACCATTGCAGATGACAACAGGAGGCTGTGACCAGGCCCTGGGTGTGCCTGGCAGAGGCTGGGTGCATTCTCAGCCCAGCATGACAGAGCACAGAAAAATCTGGCTTGTGGGAAAGTAGAGGGAGGAGGAGTGAAAATGGGAGACCAGACTGGGAAGAGGAAGAGAGACTGAGGCAAGTCACACTGGGAGGAGCAGCTGAAAGGTCAAGAGGAGAAGACAGCAGCAAAATGTTGATGAACAAGTAACCCTTGGTGATTCAAAGCCAGTGTCCACCAGCTCAGTTCTTACTCAGAAGATCAGCATGTGCCAGTGGGCATGCACAGACAGGCACTGCCAATCAAATGCTTTGAAACTGCCCTGTAGGGATGTTTGGGAAAAAGAAAACTATTAAAGTGACAATAAAGAGGCTTCAGTACAAAAGTCAGAGTTGCCACATATGTTTAACTAGAGTGTAAGAAACACTGATATCCTTGATTATTCATTGATTAGAAGTCTATTTCAGATGTGGTTGGAAATATACTGGAAATCTCTTGCTGAGCATTTTTAATATTATATGTATATTGCTGAAGCATTGAAGGTTTGTATTGTGCCATACCAGTCCCTTTTGATCCACACACACAGAAATGGCTTGTGCCCTAAGGTGGTTACAAGTGAAAAAAAAATCAGGAGACAACAGATGGAACCAGCAGCTGGAGGATTGGCAGAAATAAAGGCATCTCTGACAGGCATGCCAGACAGATTTTTGTTTGGGGCTCCTTTGTTCCATATCTTTTGCCAGCACCAAAAAAACCAAATCTCAACAAAATTACTTGGTGAACCATAGAAAAAGTAACTCTAGAAAGAGACCTGCATGTCCTCACTCAGATCAATTTCATGGAGTGGAAGACCCTAAAGAGCCACAGGTGCTGCCCAGGATCCACCTTTTTGGACAAAGACCCCCTGAAGCCGCAAATAGCAGCTGAAACCCAGGAAGTCTGGGTCTCTACAACTCCAGTTTCCTGAAGACAAATAGTTTAATAGTCAGTGGGCAGTCTCCAGCAGACTTATTAAATGCAGGGAAACAGATGTGGGCCTCCTTTGGAGCCAGCTCTCCAAGGACACCTGCAGGGGCTGCTTCCCCAGGGCTGCCACCCAGGCCAGGCCAGCACCAGGGACACTTGCACAGGCAAGGGACTGATATGTCACAGTGCACCAGGGGAAGAGCAGGCAGCCACTGTGGTGATGGGCACAGGAGCCCCGGTGCAGAAGGGGCTGGACCCGTCCCGGGCAAGGAGAGACCACACTGGCCACTCCGACCACAGAGCATCACGGGGAGGCACACGGGGAGTAGGGGATGGTGCTGGGGTCTGGGAGCCCTTTTCACAGCAGGGATGCTGCCCCAGCCTAGAGCAGGACCACAGGTGCCAGGGACACAGGGAAAGGGCAGCCTTACTGTGCACCTGCACTGACGGCCTCTGTCCAGTGGGCCCCGGTTAAACATCACAGATTGGCGATTAAAGCACAGGCAGCACAGTAAAGAAATGTTAAGCAGTGACAAAAAAGGTATGTTAATTGGTACCACAGTCTTTGTTTCATGACAGTCTGATGCCTAAAAAGAAGAAGTATAATTTTGATGTTTACATTTTTCATATCAAGTGCCTGGGTATTTTTCAACTGCAGGGGATTATTTACTGTGTGCTAGGCACATAAAGGCATGCACACCTAGGGACAGTAACATGAACTGGTTGTTTTTTCAATGTGGAAATGTTTTTTCAATGTGCTTTTATGCCTTGCCCAGCAGTTCTCATTCTTTGCTGTAAAGTGTGCCCTGCACCTCCATATTGAAGAAAAAGCTCCGGCAGTGTTCAAGGAGAAAATGAGGTTCTGCTCCAGGGGCTGAATGAAAACCTCCTGCTGGGCATCAGCAAGGATTTCTCAGGGTTTCTAGTTAAAAGCAGCTTCAGAGGTGTTATCCTACTACAGTTCCATTTGAATTTCAAATCTACAAGTGTAAAGGAGCAGAACCCAGAATAAAATCGATGGGTTAACAAAAATATGTGCCTTTATTAAAGAATTTGTATGTGTTTTGGAAACTGCTTTTATATTATAGTGATAGTCTGTGGATGGACTCATGTTAATAATGATTTTATTTAGAGACTGACACATTTCAGTGTACTTATATATTGTAATAATGAAACAAGAATTGTACAAATTGTACTTCAATATTCTATTTCTTTCTTAAATACCAAAATACTACAACCAATATCTAGATAGTATAAATTGAGTTGTAATACAGTGTATGTGCTCCAGTAGCACTGACCATGAGTATGTGTTCTTCAAACTATACACAGCGGTAGCTTCTACTGCTGAGGTACAAGTCACAGAAACATAAAATCAGAACTTTGGGGTCAGATTAAGAATTCACATCATCTAATATCCTTTCCAGAATTGCTCTTAAATCTCATTCACAGGTTTTTACCTTGCAACTTCTTTGTGCCAAAAGGTGACTCAATTTAGCGATGAACTCTGTGAAAAAAAGAATTCCCTTTGATATTTAAATATGTTTATAGGAATTTAATTCTAGGTTTTGGCTTATGAAATGTTGCAGCTGCTCCTTATTCGTCTTCAGAAATGTCATTATTTAACAGCGGCCTGCCACACCCTTTCCAGTCATTTCAGAGAGAGAACAGAACATTTCTGTCACTTTCCTGAAAAAAAATGAAGTCAAATACATTGACTTTGATTCTAGATTTCCATTAGTTTTCAGTTTTTAAGATTAACAGAATGGCACAGGTAGATAAGTACATACACATCAACCCCTTTCTGTGTCTTTTCTCCTTTTAACAGATTATTTCATGAGATTGGTAAGAGTGGGGAATCAGAACTGCACACGATATAGGTGTAGCACCAACATATTCAGTGGCATAATATCTGGAGGTTATGCTGAATTGTCCATTCACTAAAAGCCAACATGATACTGCCCCCAATCCTTGTCAGAACGAGCACACAGTGGTAAAATTGCAGTGTGTAAGTTATATAAATAGCACCTAGAGATGGAAACTGCCTGTCAGTTTACTTACTCAACTCTTCAGCAGCATTGCTAATACAATTTAAAAAATTGAGCAAGTTTCAGAAAAATGTCAAGCTGGATAACCTTATTTCAATCCAACTACTGTGCTACGTGCTGTCCTAAGAGGTTTTTTTGCCAAAGAGCTTTTCTACCCTGCTTTCTATTTAATATCACGGTAAGGCTGCTGTTATTCTCAGAAGATGGTGGATTACACTCTCTTAGGAGCATAGGTTTTCTGTAGGAAGCACTTTTCCTGAGAAACTTATCTTGGGAAGTGCTTTGGACCCTTCTTGCTGACTGTCTTTAATCCAATAATGTCACTACAGTATTGTGTGACACAGGCATCGCTCCTGTGAAAGATTTGTGCCAGGCAACTCTGAGACAAGAGGAGTAGTCAAGGTTATTTTTAAAGCAGCAGAAGTAACTTAATCTCGGCAACATAATCGCTGATCGAGAATGCACAGCTTGCTATTAGTGACACTGATACCTTGTAAAAGGAAAAGTAAAATTCACCTGATTATTTATAGAGCTCTGTTGCATGTAGTGAAGCAAGTGTGTTATTGCAGATTTACAGGTTAGCAGACTGGTTCATAATTAGCATATTATTCACATGCAGCGTAGGACTCTTTAGATAAAGAACCAAACATCTATGTTCAAAGTTCTTCATATTCCAGATAGGCCTTTGCTTACTGTTCCATTTCCAGTGGTTTAAAGATAAGAAGATTATTTTTTAAAATCCCTTAAAAATAAAATGGGATTAATTTATGTAATAGTATCCATAAGCTTCTTGGTTCTGATTTCAACAAAATATATGACTCCCTTGTCATGATCCAATTTTTTAAAAAATAATGCACTCACATACCTCCACAGCTGTGTCCTAGAATTTCTACTGATCTCCTGATCCAACTGACAGCCGTAAGGTCAAAAGGGGCTTGACCTTCTCATACAGCCCCAGAAACCATCTTCTTGGGGAAGCATAGATAGTAAACTAAGTAATAAACCTGACCAAGCAGGACTTATTCACTACATCATTTCTGTTATTCTCATAGAGCATCCTGATTAACTGCTTGAAAGACTGTTAGCAGCTGACAGGAGGGTAGAGCTTGTTTTTATTTCTTGTGCACTTTTCCAGCCTCAGGCTCTTGATGAAATTTAGAAAAATAATGATAAGCTGATAAAAGCAGAGTTAAATTCTTCTTGAAGTACAGTGCAAGTGATACAAGTTACCTTCCAAAGATATCTAACTGGGATATTAAAAGAACACTTCTTGTGTTTCAAAGGCCCCATTATTTCTGTCTTCATAACCTATATGTAAGAAAGGAAAATACTAAAGAAGAACCATGACTATACACGAGTCTAAACTACCCTGCCCTATGCAAGTGCCACAAGTGACGGGTTATTTGAGATGTCAGAGCCTCCAGTAGGGTTATGTTGTAAGACTCAAACCATCCTTCTGCAGCAGCCTTCATCTGCTGATGGCCGTAGCCCCCGGTTTGCACCCAGTGCCTCCAGGGACCCAAATTCACCTCTCTGTGCATGCCAGCTGGGAGCAGTGCTCTGGCTGCAGTGCTCCTCGGGACAACGCCAGCTCAGCACTCCTGACCTTCAGCCACTTGTTCCCATCTCACACTGTTTGTTTTGGCACAACTGTTCCTTCCCAAGGCACCCCCTGAGGCCACATGGAAAATGAGATCAGCGAACTGATCTGTGTTAAAAATAGGCCAGGAAAAAAACCCCAAAACATTTTGCCAGGTGGTTGAGAAGCAGTAGTTTCAGTGTCCTTGGCACCCCAGGTAGGCAGGTGGAGGGGATGGAACTGGCACTGCTGCAAGGAATTGGCACCTGGCATCCCAACCAGCACTGGTGCCTCTTGTTAGATGGTGGCCTCAGGGTAGCTCTCAGAGGGTGGATTCCTACACCAAGCAGCTGAACACCGTGACTGCAGGGGTATATTCAGGAGGCTGAGATACTCTAGGTATCTTTTTCTCTAAGATAGGCAAAAACAAAGGAAAAAACATCAGAGAGATGCAGGAACTCTTGCTGCCTATGCTGTCCCCAATGAGTGGAGAGATATATTTGTATTTGAAGCAACGTTTGAAATTATAGTCTGTAGGAGAGGAACAGCTTTTCATTATTTCTTTATTTTTTGTCCAAAAGCTAGTATTTAGCACTTTGTCTGGCTTGACTTAGCAGTTTTAAAATATAATAGAAAACCTTCTTATCAGTGATTTAGAATCACAAGTCCTGGGGCTCTGTTTTCTGAGCAGCTCACTCTTCCTGCAAAATCACAGAGTACCTTCAGCTTGTGTGGAAATTAATAGGTTCTGTTGTAAACACATGTCTAGGGCCTGCTTATGCTTTTCATTAAGCCATCATGAAATAGCTATTGCTAGATAACACCAGCTGTGGCCATTTCATCCTGGAAAGCAATTGGGATGTTTCAGTTAAACTGGAACCAGGAACTCCAGAAAAAGAAAAGTCCACACATGGAATTAATTTGAAAAGAGTTAATCAGAGAAATACCAAGCACAACTCATGGTATTTGCTATATATTTATATGGTTTAAGTTAGGTTAAAGATGTTCATCTCTGGGTGACAAGGACAATTTTGGCCTTTATTCTCTGAAACTTTACACAAAATATGCACAACTATATTCACCACGAGTAGCAATCCTTACCACCAGCTTCAGCTGGTCACATTGTTGCCATCTGGAAGTTACTGTTTGGCCAGTAGAATGAACAATTTCTGCTGTTGTTGAGGGAGTAGGAGATTCCCTAAAGGGTGTTGTAAATTTAAGCAGTGGCTCTGTGTTTAGCAATCATTTGGTTCTGTGCTTTTAAATATGCCCTCCTAGCATATGTGCTTACTGGGGAATAAGACTGCTCAGATTTATATGATTATTTATTTACACTAGTATAAATAAAATTTAATGTCCTAGCTTATAACTAATATTTCAGGAGTAACAGTGAAACAAAAGGAAAACCAGTCTCAGTGTTATTGAAATAATTGTCATTCTTACTATCATCTCTTCCATTCATCATTCTGGGAATATACCCACAGCTTTCTCCAAAAGCTTGATCAAATAAATATGTCCTTCACTGTGCCTGGAGAATCAGTGCATCTGGACCCAGCTAGGGAGCATACTGCAGAGATTTCAAGTCTGCACAGTGCGTGAGCTGCCAGCACTGCCTCTCTTTATCTGACCAAGAATAGTCCACTCAAACGCCTTTGCTAAGCCAAAACTGTTGAGAGGCAGTCAGTCCCTTGGGAATCAAGCCAGGGTTTTCCCAGTGACAGATATATTCTATCTTCATCCTTATTAATGGAACATTTATAATTGATTTCCTTTGTTTACCCTTTCCTTTCCTTCTGCAAGGAAGAACAAAAGTCTAAACTTTGCTTTCTGTACGACAAACATGAGGGAATTCCTTACAGAATGTTAATCACACAGTGGGAAGCATTGAGAGACTGCTTGGCTTTCTATTAAATTACAATTCAATTTCTACCAATTATTCAAATACATTGTTTCTTCTGAAACCCAGACAGAAAATAACACATGCAATTAGTGTAGATTCTTCTCTGAAAAGGTGAATGTACAGTTACAGGACAGTCCAGACTACGGAGCTGAAAAATAATAAACCCGATGGAAAAATCAGGACACAAATCCAAGCTGTATTTTCTCTGGCAGCAAAGTTGGTTTTAGAGGTTCCTGCTTTTTATTATTGCACCTATGGCACAGTTCACTGCCTCTGCACTTGCGTTGATGTGACTGTTTTGAGGCTGTGCTGTGAACTGGATTAGTGAAACAATCTTAGGAAGATTTCCCCACAGTCTCTAAATAACACCGAAAAATGCTATAAATTAGCAAGATCTCTTAATGAAGAGGCCTTGGAACCACACTGTGGATCAGCTATTAACTCAGAGAAGTGCACTCAGGTAGTACCTACTCCTCAGAGCTCAGCTGCTGATTACAGGATGCTGCATATATGGATATGATGTTAACAGAAGCATTGCATGGACTACCCATACTTAAATTCTAGCCCCATGCTGAACAGGACTGAACCCAGCTTTAAAAGGTGTCCTTCCCTGTTAATGCAATACAGTCAAAGCAGAATTGTTGACCTTTACTGATAGGTCACCTAGGCTGGTCTGACTCTGAACTGTCCTGGAGTGATCTTTGTTTCGATTGTCTCTGCACACAGTGATCTATTTTCATGTAATATGCGTCACGAGAAAACATATGGCTTGGAAATTAAGCCTTTGCCTAGGAATAGGTGTCAAGCATTATCTATACTTGAAATTCAGTATGATTAACTGAGAAACTTAGAAACTCTTCTGGTTCCAAAATGCTTCACAAAAAAAGTTCCTATCTGTTCCTGTTTTGCTTCACCCATTTTCAAGAGCAGCTCCGTGTGAAATCTCAACTTCCTGTTTTGTGCTTTTTGTTTTTATTTTGTGATGACTATAATAGTTTGGAGGATGATTTTTTTTTTCAACCTCTGGATCAATACAGCTCTACTACCTAAAGCAATAGCATAAATATCAGTAAACCAGCAAGGAATTTATTTAAATCTATAGCAGCAATGAAGTCATCTGACATCATCAGCTGCTGCTCCAGTAGGAGACTTTGTCAGCATGCTTCTAATGTTTTTTTTTTAACTAAAAACATAGCTTCTGGCTTTTTCAGAGGCCTGACTCCACACTATGCTTTACATTCTCTCTGTGTGACAAAGCTTTAGGGCATTGCAGAAGGAACTCTGGTTGTTGTCCAAAGAAAGACCGGTGCTGAACTATAATGATGCAATATTTCTAGAACTTTACATTTTTGTCACAAATATTTTTTCCTCAGCTGGAAATATGTGTGGGGTTCATCTGGCTACATTATATTCAAAGGCTGAATCATTATAAAGTCCCAGTTATAGAGGTGATGATGGGAGTGGTAACAAGACTGTGCCTCTCAGACAATCATGATCTCAACAATTTGGTCATACTAAATTTGGGATATCTCTTTTGAGGCTATTATCCAAGTGGTTTGTAATAACCATTAAGGCAAAAATCTGCCTTCATGACCTGTCAGGCTCCAACAGCCCTCAGTTTTGGCAGTAAAAATATCAATACTAATCTCAGGCTGTAAATTGATGCTACAGAGACTTTGGTGATTTACGAGTTCCCATAACACTCTTGTCCTGTCAGCGCAGGGCAGAGAGACAGCTTGCAATCACCAGCCTTCAGGTAAAGTTTCTAGCTCTCTGTGTTGCTAAAGAAAAGACCTGATTTACTGATTTACATGTAGCCCACCCAGACTGTAAGAGCACAGGGCTCCTTGCACAGATACCGTTGCCCATGAGGCAGTGCTGCGGAGGCTACTGGTGAACCCGAGCAGGAGGGAAACTCTGGGCTCAGCTCTGTGCCTTACCCTCCAGCCTCCTCTTGCTGCCAAGGAAAACTCAGGTGCTCGGGCTAGGTGGCACTTGTGAGGTTTTCAAGCCAGATGTCCCACCAGCCATGGGGGAGTATGGCTTTATTTTGCTTTTCCTACACTGTGCCTTCTGGGTGTGCACCTGATCAGGCCGAACAGCATCTCATTCTGTAAATCCAGACCTTTTCATAATTCTGCATTAAAATTCCTTGTAGACGCATCTCTGGATGACACTAGAAGTCTCTTAAAATTGCTGGGCTTTTTTATTCAAAGTGACTTTGTATTCAATATTTTAAATTGACATTGAGATAAATAAAATTGAATTCAAGCCACTTTAATTGTGGATTAGAATAAAATCATAGAATCTAATTTAGTAAACCAAAGCTACTTTAAATTCATATCTTTGGCCAATACATATTCATTTCCTGAAATGTTTATATAAATAAAACTGAAAGCACCATTTTAACAGGTAGGCACCCAATCAAAAATGACAAAAAAGTTGCTTTTTACCAGGAGACTAATTTTGTTTCATGGCATGCTGCTTTTTCAATAGCCAGATTTTTAGAGCAGGAAAAAGGATTATGTGACCCCCGCTGCTGGAGATCCACTCTAACAAAAGGTATAGCAAGTACAATGTTCTTGCAAAGTGGAACAGCTATATAAAATTGTTGCTTCATAAGTAAGGTAAATGAAAATAAAGCATACTAAAACAGGTTAGCAGCAAAAATAATTTAAATTGTGAGTTTTTCTGACTTCTCTGTCTTTAGGCCCAGATTCTATACATGATTACAGAACAAGGAAGCCTGAACATATTCCCTCCACAGGAAAGACATCTCCAATGCTAGGCAGCACCAGCAATGCTAACTATTTGTGGTGCCCAGCCCCCATCCTTCGTATGTGTCACCTCGCAGACATCACTACCCTGGCAAAATTGGGTGGTGTGTGAGGAAACTCAGTGACTTCACCAGCAAACATTTCTAGAGTGGAGCCCAGATTGAGGTGAGAAAGACTTTGTCTATGAAATTACCTGAGTTGCAGAAGGCAGAAAAAAGGTTTTGCTCTGCTTTGCAGTTTCATTCTGAATCATCCTTGCAGCCAAGATTAGTCACGGGCTAAGGAAGGAACAGGAGAGAATATAGCTGATAGATTAAAAACTGAAGCAAGCTACATGGCACGATACAATGTCTGCTTTCAAGGGGGCTGAGTGGCCATGGGCTGCATTTTCCCACATGACAAGAGCAGACAGAGATGCAGCAGGAGCTGTTTGAGGAAGCGAGGTCTAATGTGATATGAGCCATGAAGTGATCCCGCCTGGATGATTCCCAAACCCTGCAGAGACACACAAAGCATCAGGTTTGCAGCCTCTGTGTGACCAGAATCCCACAGGGTTTGTATGCTCACAGATGCTTACAGACCCTGGTAATTATGCAAACCTGCATGTTAGTCAGCCTCATGGAGAACATGGGGTGCAGAGGTAGATAACAGGCTTCAGACACCCTAAATTTGTTCCCCTTTCCACTTGTCCTAGCCTTTATTTTGAACCTCTCACACATCTAGTTACAGCTGAATTCATATTTGCAATAGGTTATAATAAAAAGTCCTACGGCTTGATTCCTGAAATAATTTAAATGTATGTATGTGGATATGACACACACCACATTTTTTCTTACAATATGTATGCAAATTCACATGTGATTATATGGCTATATTTAACATTGTTATGTTTACAGCATAGTAGTTTTAGAACCCTCAAATAGGCTAGGATTTTGATTTATACAGGGCTATATGAAAAAATACTACAATTTCTTTTTCTTAAACAAGCTTTTTAATAGTTAAGGTGCTCTTACAACATGCTGCAGCATGTCTACATTGAACACTCTGTATCCCTCCAAGTATACCCTTCTTAAAACACCAAAAATAGAGGAAGTATATAAGTTATTCATGGGTTTTGCCTGTTATACACCATGCTGAAAACAGACATAATTCATTAAGTGGACACAGTGAGGGGAAGGGAAATTGGTCTCTCCTGGGAGCAAATGAGCCTGCTTGGCAGGGAGGAGGCTTCCCAAGGACAGAGCGAGACCTCTAGGAAAAGCAAGTAGAAGTAAGAAATCTTGGGAGCTGGAAAACTGTGGTATAATTTGGATTAGAAAATTGGATGGAACAGCAGATGCATAGGTTCCTGAAGTAAAGGAAAGAAAAATAATTTTGGGGAGCTAAAGGACATTGTACAACATTTGCTGTAACCCAGGAAGTTGGTGAAAGAGCAGGAGTGAATTTGGAAGTGAGGACCCATGCCCCATGGACCAAGTGAGCAGGGATCAATGTATGTACAAACTTTTCAGAATCTGTTTTCAGCCTCAGTTATCTGCAGTTATAAAATTTGCCTCTTATATCTGCTCATATAAAACCAGCTTTTGAGCTTAAGGGGTCTTTGATGCTTGTTGAAGACCTTTGAAGGAAAGTTGTAGGGATAAAGTGAATTTTAATTTGTAGCTGACCAGGAGTCCCCTCGAATAGAAAAGACCAGCCGTAGGGTGATCAGCTCTGAACAGCTGCCCTTTTTGGTCCTCATAGGCATCTGCTGTTCTCTTCCCAAATACACAAGAGATTATCCCCTCCCCCTACCTTTCCTAGGGGGAAGAAGAGCAAGACAGAGGGGTAGACTTTCCTATTTGATCCTTCCACTGGATGCAGAGAAGAGAAAGAGAAGAAACTCTCCCTGTTTGTTCTCCCCCTCACAACTACTCACAAGCAAAGGAATATATTCGGTAACATGATAAGAAAGAGCTGCAGGTAGAAGTGTAATAAGCTGATGGAGATAATTGACTGAGCTAACTAGCCACTGAAAATAAGAAACCTAACTGCACCAGACCTCTCTGAAAGGAACTGATATCTAGTATAAAACTAATAAATATTTAATTGCTAGGGGCTGATCTTTTGTGACTTAATGTGATGCAGGGAGACAAAAGTCGGCAGCATTCAGACCCTCTGAAGCCTCCTTTGATCCCTCAGTGTATCCATTCTGCATTCCTGCTGTATGCCACCTTTGTAGGTCAAACTCTGAATCTTCACCGATAATTTCCCTGCAAAGTCTGTACAGGGAAGATATACAGTGTCCACACTGTACTGACTAACATCTCCTGCCATTACACAAAAAACATTTCCTGCTCAAATGAATCTGGGTGTGAGCCGAACTTAGGAAAACACAAATAAGGGTTCACAGGTATGTCTTGCACGTGTGAATAACCTCCATGAAGAGGTGTGTGTGTGCTACACCTATACACTGTATTTGTGATATTGCTACTCTGAATTTAACAACATCCGCCTGAATTCTTTTTGCTCTTACCAAAAAACCAGCAATGCAGAGTACTAAGGGGCAATTTGTACCCTTGTGCAGAGTTGTGTGTACTTACTTAGGAAGCAGCAGTCTTTTGGGAAAGACTTGTCCAATGTGAGTAGGTACATCCCGGGGCACTGCCATGTGCCAACACGCAGTCTGGATTTCAGTAGCAGAGGAGGGAGATGTAAGGTCTCTCTCAATTATAAGAGAAGCTGCTGCATAAAACATGCTACCACAGCCTGACCCATCCTGCAGCTCCGGCCATGAGAGAGGCCAGCAAAAGCTGAGCTCTGCAGAGGTGACCAGAGGCCCTCCTGCCTTGCCCCCTGCCCCCTATGCGGCAAAGGAAAGTTCAATTGAGCATACTGGTACAGGGGATTTTCCATTATCAGCTATCTATTCATAAATGAACTCTCAGTATTCAATAGGGTTTCTTTTTTACAGTCTATAGATTTTATGGCCTACTTTGTACTTCCAAGTGGGCTTTTTCTAGTACTAAAATGGATCTGAACCATTTTCTTCATGTAAAATCAATAGCAGGCATAGATTCCTAGTCTCTCTCTTAAATATCTAAGCATCAACAAATTTCACTACTCTAATTTTTGATCTGCAGCTATTGCTCTCAACAGGGATTAAAATAAAAACAATTTAAGCTGCTTACTGAAGTTAAATAGCTTTTAGAACAATTTATTAGGAAAACAAAACTTCTAGCTCATGACTTATCATATCATCTTTAACGAATTTTAAGATAAAACACAGCGCTTATATTTACTCTACACCACAGATACACTGTTGAGATATTCTAACCAAGTGTGTTTAAGACACCCAGACTGATTAGAATAACGCTTTCAAACATATTGTACAAAGTGGTAATTCTTGGCTCACAGGGCTTCTGCCAGAGTTAACACCACCAAATTTTTGAAAGTGAAAGCACACTGCATGCTGAACAAGGGCCTTAATGCTGTCACCATAGAGATGACACTTTGCAACCCTTATTTGTCTCCTTGATTGCACCAAACAAATGCACTCTCTCTATAGACAAATGCTTTTGGTTTCTTGAGTATCATTTCTCTAAATGATGCTTTAAATAATGCCTTTGTAAAGACATAAATATTATTTTGTAGTGCAGTGAAATTTACACAATAAAGAATACAGTAGCTCTTCTGATAGAAGGCAGAAAAGAATCAGTTTGAATAAATGCAAAGAAAATTCCTTAGTTAAAATGACAGAGAGACAGGACAGTCCCTTTGTCTGCACAAACAAAGATGAAAGAACCTGTTATTTGTATTTGGCCAGTCAATTTGAAAACACAGGAGAGAAAATATTTTGCATAAACAAAACCTAAAATATTTTTCTAGGATTGGAAAACCAAAATTACTCATGTTTCCTTCAAAACAGGAAAAAAAAAAGAAAAATAAAAAAGACATTTTGAAACTGTTTTTACAACACATTCCTTTTTTCCCATTTGAAAGTTCTGCAAAATTGAACTCAAATTCATAAATAGCATGAGCTGTTTTCCAGTAAATTAAAAAAAAATACAAAGATGATCACCCAGCCCTATTCTGAAATAGCTAGAGTGAAAATCAATGCAGTGCAGAAGGGCTATGCACTCCCACCTCCAAAGCTTTCATGCTATGCAATCTCACCACAAGAAGCCCTTGCCCTCACTCTCCACCACCCCCACGTTGAGCAATTGCTGCAGGGAAGCAATTTCTCTGGTCAGTGAAGTGCCATCAGCATTTGTAGGTCTGCACAAGTGCTTACTGAGAGCAAGGAAAATTATAGATGGTAGCAAAAGCAAAACTTAATATTCATTTTAATTTTAAAACAATAACAGACTTCAACACAAAGCGTGTGTCTCTACTGAGAGTATTTAAGCCTGGACAGGTTGCACAGTGAGGTTCTGACCAGGTCTGCTGATCAGCAATGCATGTGGAGTTTATCTGCTCTATGCAATTGCAGTTGTCTTCCCCAGCCTTGCTCCTGACAAACTCCACACTGGACCCAAGGAGCAGAGTTCCCTAAGTTACTGATTAAAACAGGTCTTTTGCCTGTTTTTCTGGCTTTTACTCTAGCTTATTCTTTCTAAATTGAGCTTGTTTCCATGACAGCTAGGGCCATAAGAACAAAACCCCTTAAAATGCCAACTTGATTAAGCTTTTATCAAATGATTACAATCTAAATGCATTCATGGAGATAAGCCCTGTCCTGACACAGAAAGCTCTGCACTGTGACCCATGGTCCAAATCCAACCCAGAGGACAACCTGTTTGCCCTGCCACACCTAATGGCCATGGTGGGGCAGAGGAGCTGAAGGCAGATCATCTGCTCTTCCCAAATACCGCCTGTCTTTGGAGGAAGGAGCTGCTGGCTCAGCTAATAGACCCTCAGCCTCAACCCTGCTACATGCCACTCACCACACTGTCTGGGCTGCAGATGTTTAATAGCCACTGATTTCAGGAGCTGATTATCTAATTGCTCTGTCATGTCGGCTTTGACCTCACGCTCAGCCCAAATCCCCCAGCCCTTGGTGTTGATGGCATTTTCTAGAAATAGTCAGGCTGCCTGTCCAGACAAGGAAAGGCAAGCGTGACGTAGGTGGTGTCAGGGACTTGAGGTTTTGACCCTGGAGGCAGTATGGATTCAACTGATTTGAGGCACTTGACTCTGTGAACTTGAGCCTGAACACACACAGCTGGTCCAGAGGGGGTAGGTAAGATCACTGGAGCTGTATTTTGAGCTGTGTAGGCAGAAGTGACCTGCGAGCTTAAACCCCCCCTCAAATAGGAATCATCTCCCTTTAGTGAAAATGGCACAGTGGAATCAAACCCAATTAAATTTTTAAGAGTAATTTGCTGTTGTTCCTTTTACTACAGTTTGTGCAGTGAATTGTTCATGTCTGCCACAGAAAATCACAGAAAACCTTTGGTTTAGTTCCTCTGACATGTCTGAGAAACAGAGTTGCTATAAGCTCCCCTTATGTCTCAAACTGCTTTAGCAGTGTAAAAAAAAAAAAGAAGCCCACAAAAAACCACCCACCAAAAAATGTAACTCCTACTGATTGCTGTGATGGATGTCCCAGCGCAGGCTGCCTTGCTGTCCCCAACTTTGTCAGCCAAGACAGCTCAGGGGGCAGCTGTGGGGGAGCCAGCCTTCAGTGCCCAGCACAGGAAAAGGAGTCTGTCCCCTTCTGTGCTGTGGGTTGCTGTGACAGCCACAGAAGTGCTGGCAAGCCCCTCTCCATCTGAATGAGCATCTCCATCTGTGTGCCTGAATCCAAGCACCAATGTCTACCCAGCTGTCTCCTCATAATGTTTCTAACTGAGCTATGACACCTGCAGGAGAGTAATCCAATCTTCCCTTGGAGCAGTTATTCCCTGATGTTCAGACTTTCTAGTCTTGCACTGATCCACAAATGGATGTAGTTTTAGATTTTAGCTGGGAACAGGGATGCTTATTTTTATAAGTGCATGTCTAAATTCTTCAGCAGCTGAAATAGGCCATCAGACACACAGAATTGTTTTAGTATCATCCTAAGGAAAATGTAGAGAAAGAGGAGTAGTGAGGATGAAGGGAAGGACAGCTGTGAATGGGTAGAAAAACTGGAGGATATGGGTCAGTTTGAAGGCTTTGTCCAGATACCGCTCCAAGTACAGCTTGAGCAAATCAGAAGTAACCTGAATTCTGTGGGAAAAGGAAAAAGAAATTGCCTGAGCAATTGTCACTGCTTAATCTATGTCTGATGTGCTGTTTGATTGCACAGGACCTGAACAATTACACCGAGCAAGTAAGATGAAAAGCAGAGGACTCAGGGAGAACAATTAAGCCACCCTGTTCTGTTGAGCCTCTGATTCAGCTATTTGTAGCAATTCTTTTACCAACATATGGTCCAAGTCCTGCCTGCAGATAAGCACGACTGGAATTCAAATAAAGACTACTTGAAGTGTTGCTGACAAACACATACATTGCACTGCTGCTTCTCTCCCCAAGATAAATGTAATACATGTGGTTATCTCACTCAAGCAAGTCAAGTTTAAAATACAGCTTATTACAGAAAATGGATCCTTGACTCATTTACAGTGATATTTGCTATCCTGGCTGTATTTGTGCCCCATGACCTCAGAGGTACAGTCTGTCATGGACTTTGGATCTTATCCTTTTTCTGTTTTCCATTTGTGACCTTTAGATTCATTTCAAATAATCCCTTACTTTTTCAGCTACTCTTCCTCTGCTTAAAAACTCTGCAGGAAGGCATTTCTCTAAGTGACACCTTATTACCTCTTTAGATAATTTTTTTCAAAATTTAAAGGAGTAATCCACTGCCAAGCCCACTGTCTCTGCAACACTTGCACAATGTAAAAGCAACTAGTGATTGCCATTTTTAATATTCTCTAGTTTCATAGTCACACTTCCGTCCAAGTCTCCCAGGTGGAAATGGACTTAGTCGTCTCTCCTACTACTATTTGAGGGTGTCACATATGTGTTAAGGTCAACATTGTACCACATTTCTGTTTCTCTTTGGCAGAGCACGCTGATTTCACAGGCCGCTGAAGATGAAGCAACACATTGGTACCAAAGTCCATGGTAACCACTCATTAATTTTTTAACATTTGCTCTGATTAGTGCCCTACAAGGAACTACTCTGAAAATCCCTGGAATAGGCAAATTTTTGGCATACTTGACTTTGAAGTTCAACAGATCTAATGAAATTCTACCACGGCACCCACTGCTGCAGAAAACCATTGAGAATAAAGTATTTAGCTGATATTTTGTAATAAATCCATAGAAGTATCCCAGAGTTAAACTACAATACATTTTAAGCAGCCAGAAGACCTCTTCCCTTTTGAAGAGAGAGCACTCTTTTACAGAACCCCATTTCCTTTATCAGTGAGAATTAATTTTGCCAGTTATTTTGATTAACGCATCTTGAAAGAAATCTCATGTTTCTAAACTGATAATCATCTGCAGCTAGGAATGCATTACAGAAATTGGAGAGTGGCAGCAGAAAAAGGCCTTATAAGAATAGCAAAATTCTTCCACCAAACCATGCATGTGCAAACAACTTACACTGTGCCAGCAATATATGAGTGTAAGACGTTTACCACAACCAGAAGCTTTGAGTGCTGAAGTATTCATAATTTAGGTAAAATACAGACCTGTGAAACAAACTAGGGGCATTTATGGAGAAGGACTGCCCAAGGAGTTTCACTCTATCTTCTCACCTTCCCCCAAAAATAACCACTGGGAAATACAGTATGTTAATGGATGCAAGGCAGTGACCTCCACCAGAAAACAAGAAATGCCCAAATTTCCTAGAACTTGCCTGGGAAGCAGCAGGTGATGACTGAAGTGCCTTCCCAGTCACAGCAGGTCTCCAAACATGCCCAGCTGCTCCCAGGACTGTGGAAAGGTGTCAGCAGATGTGACCACGTCTCTGCATTGCCTGAGACGTGCTGCAGGAGAGGGCAAGGCCATGCAGACAGACACACAGACACAGCTCTGCCCGGCCTCTTTCTCCCTCTCCTTTGCTTTCACCTCTGTATGCTGTGAACAGGAGCTGCTGCCCTCAGGACTGTGCTTCCCTGCACAGTGATCCATAGTACAAGGAGCTCTCAGCATATTAAGCAGTTTCCTTTTTCCCCGCTGCCCATTTGCACACCCTGGAACAGCAGAGATGGTGTCAGAGGTGCCAGGCGCTCAACTGGGAGCAAGAGAGAGGCCCAAGAAAAAGCCTGAGCAGCTCCTCCAAGCTGAACTCCACCTTGCTGGTAGTAGCAGCAGCACCAGGAACAGATGGGCCAGCTGGTCTCCAAAAGCTGTAATTGCTCTCTAAGCTATGGCATGGGTATGCTTCCTCATGTGCTGGGAGTAGGAAGTCATTGTCAACTTACTGCTTATTTTGGTTATTATAGTAATGTGTTGCTGAGACTCTTGTAGCCTGGTGACAAGCTACAACGTAAAAATCCCTTCCATAAAATCTGTGATCCCATGGTGTCTTCAGTCCATCACTGGAAGGCAGCCAGAATCACCAGGCAGAGTTGCAGCTCTGTCATTTTCATAAAGCATTCGTAAGACATGAACCTTATTAAGTGCTTGGAAAGTAATCCTAGTTTAAATTGATGAATGAACAAAGGAACAGCAATTTGCTGTTGGGGAATATTTTATTTGCTTTTCACCACAGGAAGGTGGATAGGAAAACAAAGTCACCCAAGTTGGAAACAAACAAATTAAATGCATTCAATTAGCTAATGGAGTGTCTCACAAAAGGTTGCACTATTAGAAAATTAAATTAGGTCTTCCCAATATGCTGAGAGTCATTAACACTTTTTTTTTTTTCAGAAACTGCCTGAAATATTCAGGGGATTATTTTTCACCATTGGCTTTTTGCTTTCCCTGACATACCTTTCAGTCCTGATTCTCTTCAGATTCTCTTCATCTTGGAAACAGTGCTAATTTGTGAAAAGCTTTTTTAAGTTAAATAACTTTGGTGTAATTCATGAGTACATGGAACATATTTCAGATTTTTCTAAAAGAACGTGGTGCCCTCAGAGATCAGCTTCACAAACCATTATTTGATTTAGTACCACTGGTTACGGAAGGACTCAGTTCAAGCATGTTTACTGGTGGCTTCCTATGCCTTTTCAGAGCAAAACAACCGAAAATGGAAGATAGAAGCATTTTAAATTTGCAGTCCTGCCCTTGCAATGTCATTCCAAGTGAGTTATATCCAGCCTACATTAGGTTAATTAGCACAGCATGGCGTTAGCTGGGACAGCACCAGAGAGGCCAGGCGTACCTTGGTGCAGCACACCAGTGCTCTGCATGGTGGCAGAGACTTCTCACTCCCTTCACGCCATTCCAGTTGGAATGCTGCAGGGTCTGTGGTCAGGAAATGCAGTGCATGATCGGCCACGTCTCTGTAACTCCACCTAGACCTTGCTGGAGAGATGGGAAGAAGGGATGAGGATATTTCCTGTGAGTACCTACCTAATTAGCACACCTATTTTCAGAGCAGGCTCCTTCCTCTTTGTCAGCGTATCTGACCTCACCTAAATCATGAGGTGGAGGGCCCTAGGTGCCTCCCAGCCAAGCCAGAGGGGAGTCTGGAGGAAGGAGCAGTGCTCAGTGCTGCCTCTTGTTCTCAGTGAAATGGAACCGAGCTGTCCCACAGGAAAACCCAAAGTCTGCATTAAAGATAGCGCAACAGCAGAAAGCACAGGCAGAGGTCCTAGGCAAGGGGGTCAGGGTTGAAAAAGAGCCAGCTGGGGACATAAAGGCACTTTTCTTTTTCACACCAAGAGTGTTTCTTTCCCAGGCAAATAAAAGACTCAGGTACATATGGAGACCCATTATCTTCATGTGCTTAAAACTGAACTCTTTGCTGCATGAGATCTGGCATGTCCTTATTTAAGCAAATTATTTTTATCTGCTTCTAGCCTAATAGAGACTTGAATATTTTGAGAACTCATAGGTCTCATTGCTATGGAAACTAACTCTGTATCTTTAGGTCAGTCTTGCTATCTCTGATTTGCAGTCTTTTTGGGTTTTTGTTTTGCATTTCTTGGGGTCGCTTTTTCTTGGGAGTGAAAAATTTGACTTTTTCAGAGGTAGTTCAAGCACCAATATATGTTGGTATTTCATGGTCTCAAAAAACTTTTCTGCGTAATTCAACGTCACAGAAAATTCACATCCAGAACCTTTTAAAATTGCTGGAATTCTACTGCTCTAGTAACACCAGAGGTTTCTCTTTGTTTTTCTTATTCTGAAAAAAAGTTGTCTCTTCACTGACAGAAAGGAATTATTTTGGTTGTGATGTATACCCACACTTTGCTCAGAATTGCAATGCATTGTAAATTCTGCTGTAAAAAAGATAGTCTTTTGGAAAATCTACCAAGAAGGCAATGCCTGTCAGTAAAAATGAAGTATTTTCCTCCAAAATGCCAACACATATACCTGCTTAATACATTACTTCCTATTGTAGCACATATAATCTATATATCCTAGTACAGGACAAATGTGCCTTGTCTCAGTGGCCTCATCTATAGGGGGTGTTCCATCCACATTCTTCTTTGCTACTATTTGTTCTTTTCAGTTTTAAGTCATTTATTAATTTTTTTTCCTCTTTTGGAGTATGAGGCTAATCTCTTCTACTGGCTCAAAGACGGGTGGTTGAGGGGTTTTTTTGTTTGTTTGTATTTGGTTTTCATTTTTTTACCCCCAGAAAATTAAGGTTTTATTCCTGTTAAATTGATGCAGTTGTTTGGTTTTTTCCTGCATTCTCCCCCCCCCCCCCCCCCCCCCCCCACCCCGTTATGAATGAAATCACTATCTCACTGTGCTCCCTTTTTATCCAAGCCAAATATTAAGTATATAAGATCATAGGCAAGCACTGTAATATTTGGACAATCAGGATTATGCAATGAGAGAAAATGAGAAGAAGACGTTTTTTAAAGGATGAAGGACATTCAGCTTCAATAAGCAGGAAAATCCCACAAGTTTAATTCCTGTAATGGATGGCAGTGACACTCACTCTGCTTTCTGGGATATTATTCCATAAAGGAATGCAACATAAACCAGTAGTTAAACTAGGACAGATGTTCCTGGAAATATTTAGAAGACGTTTATTTTATATGATTAGTGATCAAATATGCAATGTTCTTGGGTATGTCATCCTCATGACTTCCCACAAGACATAATATTTTCCTTGTTGGAAAAAGAAAATAACTAAATTGTAGGCAGCTTTTAGTAACTGAGATATTTTGGACTGGTGATGTAGCTGTTTTAACATTCATCAGCAAGACCATCCCCCAGCCCAACCACTTCCCTGGGCTTTTTTCACTTATTCCTTGCATACCTTAAAACTGCTTCCCCCATCCTCCAGTCACCCTCTCCCAGCCCAGCACTGGTACTTTTCCTGGTAGTTTTCCAATGAGGAACTTCCAACCTCAATTCTCTGGAGCAAGCTGTCCCTTCCTCCCAAGGTCACCACTCAAAATAACCAGTTTCTTACTGCAGTTTACTGGGTGGATCTCTCTGGGCTTGACTTAGGAAGTGAAAAGGTATTTTTCTGACAAGGGTGTGAAACCAGCAAACGGTGGTTTCCTTCACAAAGCTCACAAAAGTTTCAGCTGTTGTGGTAAAACTGCCTCAACCTTCTCCAAGGACAATGCTTGTAGTTATTTAAAGAAAAAAAAAACTTAAAATGCACTGCAGTTAATACCCTCCTGTAAAATTAAAGCTGATTTAAGGCTTCCTACACTCAAAGTTGCATTAATATAATCCCCTTTAGCTAATCAGGTGAGTTGTATGTAATGTAGAATGTACCCAAATCCTCTATTGTAGATGAAAAAAGACGGAGCAGCTGCAAAGAAAGGGAGGTGTGAACTCTGCCTTCCTTTCTCTCTCAAGCCTCCCCCACCTTCAGACCCAAAGCAGATCCTATTGCACTGAAGCAGGGACAAAACTGAAGAATCACAGAATTTTTTAAGTTGGAAAAGACATTTAAAATCGGCAGGTACAATCATTAACCCAGCACTGCCCAGTCCACCAGTAAAACATATCCTCAAGTGCCACATCTACGTGTCCTTTAAATACCTCAGTTTTGGTGACTCAGTCATTTCCCTGGGCAGCCTGTTCCAGTGCTTAAGAATCTTTCCTGTGAAGAAATGTTTCCTAATACCCACTCTAAATCTCACCTGGTGCAAGTTGAGGCCATTTCCTCTTCTCCTGTCACTTGTTACCTGGGAGAAGAGACCAGCCCCCACCTCACTATGATCTCCTTCCACTGCCCTTCTCTGGATGTGCTCCAGCACCTCAATGTCCTTCCTGTAGTGGCAGACCCAGAACCGGGCACAGGACTCGGGGTGTGGCCTCACCAGTGCCGAGTACAGGGGGACAATCACTGCCCTGGTCCTGCTGGCCACACTATTGCTGATACAGGCCAGGATGCCACTGGCCGTCTTGGCCACCTGGGCATATGCTGGGTCATGTTCAGCCACTGTCAACCAGCTCCCCCAGGTCCTTTTCTTCCGTGCAGCTTTCCAGCCACTCTCCCCCAGCCTGTAGTGCTGCATGCGGCTCTTGTGACCCAAGCGCAGGACCTGGCACTTCACCTTGTTGAACCTCGTACAGTTGGCCTTGGCCCATCAATCCAGCCAGTCCAGACCCCTTTACAGAGCCTTCCCACCTTCCAGCAGATCAACACTCCCACCCAGCTTGGTGTCATCTGTGAACTGACTGAGGGTGCACTCGATCCCCTCGTCCAGGTCGTCGATAAAGACATTACACAGGGCTGGCCCCAGTACTGAGCCCTGGGGAACACCACTGGTGACCAGCTGCCAGCTGGATGGAACTCCGTTCACCACCACCCTCTGGGCCTCACCATCCAGATGGACATCCAGTTTTTCACCTAATGAAGAGTGCACCCATCCAAGCCCTGAGCCGCCAGTTTCTCCAGTAAAATGCTGTGGAAACTGTGTCAAAGTCCAGGTGGACTACATCCACAGCCTTTCCCTCACCCACCAGATGGGTTACCTTGCCACAGAAGATCAGGCTGGTCATTTAGGACCTGCTTTTCATGGATCCATGCTGTCTGGGCCTGATCCCCTGATTTGTCCTGCACCTGCCACGTACAGTTCTTCATGATCTCCTTACTAGTCTCTGCTCCTCCGTCCTCCCTGTCCTTCACCACTTGCCTGACACCAGCACTGTCCTGGCTGCCCCCGGTGACCCGTGGCATCAGCACTCTCCCATCCCACTTTCCCTGAATAACTGCCCTGACATTGTCCCAAGGCCAGATTAATTTGCCTTTTTTCTTTTTTAAGGAATAATGGTCGATACCACTTTCTTGAAGCCAAAAGGCAACACTCTTTTCCCCATTTCATTCTTAACATGTACCCTTACATTGCTGAACTGCTCTTTGGTTTCTCACCTCCCATCTACCCTCCTTTTTTGGTTCCCTACCCACAGCTCAATAACCTCCAGCCTCTGGGGCACCAGGGCTGGCATCAGGGCGAGAGGATGCACAGTGGGATGTCACCACGCAGGGCTACGGCTGCAGGGAGGGGAATGTCACAGGCCACGGCTGGACCTCGTGCTTGGAGTTTGCCATTCAAGGGTGTTACCCTCTGCTACAGCAACAGGTTTTGTTCCTCAGCCTCCTTCATCTTTTTTCTCTGTCTTTCGTTCTGCTTTCCAACACTAAGCATGAAGCTGGAGCAGCCAGAAAGACAACAGCTGCCCTTTTCCAAGTACCTCTCCTACGCATCTATCTTTTATGGGGATTGAACATTTTTGTGTTGTTGTGAACCTTTTTGGCCAGTAGACGATGACTGGTGAGAGAAGCTTGATTCCAGAAGAGCTGAAGCTCTGTGCTGGGGTGGAAAGACAAAATATTGGGGAGAGTTCTGTATACCAGCCAAACAGCAAGACTTCCTCAGGCTCCTACCTCTTAAATGCTCATCTGCTAAATACATTCCTTTTATATCATTTACAGACTGTTACCCTGCTCTGAGGCCTTTTCTATATGTGTTTGCTACAGTATGGTCATAAACAATTTTTGTCATCAGCCTGAGGGCACAGAAATTCATACAGCTCTTACACCACTGCAATCCCATTGACTTCAGGAGAATTACTTCCCATTACAGCAAGCGAAATCAGAATGAGTAAATATGCCATTTCTCTGCTATTCACCATTAACACTGTAATGCTCACTGGAGCAGAGAAAGCTGGTGATTGACTCTTGTTTGACTCTGTGTATCTTGTGTGATGTGCAGGGCATCCTCTTCCTCACTGAGAACCAGAACTGCTCTGACAAAGTGGAGAAGAGCCAGTGGCAGAATAATTAGGGGCTATCTGCTTTTACTATCAATTTGGAAATACTTTTTATAATTTTGTCTATCTCTTTCTGTTGGGAATTAAAGCATTCAAGTCATTCAGTCACCCAGAGAAGCCTTTCATCCTCATCTTATGCTTGGGAAAACCCTGAGACACTGACATCTTAAATAATTTGTCCTTGGCCATAGATGCGGTGGAGACAGAAATAGTTCCATGTTCTATATTGACACTTGAATACACTTAACCACTAGACCATCCTTCTTCATTACTCCTTAGCGTTTAATTTAGACACAAACATAGGAAGGCAACAAAACAAGAGAAGTTCAGTTTCAGATCCACCATGGATCAGACACACAGAGCTGCCAAACTGCATCCAGCCATCACATGGTTGCGGTAGGAAAGGCTGGCAGTTACCTCCCTATGCAGAGGTCATTTACAATTGCATACAATGGAGATACTCCCTGCATGGGCTGTGAGTTATTCTGGAAGAGGAAGGGAAAGGATCTGTCAAAGCCAGACATGTTCTGAAGACACATCCTCATAATCAACCCAGGAACCACTAACTCAAGCACGTGCTAAGTGGATCTCAACTCACAAATGCCTTGGGCAGCCCCTACCACGTCTGTCTGGCTGCCTGTTTCCCTCCACATGTATTAATAGAATAGTCCATCCCAAATTTTTAATCCAGAAGTTACTAATGACAGTCTTTCCCTTCCCAATGTTAATGCATTTTTTTTCTTCGTGTTTTCCTTTAAGACAAAAAAGAATGATGAATTTCTCAATAATTAACATCTCACGGTTCTTTGTAATGAAGAGGTCATGTACTTTCTCAGCAGCTTCTCCCTTCACAGATGTAAGCAAGGCTAGTGACAAGGTCGGGGGGTATTCTCCTGGGCTCTGCCTCTGGACTCAGCTATATCTACTCAGGAGAGCAGCAGCAAAATGGCTCAGAACAAGGACACCTTCAGAGATGAAGATGGCAGTTCCAGCTCACAGCTGTCATGTCTCACTGTACACAGCGTTGTGTCCAAAGGAGAAATTAGTTTTCCTACCTCCACACTGCCAGCTGCACACTCGTTCAAAGCTTGAAGGTTTTCTGTTCAAAACCTAGAATATATTCGTGTTTTAAGCAATGAACTACCAAAATTATTTTCTTGCCTGTGCCCTCTGCTGATACCTTCCCAGCAATGAACACACCTTCCATTTTTGTCTAAAGTAAACAGACTTCATCTACCCTTCTCAGTCCCTTCCTCCAAGTTAGAAATGTCAGGAAATACAATTGCTGACACTGTGCTTGCTGCAGGACTACCAAGAGCTGTGGCTTTGGTAAAAGCAGAAATTTGACCTGCTGTTTTCTCAGCCTTCAGCTGATGGAAAGAGGATGTCTCTCTCATGAAGGGGTTTTGCAAGGAACTCACATAACCTGTTCTCAGCCACTGCTAGTTTGTTGTTTGAGTTAAAATTGCAAGCAAATTAGTAGGGATTTACTTGCCTTGACAATATGCTTCTACTTAAAAAAAAAAAAAAATCATGAAAACATTGCAGCTCAAGTTTCTTTCATTTCTCCCGTCACTAACTCATGACTTACAGGCTGCCCCTTAGCAAAACCATGGAAGTTGAGATTTAATATTTGCAGCAACTGATTTGCACAGGCTACAACAAACGCATTTGAAGATTTGCAGAAGAGAATAAAGAGTCAAAACCAGGTCAGTCCCTTTGTTCCCACTGTAGTTTTCGCTGTTGCAAAAGGCAGTTCAATTTCGTATAATCACAACAGTGAGCAGCTATAACAGAATACATTAAAAACACATTTGTTCAATAAAAGAATGCCATTTCACAAAAGGTCATGCTTTCAGTTTTGAGGAGACTGCTAGTCATTTGCTTAAATGCCAATATATCATATCACAAACCTCTGACTTCTCTATTCCCTAGCTGCCTTGGCTACAAAAATGAGGCAAACAGTATTAACCTACCTTCTCTGATGCTGAAATATTTGGCTATAAATTAAAAATACATGGTACTGAATATTTAAAATGAGGCACATGTGAAATAAGACATACAGTCTCATAAAGTGGACAACATATGGGAAATGCACTGTTAGGAGTCTCCTTGGGAAAAACAATAATCTTCATAATTATGAGTTTTAGCAGTTTACCTAATTGTGCACAACATTCCACAGCATTTACTTGGAAGCCAGCTAGTTCATACTAAACTTCAAATACTTAAAGACACCTCGGCACTTCAGGGAGTTTCTCCTCTCCACCTGAATGACTGCAGCCCCTGCAGCCTGTTTCCAGTGACAGAGAGAAGAACACCACCATAGATACACACCACTTCTGCATTATCTCGCCCACAGCTCTAAAGAGCTATTCCCCATCATTTTAGCTGGCGGCCTGTAAAGATTCCAACACATCTGAAAGGTGACTTTTATGCTAGAAGAAAATTTGCTTTTAGCCCAGGGGTAAATTTATTGCATCATTTAATCTGCAACCTTCTCTTGAATACAGGAACCTACCTTTTTGTCCATTTGTCTCTTGGGCACTTAGTTAATGAAGGGGAAGAATTTTGCTGATTGTATTGGCTGAATTTTTTGTCTTTTTAAAATGTTGTCCAAGCAAAAAAATGAATTCTCATCAGTCCAGGTAGACGAGGAGAAATATAGTACTGCCTGTGATACCAATTCTTCTTATTTTTTGTCCTGCATGATATTGAAAAGAAGCCAGGTTTTTGTATGTCAATATCACTACTCAGCAGCACCTTTAATTATGATTACTTTTTAAGGAACTATTTTTAAAAAAAATTATATATTTTCCGAAGAAACCACTCAATTAAATTTGATGGTGCATGGGAAGTCTCATTTTTAAAAGATTCACCTCTAATGGATCACTTTTATCTCAGAAATTGGGGGATGTAAAAGTATGTTTCCTTCCCTATGTTACAAAAAACAAGTAAAAGGAACGGGTTTTGCTAGCTGTCACACCTAGTAACTCTGTAAAGGACACCTGAAATTCCTCGAGTGTGCCATCGGGAGGAGGCTGTGCTTTTGGAGTTTCCACCTGACCAAGCCCTCCGGCTTGGGACACGCGGTTCATCATTCTCAGAAGCAATCCATAAGAATTTGTCACCTAAGTCCAGTGAATATACCCAGTTCTGCATGTGCTCCACTTCCTTTGAACAGGCAAAAGACAGAACAGGTCTAAAGATGAGAAGATGTGAAAATAATACTAAGTGAGAGAAGGTGACCATGATGAGAAATGATGAGAGTAGAAGAGCCCAAAGCCAAAAGCAGGAGCAGAGGATGGAGAAAAAGGCTGCAAGGCAGGAGGGGACAAGGCAGAAGCTGGAGAGGCAGAGGTGGGAACTGAAGAGTCCTCTCTCACACTTTGTTTCAGAATTTGGCAATGAAGAGACATCTCTTGAGCCTCAACATGCCTCTGCTGTCTAGCTAACAGCTACAAAACCCAACAGGGAAAAATACCTTTTCTCATTCCCCTCATATGTTGCCTTTAAACGCTGCCTTCTGAAACTTTAATTTTAATTTAATTTTGTTTTTCAATGTAATAAAAAATCCCTGCTGTAGCAGCATCAAAAGACAATCAGATTTGAGTGCTGGGCAAAGTACAAGAGGAGTGCAAATAACCAACAAAGAGTTGACAACCTAGAAATTCTGTTCCTTTTACAGAATAAGTGCTGTGTGGATATAAAATCTTCATCCTATCAGTTACATACAGGCTTTTTTTTTTCGCTTATGAACATCTTAAACATCAGTTATCCATACAACTTGGGAAAAAATCATAATAGATGCTCTCTTTCTCAAGGCAAATTTTGAGAGAAAAGTAGTGCTCTAAGTGGCAAAATATTCAAACACAAAAGCACTGATTATATCACTGTTATTGATATGAGCTTTTAAATGGCATATGATACATCCAGATTGGTTCAGTAAGAAAACAGGTTTAGAGTTGGATGGTAGCTGAGATTTTTCTGTTGTTTTTTATGGCTAAGGATAGCCAGATGGATAAGGATTTTATTATAGGTATTGGCAACTTAATGCTGCTGAAAGCCTGACACATGATGCATTGACTCAAAGTTGGAACATTAGATTTTCATCGACATTAAATTCCAGCAAATTTTTTCTGAGACTGCAGCCTGGATGTGCCACCATGGTTTGCATATTACCTACCTCAAATGAAGAAAACCCACAAACATCAGTAATTATTCCCTCTGAAGTGAAAAAGGTGAGCGAAGAGCATTCTCCCCAAGGGAAGAGCCAGAATTCTTGAAAACTCGTGCATGCAAACACACATGCTGAGCTCTGCTCCCCTGCACACCCTGTCGCAGACAGGTCACAGAGCACACTGCCCTCTTCACACGGAGCAGCCTGAAAAACAAGGTTTTACTGTCAGTCTTCTGCTGCCTTCCAGTCCAGTCTCCAGACCAGGAAGAAGCACTCCAGTAATCCCTGAACCCTGCACTGAAGATGAACCTCTAATACATATGTTATTTGTTGAAAATACCTGCATGTATTCATCAGTTAAATCCACGATTTCCTAGTTCAGGTATGAAAACATTGTTGGCTTGGAATACATGGAGCAAGGCGATAGTGCTGGACATGAAAAGTCTCCAAAGGAGCCCCCCATGGGTGACATTCATCTGTGTTTCTCCATTTGTAGCATAGACAAAGGGAGTCATTTACATTCCTGAAAGATCTTGTCTCAGCAGTTTCCCTCCTGAGACAATATGGAAAGAAGTAACTAATCTGTTTGTGGCCTTCCAGAAACTTTATAAGCATGGCCAGGTACCTGCCTGGGAAAGCTGGCCGTGTAATTTCAGGTATGCCAGGATGAACATGAGGAAAAAAATACCATAGACAGAGTAGGGTTAGCAAAGAAAGAATTCTGGCCAGTAAGAGAACAGAGTAACTCGATCAGTGCACTTTGCACAGCACGACACATCATTGTTAACACAAAGCATAAAAACCTTCACCATTAGTATCACTCAATCTGCAGTAAATAAACACCTCCCTGGGGTTTCTCCTCTCATCAGAACAAGAATTCTTCCTAAATTTGCCCCCTATCTCTTAGCCAGTGTCACATCAGACCTTCTCCAGTAACACAGATTTCAACTGCAATAGTGAACACCAACTATTATCTGAGACCCTACAGAAAGTCTACCTGAGCTGAGCCTACTACAGCAGTCAGCTCAGAAAAATGACCAAAGGCTGCTGTGCTTGAGGTACAGTGGACAAGGTCAACATTTTCCTGACTAATAATGGATTTGGGACAGGAGGCATTAGAAATGAGGTAGGTTTTGGATGCTGCTTCCACCAAAACCAAGAGCTGCTTGGCTTGTGGTACTCCCAGCACTCAGCAGCCCAGCTGGAAGCCATAAGCACCACTGGCTCGGGCTTGTGACATCACTGTGGCACCACACACATTCGTCACAGAGTGAGACAGCACAAATACAGCCTGTTAGCCAAGGGAGTTTATGGAACAGCCAAACTGCCAGCTGCAGGTTAAGCTTTCTTGTTTTGTTGGAGTGGTCACATTTTTCAGCTGTGAAGAGTTTATTTTTTAAAAAAAAGGTCATTGTCATTATCATTGGTTACACTTGCATGTCAGAACACCTAAAAATTAATTTTTGAAACACACATAATTCCTTCCAAGTCTTCTTTGGTTTTCTAAAGACCTGAGGTTTCTGGTCGTAAATTTTACTCACCAGAAACTCAACCCTCTTGTGAAACGTGCAGAAATTGCAGAAAGCAGTTTGATAAAGGAAGGCACATATTTAACCTCAGCGAGACCAGCCCCTGGGAATAACACGGTTTTGTGCCCCAGCACGGGCAGTCTTGTGGAAGAGAAATGAATCAGTCACGTACTCTGCCCCGTAGCCTCATGGAAGCTGCACTGAACCACTGGCTGAGGGGCCAGCATTTCACCTTATTATACCTTTGGGGAAGAGAAATTACTATAGCTGAGGCATTTTGCAGTGTGCTAAGAGGTTTCACAACCCCTGGGCAGACAGAGATGGTGAAAGAGCCTAGACCTGCCAAGTTAAAGGAGTAAATCATTGCTCTGCTCACGTGTCCCTGCAGCCACCACCCGCTGGCCTGCACTTGGGCTGCCTTTCCCTGCGCCAAGGGAGAGCAGTGCTGCCCACAGGAGAGGGGGGTTTATCTGGGGGGTAGCAAACATGCACCTACTGCTGTAGCCCAGGCTTTAGACCCGAGGCAGAAAGGCCAAGCCTAAGCCTAGAGCTCTGCTGCAGCCCTGCAGACACCAACACAACTCATGGGGCAAAACCGTATCCTACCTGACACAGAGGCTGTGGCTGGCTCCCCAGAAGAGCTGGTTTAGAAGAGACCCATCTTTTGATTCCAGAGCCTGAGGGCTCACGTTCTGCTCATGACCTCAAGTGAGAAATGCACAGAGAATTAGCCTTAAAACTCTACTTAAGTCTACTTTACGTTGGCCAGATAGAAGTCAGCTGCTCAACAAAACAGACTTCTACCAGGTTCTTTAGGCCATTTCTGAGGATGGCACACTGACAGACCTATGGTAAAAAATGCTTTTAATTCAAAGTTGTAGCGTTTCAAAGTTCTTCTGTGTAGCTGGTCACACCTACAGGTAATTTTAAATGGAATTTTTTTACTGCACCAGAAAGCATTGGGTGCCAGCAGAAGTGAAAGGCAGGAGGCAGCTCTATTTCTTCTGCTGGTTAAAAGGCACAGTTTTAATAACTTCCAGTTCCCTCGGGTGAGGGAAGCAAGCTGCAAAGTAAATCACAGAAACTAAAGATTTGCTACACTTCATGTGTAGCTGAAATAATACACTGCAAAAGGTATAAACAGTCACAAGTCCTCAGCTGGAGAAACATGTGACCAAAATAACTGAGAACAATTCACACTGAAATAGAAGTTTGAAAAACGAATTTGAGGTTGATATCGTTAATAAAAAATTTTCTAAATCAACAAGATGACCAAGTACCAGTGGCACTCTAATATGTCAAACACAGCACAGCTCAAGTGGTTACTACTACTTTAGTGTTCCCTACTTTTTTTTTTAATAGAGTAGCTAGTGTGAAATCTCAATCTCATGGGAGCAAAAAAGCTTTGAAAGAGGAAGACAGCATTTTCTTACTTTCTGTTGTTGGTACACAGACACTCTTCCATGCACAAGACAGAAGTTTAAAAAGACGTGTGGACTCTTGTCTTCTACCCAGTCATGATCATTAGGGTCTGATTTAAGACATCTGAACTCCTGGTTGTACTCTTAGCTAATAAGGCACGATTTGACCTTGATTTTCAAGCAGTCATTGCTCTAAGCCATGGCATTCTTCTTTGAATTGTTCCACCTCTTCATAGATTTTTCCAGCTGACCCTTTTGATCGTATTTGAAGAAGCTGTGTGGGGGCAGTTCCTTGCATGAAGGAATATTAGGCCTGAAGAACAACAGCTGTAGCTCCAGCAGAAGTTAGAAAAACTTCTATATGGCAGTGTTTTCCTTTTAATTCCTATGGAACTGCCTTCTGAGTGCAAAATATGCTTAGCAGTTCATCTTAATTCTCTGATGACTTTGCCTTTCCCCAGCCAGCAGGACAGCGATTTTGCAGCTGCTGCTACTGCACCTCATTTATCAGCAGCTTCCCTTGCGGGTGCTCGGAGCACTGACAATTGTGCTCATAATTCACACAGAACAGGGACTCCACTCTGGAAGGAAACAAGAGCCACACAATGCCCTTCTGCAGCCTTCACAGCTGTGGGAGATACTTGGATGAAGTGGTTCCTGCTCCTGCTCATGCCCACTGCCAGCCCCATGTCCCTGACAATGCTCTGTAATGGCCAGGAAGCAGAGTGAAAATAATGGAAACAGAACGAATATATTCTGCAATTTTCCAGGAGTTACTCCTCTTCTTAGCATGGTATTAAGGTCAGAAATAGCGACAGCTACCCTCACAGGGGGCTTCTGTGGTGAGGAAGGGAGAGGTTAGGATATATTTCAATAGGTTACCTTAGAAAGTCTCTGGCAGAATAACAATCAGGTCCGATAGAAAACACCATGAGCAGCAATAGAGTTTGCAAAGCTGAGCTGTTTGATGCCAATCTGGAGCTAGGCAAGCAATCTGAAACCAGCTTTTACACTAACTGCAGCTGGGGAAAGGGAGAATTGTTTGGCACTGGTCCCACACAACACACGTTTCGGTATTACAGCCAGCTGTAGTGCCGGTGCTTCACCAGCCCTTCAGGGGGCAGTTTTCCTGTTCCAGCCACGCTGGAGTAATGGGGAGGCGATGCTGGGAGGGGGAGTCGCGCTTCTCCTTCTCGTCCTTACACCTGGCTGTGGATTCTCAAGGCATCACAGTAGCAGCTCTCATCTGACCCCTACTGCAAGCAGGTGGGTAAGGGCGTATTTCCACCAGCAAACACAAGGGATCAGCGGCAGACTGGCTTAACTAAGATCAAACTCACCGGTGCAGATTCCCATTCCATCACCGCTTTAAGCAGACTCCGAGGAAAGGGGCAGACCTGTTGTTCTGTTCCCTGCTGCAGCCACTTCCCTCGTGCTGGCAGGAGCACCTGCACTGCATGATAGCTGAGAGATCCGACCTCATCCTCATCGTGAGCACAAAGATCAAATACTGTTTATTGGTTGGGTGAGGCTCTGAGCAACCGGATCTAGTTGAAGATGTCTGCTCATCACAGGGAGGAGTTAAACTACAAGACCTTTTACAGGCCCTTCCAACCCAAACTATTCTGGGACTCCATAAATACTATTCCTATAGCAGGCGCCCAGCATTCTCTTTCTTTTGATGTCAAATCTTCCACTTCTTCCCCTTGACATGGGGGAAGAATTCAGGCTCCATCTGGGTTTGGCATTTGCTGTCCTTCAGAAACTGGCAGTGCCTCTCATGCGTTCACTTTTACAAGAGCCATTGCTTAATCTCAAGCAGCAGGAAGAAATCATTTAACAGCCTTTTTTTTTGAGACAGTTTGCATGCTTGTCTAATTATCCAAAAGGCACCTTATCCCCACAGGGATTTACCATCTCCAGCTACCCGGCAGCTGGCCAAAATCAGCCATCTCCTCCAACAGCAACGGCCAGGATTGCCACGGAAATTTACCCCCTTAGAGAATGACAGTCACATCTCGTCTGGTCATGGTTGCTTTTCATCTTTGGATTCCCACCACACGGATTAAAACAATCAGCACCAAGACCGAATCAGGAACTCAGACAGCGGTACAGAGTCAAATGGCATTTATGACCCATATTTTTACTTTTTTGCTCATTTTTATACTGCCTCCTGCCCCTATCCTTTTACATAGTTTAAAACCATAAATGCCATAAAGCCACTGGCTGCAGTATTTCAGCCCATATGCCTACTTCCAAGAAAACCTGCATTATATCACTGTTCTCTATATTAAAATGGACAGATATAAATGTGCTGCATTGCCACAGCACAGCATCATTACAGATACCTGCACGCCAATGTGTAAAAACTAGCTGTTTCTGTGAAGCAGTAAGTTAACATCTTGTACGCTCCACACGCTTGCCTGTAACACCTTCCCACTGCCTCAAACAAGAAACTCACTCAGAGACTTTGATCTTTCACTTCTGCCTTTATTTTTCTGAAAACTAGCACTTCCCTTGGGTGATTACTGACTCCTGCTATGTCTCCTTAAGTGTTGCTCAGCTGCTTGTCATGAGTTACTTTTTCCCACATAAGTCATGCATCTAAAGCAAAATCTAAAGATGCGTAACAGCAAAGAAGCAGGTGTTCAGAAACCAAAATACATTTATTTGGCAGCATCCATGTGGCAGATACTTTAGCTAAACTAGCCTTATAGGCAGAATTGTAGTTGTACACAGTATATAAGAATGAGCACACATTTCCTATTTTTTAATTTCACAAAAGATATGTCTGAATGCCAGACACGATGTCCCTGACTCTTTAAAGCAACTGCCATGAAGGGAAAAGGGAGGTGTATGCATCCTCCCAGCCCAGCTTGGCCAGTAGGACTGTTTGATGATGAAGTCATTATCTGAGGACTCAGAAGATCAGATACTAACCTTTGACACAATATCCCTGCGTACCTTTGGCCAGTCGCCTCATCCTTCTGTAATAAACAGTGGTAATTACCAGAATGCTGAGAAAACAAGCAGGAGCTGATTTTCTGATGAGCCACAGACACAGGGTGAAAATTCCCGACCTGCCACCAGTCAAGCTTAGTCAAGAATTAACAGTGTGGTTAACGCAGCATGGTACTGAGATAAAGATGTGTTACAGAGTGAGCAGAAGCAGGTTTAGCGAATCCAGAGATGATCTCACTACTACTGCAAAGCGCTGGGCTACACTGCCAAGCTGTGCTACCAGGATGCTCCGTGCTATCCATCATCACAGAGTACGTAAAACTGCATGTAACTTGAGTGAGTCCAGCATGCTGTAAAGTTCACAGTCATATTTCAACTTCAGCTATAAAGCAACCCAGCTCCATGTCACAGCTCTAAGAAGGGCAGCAGTGTGCACTTTGGCAGCCAACCATCATCAAACTATTGGAATTGTCACACTGCAAAGGGCAGGGTGGTGCTGCAGTGACTTCACCCCAGACCAGTAAACATCTCTGTTCTTTTTAGCACAGTCTCCAATTGTTAAGAAGAGAATGGCACTTAGCAACATTCAGCAACACTCAGTGAGACGAACTGCAGGTGCAGATTGCTGCTTGGATTCAGTGGTACAGCAATTCCTAGGGAGCCCTCCTTCAAGAGCTTTGCCTCCTGGGTGGGACAATTCAGCTCTTAGCTCTCCAACTAGACCAAGATCTGAAATCTCAGCACTAATTGCAAAGCCCATACCAGCTTTTTTTAGGGCTGGCAGAGCAGTTGCTGGCCATAAAAATAGACATGCCAAAAAAGCTTGGCATATTCAGAAGAAAAGAGAGAATACTAATTTGAAGTGAAGCAAGGCAGGGTGGAGGAAAGCCAGCTTCCCTGTAAGGTTTAGTATGATCCCAGAGATGAACTAGTGAGATTAGGTCATTTGCAGCAATATAGTCTAAACATCACAAGGCTCAGGACAGGAAGTCTTGTGAAGACAAGAACAGCATTCTCTAATTACCAGCTTGCCTATATATCAAGAGCATCGGCACTCGCACTTGGGAAGCCACGAGATCTTATTTAATTCAAACATATAATAACACATAGCTACTCCTGCAGCCACTCCCAGCAGCCAACGAATTACCTGCGAGACTCAGAATTTATTTAGCAACATTACAAATGGGCTTTGCATCTTTTGCTTGTGGTGTTTACCCACTCCTGAACAACAGGAGAGACTACTGCATTCTTGTGGGAAGAAAATGGCACACGGAAAACCAGAGGCAGCTGTCTATCTTTGGGGTGCAGTCACGGCTCGGTGTAACGCAAATGGTTTAAATACCAGAGGCCTGACAAACTCACCTGGAACAGTGGTGGTTATGTCCCCAGCTGTACTGGCACAGCTCAGTCCATCGCTGGCTTTGGCAATTGGCAGCAGGTCGGCATCCAGAGGACCCTGCTCAACAAGCCTTGAGGCTCAGTCACCCTTTCCATGTTAGGGACATCAAACTGTGACAGGAGACTGCCACAAGTGTAATTGCAGCGACAAAAGGGCAAAGGAAAAAAGTTAGCTTTCTCTCAGTGCTAATTGCATTTTTGTTTCATCCCCCCCATCAGGCAGTCTGCTCCCAATATTCCTGACCAAGGAGACCAAAATGCAGAACTAGGCTCTCTTCACACCAGTGGTGAATGGGCTGCAACGAGGATGGCATAAACCTCTGCTCCCCAAATAAAAAGTTAAGGCATAATTTCTCTATTAGAAACAAACTTTACAGAATTTAAGCACTTGCACCATGACTGCAGTGCCCTTACATGAGTCAGTCCCTTAAAGAGGGCAGGAGGAGCTGATGGGATAGTTTGGGAATGTGATTTTTAATTTCACATTGCTTACGGAGCAGTTGTGTTTCAAGGTCAAAAAAGTTGCGTGTTGTATAGAATCACAACTAGTTCAACAAAATACATTCCCCTATAGTTTTCAAAGCTAAAGTGAACAATTTTAGATTTGTCCATCTGGAGGCTAACAGGGCTTGTGCAAATCTTAAAAAGAAAAAAAAAGTGATGTAAAACTGTAGAAAATGAAAAATTAGAACATCTACATGACACACAGAAAAGAAAACTCCTCAGGCTCATTTTGCCTAGGGAAAAAGAGATGAGGTAGCAAAAGAAAGCTAAAATGGTAACGTTATGGACACATTTGAAACAATTTTGTTATATGCACGTTGGAATTCAATCCAGAAGGCAAAACATTTTTGTGAGCCAAAATACCCCAGCCCTTGACCCTACGACACTCTTACCAGAACACACAAACCCTCCCTGGGAAGATCTCAAGCAGACCTAAGTACCACTTCGTATTTCCACATCCACGAACATTTCTCTGTCCATAGGAGTGGAAGCTTTATTCCTTGGTGAGAAACTCATTCCTCAGAGAAGTCTGCTCTCTCTCAAACACCATTTTGTCAGATCACAGTGGAATCTCTCTTGTAGCTCCAAATGGAAAAAATCCAGTTTATGAGATTATATTTGAGTACTTGACTGTCACTCCTAAGCCCTTCAGCCATGTGTTGACCTTTAGGATTTTGAGACAAAGTGCTACTCTACTTGTACTGCTTAAACTGTTTTAGCTTTGGGATTGTGCCAGACAGACAACTGACAGCAACTATTATAAGAGTAATTTTCCAGCATGTGGATTACTAGCATGTGTCCACTTAAGCTAATTTTATATGGGATCAGAAGCCTTACAGGTCACAGTCTCATGGTTTGTCATTTGGCTTTGTGTCCTTTATATCCAAAATCCTGTTTGATATGTTGAGTCCTGATTGATCTCTTCAAAGGTGTAAGTACAGAAAACCAAAGGATATGGTGCATAGATGATCAGCAGAAAGCTTTGCTATATAACCTTTTCATTTAGAGAGAAAAGTAGGGAGAAAGACTGGCAGAATTTTGGCACAAGACTTAGTTACTTTGCAACCTAATTCACCTTTACTGCTGGAGCCTTGAAATGATTTTTACATATGAGAACTCCTCCATTAGATTTGTAATCCTCCTTGCCACTTACATGAGCAGGTAAACAGTTCAGTTGCTTGTTCACTATTAACGTTTGTATTATTTCTAGTCACACCTTCTGAAAAAATAATGGAATCTGACTTCAAAGTTTGAGGATTTTTCAAATCTAGGTATTATTTTCTCCTTTGCAGCTGTCAGTTCTAAAAGCTCCTTGGCCATCCTCTCAGCCACACCATGTAAGTATTCATTAATGCAGGTCTCCATCCTTTCCCGGTGCTTGGCTATTTTATGTCTGCCAGGTTCTGCATCTCCCTCTTCCTAACCTGCCACCATCCTGGATGTTTGGATTCTGAGAGACTGGCTAAGTGACCTTTAAAAAGAAATTCAACCAGTTGGTACAATCAACAGCTTAACTAGAAATTTTTTTAAGTAGTGAAATCAGAGCAGAGGAGTTTCAAGGAGTCTTACAAGGCCTGGGTGGAAAAACAGGTTGGTGAACTGCACAAACCACCAAGAGAGTCCAATGGTTCACAAGTATCAAAGAGGTCAGGAGCTGGAGCAACCTCAGTCCTTTTCTGTTCCTAGCTGAGGTGTCCCACCTCTTCCCTTGCCCCTCCGAGCCAAATTAAACTTGTTAACCCAGCAGCACTTTCTATTCCTGCAAACACACTTCACCTGCCTATACGGGACCCAATGCACAACAGAGCAAAGCACAGAATAAGCAGCTTGCAGATGCAGCTGGTACGACATAAGGAAAGACTGGACAAGTTATTGGGTTTTTTCTCACTATCAGGTCCTTCATTAGAAAGTTCCTGCGCTTTTTGTCTTACTTCCAATCCTTGTTAGCCTGACCAACAAGCAAACATTTCAGGCTACAAGTAAGAAATGCTTACACCCTACAAATCAGACTAACTCTGATCTGCTCAAAGAAGCACAACTATAGTTGATCATCTCATCTCATTTCTGTTTTTATTTCTAAATAAGGATTTTCCAACAAGCTTCAAAATACTAAATAGAAAGCCAGGTCATAGAAGATCTGAGAGAAATCAAAGACCGCTTTATTTGAAACTAAATCAGATCAAATGCACTAACCATTTCATAATCTAGTAGACATGCGAGAGCACCAATTCCTTCAGTTGAACAATTTTAAAAACTGGATAGATTATCTAATAGCAACATATTTTTCAGGTAGCTCAAATGCTTACGGAAAGAGCTAAGTACCAGCCACACAGGTGTGTGGAACCTCTGCACCATCTATTCCAACAGTCAGTGTCTTCATTTCCCACTATTTTTTGCCCATATTTTTCACACTATAAGAGCTCTCATTTACATGTAAGTGGGGTAAAGCTTCCAATGATTCCAAGATTATTTTTGCCTTTTCTTTGATATACCTTTTACACAGTTCTATGTATCCACAAGTACTAGCATGCATACTTGTAATTCTTTAAGTCTGATAACTTAGCATAGTTCTAGTGTTCTCTAGGGCCAGGAGAACAAACACCCCAGAAGCCGTGAGGCCAAGAGACCAAACATCCTACTATCCTGGGGAGCCAAGGTCCTCTTCTAGAACATATTCTGTAAACTAAAGATTAGCCCATCCAGGGGGAGGATTCCACAGATGGGGAGAATATCACACCATCCACCCAAGCCCCATTATTGGGTACCCTTGTTAGACATGCTAATGTGTAAGGTCTATAACTTGTATACGCGATTTACCGTGGGTGTCCATTGCGACGCGTTCCACCTTGGCAAAGTGAGGCACCAATAGGATCCTATTAAAGATACCGAGGTAAAACCCCCTACCCCCTTAACCGTGTCTGGCTTTCATTTTCTAAGACCAGAAAAAGGCATCACAAGGATGACAACAGTGTTCAACCAGCTTCCAAATTTTGCACAGCCTTCCTAATAGACATTTCTTGTAACAGTTATTCACTTTGCTAATAATTAGTTACCTAATAGTCCATGCACTGTTAGACCTTGGCTACCACAATAACAGCTATTTCAGAAGGTCTAAAAAGGAAGATACCAAAAACCACTTCCGTTGATTTCAGAAAGTTTATTGCACCAAATGCCGCAAAGAAATTGACCAAAATGATAGCGTACATAAACAACTATAAGAAAAAACCATGTAGTTTGACATTGGTATTCAGTCATTCCTAAAAAAGCCTATGTTCTCCAAACATGCAATAGCAACACACATTTTTCTACTATGGAAAACTTGCCATGTATGTCAAATTACCTCATTTGACCTCAACCCCCATGCCCCCCCCCAAAAAAAATTGGAAAAAAAAAAGGAAAATGTCTAGACTATATTCAGTAGTTCAGTAGACTTGATTTTTATTTGGGTCCTTTTAATTGAAGTAGAAGTTATACTTGAAGGGTAAGTGATCATTTTGCATAAACCTTATATACAAGAGTTTGATGCATCTGAAAAGAGGTTTTGACTTTAAGAGTAAAGATGCTTATAATAGGGAGTGGGGAAAATCAATCTATAATTCTGGAGGATGCCATTGGAAATGTGAATTACAGGATCAGTGTCTATTAGTTTTTTGTGGGCAAAAGAAAGTTGTATAGATTAGTTCAGAGAGTACCTACTTAAATGTTTAAATCTTTGTATCATTTGGGGTTAAAGAATTAATTTCAATTAATTTCTAAAATTTAGCAGTTCATTCCTCCCCTATGTTTAGTCTTGCCTGAAAACAGCATACATTCTTTAAATTTCAGTGTGTAAACTGCGTTTATGTGGGATTTTGGAAAGACTGTGCACTCCCACCTAACCAAGAAAGTATGTATTTAAGTTTACAAAAAACCTACATAATACTGATAAAAACAACTTTGGAATATTTGAAAATTAAGCTACATTATCAATTTTCAACACAGCTGTACATTCATATCACTTTTCATCCTATTAAAATAAAACCAGAAACATGCCCTAAAAACGTCTAAAAAACACATCTGTAAATACTTACTGCCCTGTCATGCCACACCAATTTACATAAACATCGAGATGCTACCGAAAACAAGTTAAAGACTTCGAGTCAAAAAAAAGCCCTAGAAAGTGGAATCCTGTCAACTGAGGTAGTACATTTGGTGGAGAGGGAAATATGTAATTAGCTTTCATTAGTCTAAAGCCTTTTAAATTTTGAATTTTCTTTCCCCCAAAACTAAAACTGTGAGAATAAAATAGTTCAACGTGTAATTTCTGAAGAGCAGCAAAATGTTAGAGAAAGCAGCAAGAACTATAAAGTTTTAGCCTGGGCTGAAGAAAATACAAGTGCTTTTGACCATCGGCTCGCATGCCACCACAAAGTTAATTAATGTCTTGCCCAAAGGCAGATTTTTTTTTTTAAACAGTTGATGTGGTAAAATCAGGTATATTATTGATTATGGTATTAATCTTGAAATCACTGAATGTTTGCTGACCTCTGTCCTCTTTAGTAAACTCTGTGATAACAAAAGCACATCTTTCTGTTAGCATATATTTCTTTGAATAACTGTCAGAGTCTGTTCAGATAAAAGCCCCACTTTAAAAGAACTGGACTGACTTTTAATGATCTCAGCTACTATTTAAGAGTGACATGAAATAGAGAAAGTACATGAGGATTTCTATATACACTCAGAGAAGCAGTTTCATAGTCTTACACATGCACGCACACATTCTCCATCCAGAGGGTAGTTTAGGAATACATGACTTGCTCTATGGTTCTTACTTTGTCTTAACCTTGTGAAATAGAAAGTGGTATCTGCTAAAAGCCATATGCAGAGGTAAGTTTACTTTCCAGCAGATAGGATTCACAGACCAAAGATATGAAAAGTTTGCTTAACTATAAAGCAGGAAGAGAAAACCTGAACCATAAAAAGATTTTAGCCTTTTTAGGCAGAATACTAGGGAGAAGTATGAAAATGCAATAAAAGAAACATTTGGAATGTCAGGTCAGAAAACCAGCATAGAAGGAACAGCTTTAGAAGTGTTGTATCAGAATATTAAGTATCCCTCCACGTGGAAACAACCTCTTTTCACAGTAGGACAGTCTACCTATTCCCCTCAAAAAGCAACACAAGGTTATAATCAAAACCCCCATCACATTTAAACAATTCACAATAAGCACATTTCATTATTTCAAATCATTGAAAGTTTACTGTAGAAAAGTCCAAACATCAAGGTAGTAGGAAATAAAAACACTTTTAATAAAAGTGCGTCCCTTCAGTGTTAAAAATCTGTAACCACCAACAAGGAGAACTCCCAACTGGTGACCAGGAGTTTCTTATTAGGATTCACTATTTTCAAGCAATTGTGTTGCCAGAAATTTGCTTGCAAGATGACAATTTCAGACACCGCATTCACAGCGGCTCACAACAGAACAGTCCAACATTGAGTTTTCCATTTAAGAATGTTTTGATCCTTTGTTCTCTCCTCAGTCTGGTCCATAGTTTCATATCCAGCTTAACAGTGCTTTATGCAAAAAGAGTATTTTTTTACATTCATTTTAATCAACCACATGAAAACAGTGAAGTACAAAATTTTATTTTGCTTTCTAGAAACACCAAAGGCCAGTATCAACTAGTGGAGAAGTAGTTTCTGGTGTCAGAGTAGTTTATCTAGTAAGGAAAGGCACCTGGATGATAGTTCAAGATTTCTGTAGAATCAAAAAGGGTAATTGCAAACATTCAGAGTAATATCAAATATTGGGGTTTGCCCCCTACATTTCATTTTACTTCAAACAACAATCCTCTTTTATTCCTACTCAGAGTGACAACTCGTAGCTGGAAAAAAGTAATACTTTTGACTAAAGGTTTGGTGGGGGTTGTTTGTTGTCTTGTATTTCCCCAATGCGATTGTCTTCAGTTTGTGCCAATTGTTTGGTGTATGTGCACATGGACACGTGCTCACAGAACTGGCATCGTTCAGAAGTTTGTCAAATTCATACTCCTCGGAGATAGCAATACTTGATGACACCAAGACAAGTTTAGTTCCCAGGACCACAGTCATACAGCAAATCAACAGTTACTGAAGTTGCATCAGCAACAAATGTAAACTTGTAGTAGAAGTTCCATAAGGCTTTCCCACAAAATCCCTCTCTTGGAAATGCATTCCATTCCACCTGTAGCCATGGGCCCATTTAAGTGCCTCCTCATTAAAACAGAAGCAGCCACAGCTCTCAACCTCTTGTCCTTAAAGGGAAGAGTCACATCAACCTCACGCGCACCTCCATTCCCACATGACACTTGGCTGCTGAATCCAGGTTCCTTGTTCTGAGCCCATCACTTCTACTATACAAAACCACACGTATGCTCTGCAAGAAAATCATGTCCCATCTAATACACTTGTGTATAGGAATGCTATATACAGAGTTTACAGCTCCTCCTCCTCCCCGGCAAAGAAACATGCACCACACCACACTCACAAGCATAGTATTACGAAAACCATTCTAACCCACTTGTTCTTTTAACTGGTACTTCATGGTTTTGAGCAGCGTTTTGGACGGCAGCACCTGGTCTGCCACGTAGTGTTAACTTTTGTCCTTTGAATAAAAATAAAATGCAAGGATGCAGTCTCTTGATTTAAGTCAGAAGTGAGATTGTAAGAAAAACCTGAATGCCTTTTGTGTTATGTAAACTGAAGTCCTCTGATAAAACATCCGGTTGAAATCAGAATCAGAAGGTGGTAGAATGTACAGTCATCACCTGCTTTCATCAGTGCTCCCCTTTACCAGTGTTTGGCACCTCTGTTCTTCATTCAACATTCCCATTTTCATAATTGTACTTTAAGGGAATGACTATCCTGAGAATTTAATTTATAAGAGTATTTGAGCAACATATGGGGAATGAGTACTTGCTATAGCAGCCAACAAAGGCAAGTCATTGGATTCAATCCTAGAAATTAAAAAAAGAGACAGACTTTAAAATAATATACAGTCACTTTCATAAAAGAAACACAAGATGATACTTTTCATCCATTTTGAAGAAATTGGAATTGTCTTGCTATTACTAAGCTCATTGTTTAATTATTATTTATTGTCAATACTCATAAAATACCAGTAAAGGTAGGTAAATAATGCTTAAAACCAAGAAGTATGCTAGCACTTCAGTCAAAAGATAGCAGTATTACATTCTGTGCTGTATAATCTTTCGTGGTTTAAATAAAATATCTCTTATTTATTTGCTAAACCACAAGCCTTAGCTTGTAGTCTTACCAGTGAGTAGGCACCAATAAGCCCAGCTTAACAAAGTACTAAATATCAGCTTATGGAAGATTACACATTTCAGGTTTTGAATATAACTCAGCTCATTACGGAGTAACACTTCCTTACCAAAAATGACCAAAAGCGGACATTATTAATTATTATGCAATAACAGTGCAAGGAACATCTCTCAAGTGCAATGGTCAGTTTCACACCATTTCCAAACATGAAGCTGCTCAGATGCCAGGGTGTATGTATATATATTTAACACACATACACACATGGAGGAAAGTGCTTATTTCAGGGTTTCCCTATTTACAGCTACATTTCTGAGTATGAAATCTTGAACAGTCTGGAAAAAAATAAGTTAGATTTAATCTACAGTGATAAAAAACATCTTGAGAAAGTGTATTTACTTCTTCCCCCTTTTCTGCTGTCAGCAGGCAGATTCCTAAAGGTTATATGCCAATCAAGTACTGTTATTAGAAGACAGCTGCTGAACAGGACACTTGTTTATCTTTCTACACCTGATTTTTGAGACCCTCTGGTCCCTCAAGATACAAATGCACCCCCTAATCTTCCAAAAATTCTGAAGTATTTGTTGGGATGAAGTTTTCATTAAGGAGATCACAACAGAAGAGAGTGTGTATGAACGCATGGATAACTTCCTAATGACCAATACCCAAACTCTCTTAATTCTGAAGATTTAAAAATGACAAGTATTTTGTTGTTGCTGTATAAATGTCTCCTCCTCATTTCCAGATAGCTCAGTAGAACCCATTTTTGCACCTTATTAGGCGCATGAAAGAGGAGTGTTAAATATGAAGCAGATCCTCATGAGAACAAGCTGTCAACACCCAGACGAAAACAAAAAATAACTGCCCCAGCTTTTGCCATTGCTTAAGACTGATACCTGCAATACTCACCCCAATACAATTCCTAGTTCTTTTACATGCACTCTTGTATGTCCTCGCAGATATTCTGAAAGCATTTTGCTTTTGAGATACATCTCTTGCAGTCTATCCTCAAGATGCATTATGCACTGTAAACACAGACCAAAAACCTCAGAACAGCTTTTGCAATCACATGCAAATATTACAGAAATGTAAGCATATCACTTTACCTGGTATCTTAGGAGATAAACTAAGCCTCCACTCCAAAATCTAGAAGAGGCAATTGGATTCATTACAATTGTGCTATAAACATCAAAAAGTTACACTACCCCACAAAGAGGAAACCCCTCATAGAACTGGGGCATTCTAGCTCTCTCGGGCAGCGAGTTTATAGCACAAACTGCACCTCTATTCCCACTCAAGTCACTGCATTTCTGCCAACTTAAACAGTTTTAATGAGGTTCAAAACCACTCAAGACATCTTACCAAGAATCAAGCCAGAATTCTTGGATGAAGATGTCTTTGTTATAAGTCAGTACTATTTATCTGAAAGACTCTGTTTAGACAACAGTTTCTAAAATTATCATTCTAGCTCTAAGGTTCTAGTACCATTCGAGCAACTAAGACTCAAGACTTGGAAGACACCAGCACCTCATTCATCATAGAATTATGACTCTTTTGATGACTGCTTTTCTGTAGCAACTAAGTTACAAATCCATTTTAGGCATTTGTTTTCATAATTCCTAAGTTCTTCTAGTTTAAAGTTGCTCAAATATTTGATGCTGATTGCCAAAAGGTAATAGTTCAACTTGAAACATCAATTTAATCATCCCACTTTTCTTCCAGCAGTGGAATGCTAGAAATGCGTATTATTTTTAAATACAGTCATGTGATTCATGGCAATTCCTCATATACCAACTACAAGAGAGCAGATGAACCTTGGCTTCAAGGAGAGAGAGGGGTTATTCTGGCAAGACAAGGTCAGCAGGCAGCATGTCTTCACAAGCTGAGTAGGTAGGAAGTCTTATCAGGTATTTTGTTCTAGGACAAAGGCACATTCAATTTGATATATTCCTTCTTTCCACAGGGATGACCACTTCAAAAAAGTTAAATTAGTTCAGCTCCCTGAAATCAGGAGATGAAAGCAGGAAGCACATGCAGAACCTCACATTATCAAACATACAATCATCCAGCAGGCACAGACAGCAATTAGAAACAGTAGCAGCAAATAGCTTCAGGCCATCATCCCATGTACTGGAGTTGAATGAAAACCCTAAGTATTACAAGTGAGACCTGGTGAAACCAGTTTTGTTAATTAAAAAACTAATGAGGGAAAAAAAATAGACTCAAGCTTGTAGGTAGCCTAATATGTATTTTTCTGATCATCTAGAGCAAGATGAAGATGTTTAATTATTCTTTCAATGAGCTAATACTGAGTCTTACTCATGGAAGATCAGGAGGCATTTTAAAAAATGTGCTACATGGTAGTAGAGTAAAATCACTGCCAACGATGGAGGAAAGGCAGAAGCTTTTTGACAATAGTTTGATCAATTTGCTTCAAGCAAATTTTCACTCAAGTCATAATCATAACACTTCTGATTCCAGCCAAAAGGGAAGCAAGCACTCTTATCTTTTCCATTACAGGTAACCCTTATGCAAAAAGCCTATGAGCACTTTCTCAGTGGTTCAGGGGGGCATGCAGCTGATTCACAAAGTAGCAGTTCAATGTCTTTCAATTCCAGTATTTGTGTTAAGGATTATGGATTTTTTTTAAACGTTATGAGGGAGCAAGTAAGGAAGAATACCACATTATTTTAAAAGAAGGGTTGTTTACATTATATGATCTATTCTTTCTGAATACCAGCAAAGAATCAAAAGACATTCCTCCCCACAAGCTTGTTACATGAACCCATTTTGTTCAGTGTCCACAAGTCTTTTCTTTTTTTATATTAGCTTCCCCTGCAGTTTTTCTCATTGACCAAATGGAAAAAATGTGAAGTAAATTCTCGAAATAGAAGAGTAGCTTAAACTGAGTTTAAAGGTGCAGGTAAAACTTCTGACATATTGCTGAAATGCAGCAGTTGCAATCAGCACTTTCCCCTCACCAAGGCATACTGCAAAGCTCTCTGCAGCACAATTATCAGTCTGAAGAGGCACAACAAAGATACCACCACTTGCCTTTCATCTGGTCTCAAGTTGGGTTGTTTTTTGTTGGTACCACAAAACCCCAAAAATATTAATTCATCTGAACAGTAACTGCATGTCAAGAGGATACACACTCCTAAAGGAAACTTCAAACATACAGCATTGTGGTAATTTCTGATTGATATGAGTACATCAGTACGTATGTTTCTATCCAAATTTAAATCAATAGAAATACTACTATTAAAAAGTCACATGCCTCCTAGGGTTTAGGAACACTTAGCTTCCATGCACTGATGTTGTTTTAGTAGAGTTGCAAAATCCACTGACAGAAGGATCAAAGTGTCTCTAACAAGGATTATGAAAAATTTACAAACTACTAGCACTGTCGCTTCACAGTTCCTTTCTGTAAGAAAAAGTAAATAAAAACCCCTGAAAATCATTCTGCTTCCAGACCCCTCCCAAGCCACACAAATCATACAGAAACTGCATACAGAAGTCCTAAGGTAACACTGGAAAGAACACTTCAGTTGCAAAATCAACTATTCAGTTAAAAAATGCCAGAATTTAAGGTGTGACTGTGCTAGTGTTAGGATACAATTTCAACCACAGGTGCACATTTTTCGATGCCCAGAAGAATCGAGAGAAAACACTCAAAAATGTACCAACATATTTTGCCTAGCACTTGACTTGAAGAACTTAGTGTAATCAATACCACCAATTTAACCCAAACCAGTGCCAACCAATACTATTTACAGCTGTTAAGTGTTTAGCTCTATCTTCCTCTTCTATCTACTGCTGCAGTCATTATACAGGATTCCTACAAAGTTTCTCAAGGCTATCTGCTGAAGGACAAATCAATTCTGTTAATTAGAAAAGGGGTGACTACTGAAAAAAAACCCACTCTATCTCCCCTCACCTACAATCATGTGCTAAAAATTGAATTACAGTTACTGCAGTCAGACTTGCGGGTAATTTTGTCGTAATCAGCAAAACCAGCATTACTGATTTGCTCTGATGAACTCCACTACAAATGAGGACAGGAAAGGATGCTGTGGGATAGGGAGTATGCAACATGACAAAATAACATTCACTCCTGCAATCCACCCATTCCCAGGTGACTCATCCCATCAATTCTATGGAGCCATCTGCAAAGCTACCCAAGAAGGCACTTGCTCAAATATGTATAAAACAGAAGGGTCAAAGAAACAAAGAGAAGCCCAGTTAGTTGAAGGGGAGAGAGAAGAGGCATCCACTGCATGGGGTTGAATAGAAACCCCAAGAATAGAAAGCTGTATGCCAGAACCAGGATTTGGTAGATAGACATTTCAACAACTTACGGAGTAGAGAAGTGTGGAACTTGTACAAAAAATATTTAAAAAGAAATATAAGAGTCCTAAACATAAACACATGAGGACCATGCTGAAATTGCCTAGACAAGTTTTGGTACATGTATTTTGGAGTTGTTAATGTTAATCTGATCTATTTAATGTAAATTACAGCCAAACCAGTATCCATTACTGGACTGTAGCACGGATTCTTTTCAATATGTTGTAACAGCTCTGCATTATTTCAGGCATTAGTTCATTGATATTGCAACACAGTGTACAGAACTCTGTGTTTGCTACCTGAGCTAAACAATTTCCATTAGCTTCAGCCTTCAATAAAGAAATACTTACGAAGTCAGCTGGGACATTGAGTTTGTAAAGCTGTAAAATAGACTGCAACAGACTGGATACTTGACTCGAAACCAGAACATCCTTGCCTAACTTCACACTGTCCATCATCTTTCTCTGGCTTGTAGCTACTTGTACGTTCCATTTATCTGTGTCTGCAATAATGCAGACAGCTTCTGCTATGGGCTCATCTAGCACTGGATGCTGCAACAGAAACAAAATACAATTATGTGATACTTTCATATACATTTCCACAGCTCAGTTTGAGGTTCTACTTTTATTCACACTGGGGTAGCAAATAAGAAAGTGATTCAATGAATGTTTTTGTCCAATAGGGACCCAAAGATATCTCAAAACGTGACAAGGAATACCAACTTCAGTGACAAGATTTACATTCAGCAACACTGGATCAGGTAAGTCTTAACTGCCAATTCAATCGAGACATTTAATTTTCATTAGTGCCCCAAAGTCACTACTCCATGTTATTTTTCTTCATGTATTCCACCTACCCTGAAGAGATTAGCTTCTTTCAAAATGAAGAGCGCAATAATTACACTGATCCAGTGATGGTGGAAGTACATTTAATGTTTCAGAGATGTGGGGGATTTTACTATGCACAATCAAGCAGGGTATAACAGAATGGCTGTGGTTAGAGGGGACCTCTGGAGATCCTCTAATCCAACCCCTTGCCAAGGCAGTGTCCCCTAGAGCAGGTGACACAGGAGCAAGTCCAGGCAGGTTTTGAATGTCTCTAGAGAGGGAGACTCCACAACCTCCGTCAGCAGTCAGTTCCAGTGCTCTGCCACCCTCAACATAAAGAAGTTCCTCCTCAGAAGCTGAGGTGGAACTTCTTGTGTTTTAGTTTATGGCCATTGCTCCTTGTCCTGTTGCTGAGCACCACTCTCTTGACACCTGCCTTTAGGATATTTACACACATTAATTAGATCCCCTCTCAGTCTAGTCTCCTCTGAGATGAGAGATGTTCCAGGTCCCTAATTTTCTTTGGGGCTCTCCACTGGACTCTCTCCAGTAGCTCCTCATTCTTCTGGACCTGTGGAGCCCAGGACTGGACACAGCACTCCAGATGTGGCCTCACTAGGGCTGAGGAGCAGGTTCACCTCCCTTGACCTGCTGAAATGCTCTTCCTAATGCTCCCAGGATTGCATTGGCTCTCCTGGCAGCAAGAACTCCACGGGCTCCTGGTCAACTTGTCATCCACCAAACAAGAGCCAGAATCACACTAGACTAATCTGATGTTGCTTAAAGAAGTTACAGACACACACATCACTGCTCTGGATAGTGCATGCAGTCATGCCAGCAGGATGATTCTTAATCGCTACAGAGAAAAGCTGCTGACAATTACTACATAAGCATTTTAAATTGCAACCTGAGGTCAGACAGTTATTCCAGTGAAAGGTTAGTTATGAATTTTATAATTTAGGAGCACTTACAGTAGAGAAAGAACACAGCAAAGTTCTTATCTATAGGCAATTACCTTCTGTAGTCAGTCATTTCTGCTACAGACTAGTATCATACAGGCCTCAACAAGACTTCACCTCCCTTGCAACACATGCCACTAAGTGGCAAAATAAGACGCTTCAACTTGCACATAATTTTTCTGAAATACAGGTAATTTTGTTTGCTATTGTGATGGAAAAGAGAAGCAGCTCAAGGGTTTTTTTTCCTTGTTTGAAACTTGAAGTTGCAAACAATCTTCCTTGTGTTAATCTTTGAAGAGAAGCCTTAAAAATAATAAAGGAAAGCACATGATTCTTGCATGAACAGGCTTTGCATATAGTGAATTAAGGTCTTACATCTTTCAAGAAGCGAGACATGTCAGGTGTGGCTGTTCAGAACAGGTAAGTAAAAAAAGTAACCTACTGAAATAACCTGCTTTTGTAGATTTCAGTAATATCACAACTCCTACTCTGACTCAGTACTTTAACTCACATGCATTGCATGAAGTAGATCTGCTAGTAGACACTGCTTGAGTTTTTCATCATTATTTATTCCATGCAGCACCAGATCAGGTATATATGTATGACAGTAACCACCCAGAAGTGATCTTCCAAAGTTTTTCACACACTGACTGCTGATGGTATTTGACCTGAAATACAGAAATACAAAGCAGGTGAGATTCTTGCTTGACAAACTGCATTCAGATTTTACATGAATGCAAAGTCATGCCTGCTTCTACTGCAAATATTAATCAACAGCTGCACTCCAAGTATACATAAATGTTCACACCAGTAAACATCTACTGATGCTCATTTAAACAAGAATTTTAAAAGCTGAAATTTATCAATGTATTGATTTCTTCAAATTTGTAAATAAGCAAATTTATATGCACTGGAGTTTGTGGGATGTATGAGCACCATGTTCTGCAGCTTACAATTTTGCTGAATTTGAGTTTTCTTCAATTCTCATGCTTAAGGAAGTCTAGAAACTGACCTTAAGCATCATCAAACTCCATGTGCACCTGTAATACTCAAAAATTTTCAAATAGCATGCCCGTGTTTATTCCAAGTCTGTACTTGACTTAACAAATCTAAACAGTTATCTTTTCAAGCAAAGTTTTGCTTGTCCTCAGATGTCCTATCTACATGTCTGAAACATTAAATGTTTCAGTCAGTTTACACAAAAAGTTTGATCACCTTCTGTTAGGCATTTGAAGTATACCTTTGCCATAAAACTTCACTAAACAAATCTGTTTACAAGAATTCTAAACCACATCACTGTCTGTTACTGATTTGTTTGCAAGAAACTCAGTCAAGATCCCACAAGATTTCAGACCTGAAACTCTAAACAACCCAAAAGTAGCTACAGCTTTTGAATCCATTTAGTTCTAAATTAATTGGACTACCTTACCTTGGCAAAGGAAGTTCCACTTCCGCAAATTCTTCAAGTCGTTTGCTGATGTTATCATGATGCACTTCATCAGGGATACAACAATCAGCTTCTTCATCACTAGCTCCAAGAGCACTGTCTGAACTCTCATTCCTTGGAATGTCCCCTTCAACTCTGAAGGAGGTTTTCCTTCCAGAATCCCCATAGGGGACATCTTTAGCACCTACTTTAGAGGAATCCTGTTTGACAGCAGAATCTGCTTCTACGCAGTCAGAAGAATAGTTCTCCAGATTGCCAGAGCATAAAGTTCTATTTTCTTTCATGTTTGGCAATTTTACAGTTTCTATGTTATCTGTGGGCAAAAGCAGTTCACTAGATATTGAGTTCATTAAATTCACTTCAGTTCCTTTACTTTCCATATGTTGGTTTAGTATACTTTCCTTCTCCTCACACAGTGGGATTTGTGCATAACAAACATTATGTTTACTGATGGGTATAAAGGCAGCTTCACAACTGTCTTCTTGATTCTGAGAAGCACCCACAGTCAGATTTGTGGAACTTGAGGCACAATGTATCACCTCTGGATTTTCAATTAATGCCTTCAGATTTTCTTCCATTTCTCTTCTATGAGTTTCTAAGTCTGACTCTGGTGATGCTGAACTTCCAATCTGAAAAGTGACCTTTTCTAAGTGTGAACTCCTGTGGCCAGACCTTTCAGGGCAAGGTAGGGCAGACGACCTACTAGAAAACTGCTTTTCTACTTTTCTCTCATTCTGGTTCTTGTTCTTCTTTACATCCATTACATCCTCTGATTTAGATGACTCTTCAGAGTGGTAGGATAAAATTCCTGTATCAGTGACAGTTCTTTTCCTGCCATCAGCTCCTCCTTTACAGAAATTGCTAGTTAGACAGTCAACAGATGTTTCAGAGCTCTGAATGGCCTTTCCTATTGCTTCCCTCTTTTCTTTTGAAGAGCCTGGGACAGCCTGAGAGCTTTCTGGTTCATGCACCCACTCTGCAGTACTATTGTTCTTACTCCCATCACTCTTTGGAGGTAGGATTGGAGGCACAAGAGCAGGTTCATTTTTAACAGTGACAACCACATAATCGGATTCCTCTACCTCTCCCTTTTCTAGTGCAGTTGTGATCTTGCTTCCATTTAGCACTTGCTCTCCTTCCCCAGCCTTCTCACTCCACATCAGCTGATTTTCCTGCAGCTCAGAGCACCGGATGAAGTAAGTTAGAACATAGAGCAAGCGCTGCACCAACTCCTTGCGTTTTCCAACAATAACAGTTCGAGTCAATCTGACTGGAGAGCCTATGGCACCATAGAGATCACCTACACAGGAAAACAAAAATTTCACAGGTTTATGTTGCATTTTAATATAACCTATACTGTTCAAATTCAAGACATTTTGAAATAGCATTTACTCTGGACACAATTAGACAGTTAATTTCTTTCACAGTAAATTCATAGAAGTTTTAAATGAAGAGTAACAAAGGAAGTCCCCTAATGCTTCTTACACCTGGCTTTTGTCCAGAAGCATTTTTGTGAGGAATTAGCTGCTATTACTCATTTTCTTTCTGTTCAGAGCCACTAAGATTTAATTTACACAATGCTTACAAGATATGATCACATGGAAACTGAAGCAAGAGGGGGCAAAGAAGAATGTAAATGCAGCAAAACTCTGAAGCCAGCTATACTATTTTCTATTTTTCTACTAATTTTCTTTGCACTAAAAGAAAAAAGCTCTGATGTGAATGACCTTTCTGTTAAATACAGGCATTCTTACACAGATAAAATCTTAATTACATTTTTCAGGACTAAGATATCAAAAAAGGAAAAAAAGAAATAAACTTTAGCTTAATAAATGAGGTTCAGAAAAAAGAGGCACGTAACCACCTTACTGAGCAAGGCACATGCTGTGCATGTGGGAGCCAACCTCACTCACGAGAGCATTTAACTTTGGCAGGGGGCAGTGGAGAAGTAGAAAATCAAAATACAGCTGCAATATGAAGGGTAGGCACTACTACAACATCATCTGAGTCCACCGAAGAACTACTTATTTGCTATTTATCCTGAAGAACTGCTTTTTTAACAGAACTAAGTCACATGCATCCTACTTTCAACATACTTCTTTGGGAGAGTGGCAATTATCTTCCAGCTGCTTATAATCATCTATCAGCTAAAGGGTTTATACTCCAGAGTTTTGAGAGAAGTAAACAGAGATAGCCAGTAAGGGAATGTTCACATGCCCTATTGGTCAAAGATCAGCTAACTCAAGAAGTGTCTATTCCTAGGTTGAGTTAACCCAGTTGTCTTCCACCTGACACCCATTAGAGAACACTCACTAAATTGTCTTTGCTTAACCAAACTACAGCTGATCTCACCAGCACATGGGAAACAGCCAGCAAAAGCTCAGTTTTCTTCAGCCACCTTAAGTGTGGAAAGCAGGCTGCTCTGCCTTGAGGCTTGATCAGCTACCTGTTAATCTACCAGACCGCTTTCAGGTGCTAAATCCTTTCTTGTGGGTGCTCAAATTCCATTCTGGACAGAACTTGCCATCAGGATTTTGTACTAGACCTCAAGAAGCAACACTATGTTAATAGTTATAAACAGAGCTTCAGGAAGGTTTCTTCCGAGGGCAAAGGGGCCTCTGGTTTAGACGCTAACACAGCAAAACAAACCCGAAAGAGCACATTTAGGTCCAGCCTCCCTCTCACTATACAGAACATAAAAGCAATAAGGCTCCCAACTCCATTCCTACGAAACAAGAATCAATGAGACAGTAATTCCGTGGTGCTCTTACTGCCTCCCTGCTAAGATGTGCCATTTCCTATGATGCCAGTGATGCACTGGAGAGGCTCCTGGGTGGTGACATCAGTGGTGCCATCTTCTCTCAGTTAGGAACACCCTTGCCATCAACCCCAGAGCCTAACAAGCCAGCAAATCCATTCCTAAGGAACCAAAAGTGGGCTTCAGACTCCCCAATTAATCTCAAAGGCAGGTAGGCCACGAGGACAAGCAATTTGGAAATGAAATTGGAATATATTGCTTTATTTTTTAGTTGAGCATAGTTGCTATGTAAATCAGATTCAGGCTTTACGTTCATTTGCACAATTGGCTTTTACATAAGCACTAATAAGACAGTACAAAAAGTCAAAATTGTGATCTTCAAAACATACTAATACTTGTTGTTAGTATCATTAGGTTGAAGCTGATGTTTAAGAGACAGTACGTCTTCCTGACAGAGGGACTTACGATTGTATCAGTATGTAACTGCAATTGATATGGAATACATAATGAAAATATAGGTCTCAAGGTGGAAAGATGGGTACATCAAAATCCTTTGTCATTTCCATTTTTAAGCACCAAGACCTGATTTTTTTGTTTTTCCTCCCTCTTCCTAAAGAAGACGACCAGCAGAGGGCAACATCTCACTTTCATTATCTGGTTTTGCAGCCACCACAGTAATAGCTTTTTCGGCTTTATAAGAATGAAACAAAATCAGAGAGCATTTTGAGTTCAGGCACTGAGAACTTGGCAAGACGAAAAGAGAAACAGACTCTTGACTAGTCACCAGTGGTGACTCCTGGGAGCGACCACAAGAGCTACTACTGAGCTTACGCCTCCAGTCCAGCTGGTTTTTATAACTCCAGGCCTGGCTCCGTCCTCAACACCACGAGCACACTTCTAATTTCCCCTTCAGTCTAACCTCTGCACAATGTTTAAAAGACATCTTAAACCAGGAAACAATTCACTACAACTACATGGCCAAAGTAGCAATTCTTTCATAGAGGCTACTGAGAATAACAAGCCTGAGACAATCAGCAAGAAACAGCACCAGCATCACAGAGTAAGTCATATTAGTGTGCACATGTGCTATTTTACATGGCAAAATAGTATATCAGCTAAAGTGAAGGGTGGTCTGATGTCAGATTTGCATCTGCTGCCAAGAAGAGGAGGAATTTTCAAATATTTACCACTGACAGATTTATTTTCTCAGCTTTCATTCACCTACTCATTTGACATCAGTCATCTAGTCCCTTGTATCAAGGTAATTTAAAAGCCATAAAATATTTGTCAGAGACCAGCCAGAGGCACAGGGCATAGAAAAAATCTTGGTCCAAGCCCATTCATGTAAAAGTAAGCGAATGAAGGTACTGCCAGTTGCCAGACTTCTAACCTATTGCCCTGCTCTTTATCCAAGCTATGTGAGAAAGAGACAAAAGGAGGTAGCCAATTTCAACTACAAAGGGCCTCCAAGGCCCAGATAACTCCTCTCAATCCAGTCTGTTTCGCCTTATTCTTTCCCAAACTGCTCAGACCATTCACAGCACTTGCACCATCTCAATACTTCTGTAACAAGTTAACCAGACAGTGTAACAGCAACAAGGAACAAGAATAAAATGCAGGATATGCAAAGAGGTCTCCAAATTAATTAATCTCTGATTAATCAGGCAAAAGACAGCTATTCGTAGCAGGAAATCACACGTAGCTCTTTTCTAAAAGGAGTGGATGCAAAAAGGCACTTGCTAGAGAAAAGTCTGAAGCTTTTCAAATCATACTGACCCAGCTGTGCCCAAAGAGGGTTATATGGGTGGGATTTCGCCAGCATGTTCACAGACTGGGATGTGCGCTTCTCAGAGAAGGCCTTGATGGGAGGATGGTCAACTGGCATCACTGTTGGGACCCAAGCCAGGTGATATGTCAGCACTGCGGTCAACAAAGCAGCAAAGAACCTAGGGAAAAAAACCTAAAAATGTATGTCCAAAGTAACACCAGCAAAAGAAAATCCCATTAAGTGCTTCAACATATTCACATGCACTGGGAAGCACACAAGCTTTTTCTTAAGAGAAAGGGAGTGGGGGAAGCTTACTGATTTTTGTTGATCTGTTCTATCAGAAACGTAAATTCTCTAAGAAAACGCTGGCATAGCTGATTCTTTTCCAGGGTGCTGGACATCATATTAAGCCACACAGGCTCTGCAATCCTTGGAACAGAATATAGGTTCCAGATGGTAACTCTGCTCAAAGAAAATTTCCAAAAAGTAAGTGTTAACATGCACATTTCAATTCAGCAACTAAATACAAGCAGCCCCTTTCCTCTTCTGTTGTCCAGATTTTAATTTGTTTTCTGTAAGATCTAGGAGACTAAACAAACTGGAAGAGTTTTTACTCTTCCAGTAATTACTAGTGTCCTGAACAGTAGTCTGTTTAATTCATAGTATCAGTAACCCACTGTCTTCATATGAATTACATATTCGGCTTCCCTTTCTTGCATTCCCAAGTGAATTTTATTCACAGAAACCATTCAGAAATAAATTTGAGGGGAAAAAGAATCCATTCTATTCATTGTACAGATTCGATTCCACATTCCAGACATTACAGAAACTCCATTCCATTAAAGCCTTCTCTCTCTCCTGGGCTGACTTTCTTAGCCTTTGACCATTCCTTCCTTTCTTAAGTATGGAAAAGAGAGCTTTTGACTACAACATTCTTGCCAGTTACATTGTTCAGCATCTATGGCTAGGAACAGACAATTCATCTGCCTGAGTACATCAATCCACACGACTGTACAGGCATCAGCAGAAGCCAGCTCTTGATGAGATGTTTAGACTTTAACTGACAATCCCAGGAACACGTGAGTGCAACAGAACTACTTTCATTCTCATTTGGAAAACAGCTGAGCTGGTTTTGCCAAAGTTTTCTGAAAACATTTACCCAACACCCAATGCAGAAAACTCATTCACGCTAACTTCAAGACTGTCTAAAATACAAGACCTTACATTCACTCACTTATAACTGAAAGTGACAAATATCTTTCAAGGGGCATGAAAAGTGCTCTCCTTGTAATTCAGAATTCCATCAACTCACCTGAATTCTCCCAGGGCATCCATGACACGGCTGATATAAACCTGCACTCTCTGGCTGGATTCTGCTATTTTTCTACATGAGATCATGGCCTTGATTAAGAGTTAAAGACACAAAACAGCTGCTTAAAGGATTCACATTCTTCATCTTTTTAAGCTTCATTAACATGTCAAAATAACTAAGATCTAGCCCCAGTCCTATACAGCCACTCAGGACAGCAATAAATGCCAACCTCCCTCCACCTTATAGGAGACCAATCCCTAATACTGGACAAGGGGAGAGAAGACAACATTTCTGAGAGTAAGAAGGCAGCAACAAATATTTTGCGTCTCTCTTTTAGACACTGCATGAAAGGATAGAGTACCATCATTTCCACAGTCTCTAGGGAGTCAAAAAAACCTCACAGTGAAACATGGCAAGAAGGAAAGAAAAACCACCCATAGCATAAAACTCTCCATTCTAATTCTGTCTAGAAAAGAAACTGCACCTCTTTCAGCAAATGCTGAGTTCCTACACTGGGCTCAAGCTCAAGATTACATGTGTAAGGAGGGAGGCAAGCTTGAAACCACGCACCTTCTCCCACTCTTCATCTATCAGATTCTAGAATACTTCATTCTGATTGACATGTATTTTTCCACGTTATGCCAAATTAGTATTCTGTACCTTTTCTATTGCATATTTCAGCTTGTTCATGTGAGACTCAAAAAGAGGAAAGTGAGAGAAAAAGAAATCCTGGAAGTTTCTCTGTGCTTCTTCTTTTTCAGGCAGCGAAAAGATTATGCTGATTGCAATTTTTTTCCTCCGAACCATTGCAGGATTGGAGCTGCAGCTTTCATCAGCCATACTAAACATTTCTTCGGTAGACCTGTAAGACAGATTTGTAAGGACAGTTACCTATGTACTAAGAGATAATTCAGCTTCTATCCATAGCTGTCTATATAGTGGAAGGTAATTAATTTGTAGGACTCCTTTGACTGCCTACATAAGGCTTTGCTGTCACATGTTTCTGAACAGAGGATACCTGACATTTTGATGGATAAGTCCTATGCTTGTTCAAGTAGGAAAAAGACAATCCCCAGAGAGGCTTAGTGTGAACATTTCCTCTGAAACAGAACTAGATTCCCTCCTGGATTTATCCTTGAGGGAGATGAAGAAAAGGGAACAGAGATACATCACACAAAATCATAACCAAAAAAGGTGAAAGGTAACTTTGGAGCTGTGCACTGCATCCAGCACTTGAGCTCCTCTCTAGGTGCTCAGCAGCATATCTATGATGCCCTAGAATCTGGACTGTTGCTCATGAGGGAAGTTGGGAAACATATACTCTATACTATCCATATTGTTCCAACATCTTAAGATGGATGTTTGCACTTTTGTAACCATACAAAATAAGACTTTCTATTTTAACAAAAGACAAAATGTCACCACTTATAATTACTGTGAAAACACAAACTTAATGTCTACAAATACATTTGCCCAGCTCAAAGCTGTGTAGACTTCAGCTTGGAAAGATTTGTTTCCTGCTTAAAACCATAAAAAAACCCCAAAAAACTGAAGAAAAAATCCACCCACTCAATGGCTATTTTACAAGCATTATTATTATTTCCCCAAGTTCTGTTTATTCCCTTGATAGTTGTGTCACATTTCTTTCAACAACTATATCTCTTCTCAATATTACACATGGCTGTTACTAGGATTAATACTGCTCAATGTTTTGATTATCAGCCTGGCCTGTGGAGCAAAACACCTTCAGCGAGTTTGCAGATAATGCCAAACAGGGGAAAAATGGTCAGTCAAGGGGAGAGCACTGTCCAGAGAGGCTGTGGAATCTCCATCTTTGGAGATTTTCAAGACTCAATCAAGAGTCAAGTTCCACAGCCACCTGGTGTAAATTCCAAGCTAGGGCTTTGCACAGGCAACTGACTTGGATGATATCCACAAGTCTCAGCCCAGCGTAAGTTTTACTGTGATTACACAAAAGGGTGACAATTCCCTCACCCTGTTCTTCTATCAATACTAGCCTTGCAGCACTACATATTGATACTTCTGGGTTTACAAAACTATTATTTTTTCTTGCTTAAAGCGTCTTGATCAATTTCACTGAGAAAACATCTTTTATATATATATAATTTATATACATAGATAAGTAAAACAGTATGGACAAAATGTCTGTTGGAAGGAACTTTAACTAAATAATGGGTTTTAATCTACTGAGAAATTAGAGGGGAAATGGGTAAAAAAGACAAAAAAGCCATGGAGACATTCTGAGCAGCAGCTCATCTGGAAATAGCTTGATTTTGGGGTTTCTTTTTAAGTTAAGACTGCAATACCAGTGAGTGGTAATTAAAAGTTTGAAGTCTTTTCATATCAGAATTATCTTGAAATGGAGTCTGTAGTATTTATAGAACACTATGAAGCAATTAACAAAAGGAAAGACTCAGAGCTAAGCATTCATTCTAAGTCCTTTCTAAAAATAAATGGTTTACAGTTTAATTGGTTTGACAGAGTTAAATATACAAAAATTTCTCATCACAGAGGTATGAGTCCATGAACACAGGATAAAACACACAATAAAACCCCAGCAAAAAACAGCTTGTGGGAAAACAGAGTTCAAGACAAAAACATAACCTCATTTGAACTTCAGGAACTTGCATACAGAGACAGAAATTCCCAGGGAAGTCAGGAAAGGATGGTCACTCAGCATCTAAGAAACATCACAAGCTTTTGTACTGCTTCCCAGGAACAGAAATTGAGGAATTTAGGTCTGAGAGAGAAGCCTTTTCAACTTAACTGCTAATCTAGCTTGCTTGCCAATTGACTATGTGGAGTTCCAACTAGACTTCTCAATTTCTTTGAGCTATTGGCCTAAAACATCAGTCACAGAGGCTGTAGAATCTTGGCTGTACAGCCTGGGGTGCAAACTCTGTGGCACTGCAGTATTCAACCAGAAGCCTACTGTTTCTCTGGCAAGTAACCAGAAAACAAGTATCTGAAGAGGCTTTTTGGCTTAGAAAAAATCTCAGTACAAGAATAGTTCTAGAAAATTAAAATAATGATGTGCTGTTTCCACTATCTCTCCCCAGCACAGGTTCTCCAGCATGGAAAAAAAACCCCTACTCCCTACAGTGAATAAGCAGCCCAAAGAGGCTACTTTCCTCTGAACAATTTGTAACTTTCAGAACACTTCGCAGAAACTTATATTTGCGAAACTTTGGCTGCTTCTTAAACTGGACTGAAATGGTCTTATTTACCCTAGATGTTTTAACCTTTTTTTACATGGGCTGCTCTCAGCATTATTTCTTTAGGAAACTAGACTAAAAAACACTTCAGTTTACTCGAAGCAACTAGTTTATTCTCAAATGCAAGTGTAATTTAGAAACCACGACTGCTACATGAGTACCATGGCATGATTCTTCATGTTAAAAATGATTCACTAAGAATATCTAGAAAAAAGCTGCAAGTGTTGGTTGACACTGGAGAAAGAAGTCTTTTAAAAAGAGGTTTAATTTTTATTTTTTTACTGACTACATATGTTAACTGGCAGCTTTTATGCTTCTCTTAACTGAAAAGGGAGAGAGGCCAAATAGCATGAATTTCTTGTAGGTCTCCACTAATTCCATGCTGTCTCTGGGTACAGGTGGATGAGTACAGAGAGAGGATAACCAAGAACCATTTGCTATTTTGCAAATGACAAGAGAAGAATTTGCTTATTAGCTATGAAAAGTCTGCTGCATTCCAGGCTTTGTTATGCCACTGAGCTACAAATGCTAATAAAATTCCAAAACAGAAGCCAAGCTTTTTGATCACAGCTTTTTTTTCTTCCTGTTTTGGCAGAAGTCACATCAGGAACATCCTGTGCCAGCCAAGAGAGTCGTCATGGGCTATTACCCCAAAATTTCACTAACTGCTCACCAGTCAGACTTCATCATAGTATAAAGTAATTATGGCAGCAGTGCTGTTACAGTCCCTTTCATCTCAACAGGATGCTCTGCTCCTTCAGAAACAGTTTCGTTTGTTTTTCAGAATACGGCTTCATACACAGCCTGTACGTTCACACCATATTAATACACAGGCCTACGTATTCAATAAAAATAATTATATTTCAAATTGAGCTTTGAAGCTCACGTGCAGCCAAAACTTAATCTTTCTTTATATTGGGAATCTCATGTAACATGCACTGAAGACAGACTGAGTCGAGAACATCTAATAACAGGATTTGTACTTTAAAAGAAAAGAGGCTTAAGCTCTGTTTAGCTTAAATTATTGCCAAACAGTTGTTGTAAGAAGAAAGGTGCTGCACTCACCACCTTGGAAAAATTCCATTCTCTAAACTGGTTGTCTGACTTCGGAGCCAGCGACGTTGGTAGCTGCTAGAAGATGATGATGAAGAGCTTGGAGATGGAAAAGGAGTAACCAGAAGACTGCTCAGAGATGCTATGAAGAAAGCAAGAAAGCCCACATACAATGAATTAAAAAGAGTGCTGGTTAAATAATTTTCTTCATACTCTAACAACAATTTCTCACAAATATTGCTCTTTCTTGCTGATCTTTTTCACACAACTCACTTGCAACAGGAGAGAAAATTATTTTAAATAAATCTTGCTACTTGAGGACATTCATTTGTTATAAAATAGGAGATTGTCCCTACTAGAACATACTAAAATGTATTTTATTCTCATTAAAAGTGTTCTCTCCCAAGAGTTGCTGCCCTCCCATTACAATAGACAGGACGACTTCTAGTCTTCCAACATCATATTCCAATTCAATGTAAAAAAATTTCTCTTCATTTGCTCTAGTAAAGGCTCCAACCAGTTCTTTCTCCAAATTATAAATTGTTTAAGAACCCAGAACATGGTGGCTGTAAACAAAGAATATAATTACAAATATTCTTGCATTAAGGCTTGGGGCAAATGCAGAAGGCAAACCACCTAGCAGATACAAACAATTATGGATTTACAGATCATGAGGTGTCTATACTTCAGGTGAATCACTGTACCAAAGAATTGTAACAATTACAAAAGCAGGCAAACAAGATAGAGAGCAGATACCTGACCGAGCAATGCCGCTGTCTCTGTCCTCATTTTGTCCTCTGCTAGGCATATCAACAGGTGTGCTGTGTGCTAAAACAAACAGAGCAGATAAATAGAAAATATTACATAATTCATCATACTATTTGTCAGCATTTTAAAAAAATGTTTACATTTAAAGGTCATACACAAAAAAATTATATCCCTGTACTGTTGCTCAAAATCAGCAGTATGGTGTGAAGAGAGATGGCAGCAAACAGTAGCCTATGCTGAGTATCATGTTACTAGAGGAGGGTTATTTGCCCCAATGTCAAGGTAAAAGCATCTCTAAGGAGCTTAAGAACATGAATACAGTCTGCATTATCAGAAATCAGATATGCTTTGAAAGTAAGGGCTGGTGGTACCCTCATCTGTCACTCTTGACAAACTCTGAGTGTGCAAGATTGTCACTGAACACAGGTTAAGACCATAATGAAATAGTCTAACACAAAGTTCATTAAAAACTTCTGTTTCACTTGCCAAGCAGAGATTTACTGTCCACAAAGCCTCACAGTAAGAAACATTCAGCCTATGTCACATTACATTGAAGTGTTAGTAGTGCAGAGTCACTCAAATTGTAGAGCATGCAAGATTTGCAAAGGCTGTGAAGAAACTGCATTGGTATTTCAGTTCACATTTTTCGCAATTAACAGAAATAATTAGGCCTAAGATCTACCCACCTGCCTGGATCATCGTTCTGCCTGTAGAAGGAGACTTTATGCAGCTTAAAGTTTTGAGAATTAAAGAAATTGATATTGCTTAAGAAAAAAACCCCTTCAAAGCCTCCCAGACTTAGCTCAAGAATTTTGAATGTCTGCCATCAAATTTAAAAGTAGCAAGAGATAAGAGAAGAAAAAGCTGTACACCAGCAAGACACCTGCACATTAGCAAGAAACCAGCAATAAGCCAGGAAACAAGTCCTCTAAGAAACATAAGGGCTAATTAATCTTTAAAAACACTGTATAAAAATATCTTTAAAATTAAACAGAGTAATTTAGCCGTTTTTTGAGAAGAAAGATTTTTAAGTATTTGCCAGATACACCCGTTGTCACTATTTTAGCCCTCTGTTTCTAGAGACTAATTATGCATGTCCTGCAAAGATTCAGAAAGAGCTGGATTTGTGTGTGCATATGGATGGGTCACACTGTGGCTGGCATTCCACACAAACCTGCAAAGAAAGAAGCACTGCGGATGAGCCGGAGGGGACCTCCTTCAGACACACCCTGCAGCAGTTTGCTGCTACACAGCTGTAACACACCTAGGAAACAAAAGCAACGCAGAGAAAATGGAAAAAAACGCAAAAAAAAAAAGGAACAACAAAAAAAAATACAAAAAAAAAGTCAAAAACCCAGGGAGGTGATGTACTGGGAAAAAAAGCCAAAACTGAATGAACAGATGGCCTTGTGTTGTCAGAAAGACATAGAACCTGGAAATATTTACCTAAATTACTTCCACTGCGACAGGTTCCCAAACCATTCTGATTCGAGCTCAGCTTTCCCAGGCTGGGATCTTGGTTGATGTATTCAAAGCTATCTTGCAAGCTAAAATAGGGGGAAAAGCCAGTGTTGCTTGAGAATGTGATCAATAGGCATTAATATTAGCTTAAGAATTAGGTTCATTTTACAAAAAACAAGGCTGAACATTAACTTTACAACCAAATTCAAGGACAAGTAGGTTTCTGAAACTGGAAAGAAATAGGCATTTATTTTTTATATTTGAATTATTGTAAATTTCTTTATGTCACATTTGGGATTCATTTTAGTCACATTTGCCCACTTTGAGGAGCAGGTAAAACAGAACAGCATATTTGTTGATGGAAACAGAAGTGGGATACAGGGACAAAGCATTCTCAACATATCCCTTCCTCACCCTTGTGACAGCAGCAAGAGGTGGAGATTTTGATTGTCCAAAGCACCTAACCTCTGAACTTTATTGAATGTCCTGGACAAACTAAGAAGTAGAAACTTGGAGATTTTTTTTTAAATTAAAAATTTGGCTGGCCTAACTAGGATCTATTAAGAGAATTCCTCTCCACAGCTGCCTTCCCGATTTTCTACTAGAACTACAAAAGGAGAAAGAAAGACAGACAACTGCACTGGATGGGAAAGGAAAGAAACTATATATAAAAAAAGATGTTCTTACTTATTGTTGCTTCCACTGAAGCTTCCTACCCTGGCTGAGAAGACTTTACTTATCATCAGCTGTGGGGGAGAGCTGAAAGGATAAACAGTCATTTCAGTGAGTCATCAATTCCAAGTGCCTGACAAGACAGTGCAGTGCAGAAAAGGACACTCACCGTATGTAGTGAATTTTCAAGGTGGAGCCTTTGTAACTCATTGCCACCGAGCCAAACATCATTTCTCCCAGCATATTGACATCGGAGGCTGGTCTGGTGTACTACACAGACAAGATGAGAACAGCAAAGTTAAAAATAACTTGGCATACTATTTCAATTTAACATAGTGCCACAGTGATGCATTTGGAATGGAGAATACAAAGAAGTTCATCTTTTCCATGCCGAGTAAGATCAGTGTGCACTCAGTGTGTGTTTAGCAAGTACAGCAGGAAGAAATCCTGCATTTTGCTCACTAGATGAGCAGTGCTACCCTTGTTCCAGGGGGACCTCCAAAGGCAAGAAAGAGAAAAAAATCTACTGCATTTCCAAAGAAATAGAAGTGTCCAGCAACATTCCCATATAACAGAGTGTTTGATAAAAGCTGTAAATGTTAACAGGACTTGGATTCTGTGGTCTGGATCCCCAAAAATTAAACTGCCTTCCTTATTCAAATCAGTAAATTCACCTTCCCTGCCCTTGTAGAAAGCTTCTTGGAAATGTTTTTTTATTGGAAGATAATTTGTGATTACACTTAGAAATACAGTCTTCAGACCAGTTGCTTATTTTGTTTCAAAGACTGATCATCAATAGCAAATACAAAGAGAAGTTTGTCAATTCTGAAGAAAATCCAGTTAAATATAATTATTTTCTTTTCCCACCTTAATCTATACATGCTTCAAATTTCATTTTTCTAGGTGAAATGTTAATGCTTTTACTGAGAAAGAGCCAGAGTACCTAAAAATGTAATGCTATAGTAAGACAGATTAAAGGGACTCTTAATATACCATGTTCAACAGCTTCTTCAGAATTGACCTGAACCATAAGCAGACAAGAATAGCGAACAATATAGTGCTTCCTACAACATTCTTATGACAAAATGCTATTAGATATATTTCACAACTCCTTGAAAGATAAGACCAAGATAGACCAAAAGGTTAAGATGCACTCACACATGTTTTAATTCTACAACACTTTAAGGATACAGCAGATATCTCAAGGTTCAGATTAAACTGTAATGTAATAGAAGCCCAAGTCATTCAAAGCATCTAAGTGAGGGCTTTAATAAACTAACTTCTTCAGTAAAATGGATAAATAAAAGCAACAAAGTAACAAATATTACCTGATACTTCGGTATGTGTTCTTTGATATTTTGCATACAGCTTATAGAGGGACTATGGGAAGAAACGTTGTTCCCATTGCTTGCTTGGCAGTTCTTGGCAGAAGTCTTTACAGAAGCCTCGTCTGCCATTTTCTATGTCAAAACAGAACAATGTGATAGAAACTATTAATGTAAATATGAGAACTCCCATCTTGAAATATATAATGGCAAGAATTTTCTTAATTTGGTTCAAAAAATATGTATCAGTTTTAAAATATGTTTTTAAATGCCAGCATCAGAGCAAGTGGAGAACTGCTCTCACATTCACACTGTCAGATAGGTTTTCGTAGTATCACATGTAATCAGAGTAATTAGTCAGTTTCATGGGAAGATCATTCCCAATTGTTATGAATTACTCTGTAATATTTGTTTATGTAAACAAAATCTCAGCTTATGGGTTTCTTACAAACCAATCCCTGTAATCATTTGCACAATTAATAATTCAAATTGCATATAACTTTTGCTCCCCAAATGATTAACGGATTTCTAAAACAGAAGAACAGCCAGCAAAAACAAGGGACGAATAATCCATCATTTGGTAGAATTAACAGGTTAAAGACAAACAATGTATTTGAATATTCAATGTGAATAAGCTTTACTGTAAACGCACAGTATACACACATATAATCTTTCTTGACTTTAATTTAAACACGACTGAGTTAAAAAGTAATTTTGCCTTAATTTTAATTGAATCAAGTTTTAGTTTTGCTGTTTGATAACACCCAAACACTCAAAATAATTTTTAATATCTATGCATTTGCATGGCATTCAAAGTACTTTGGCTGTTTTAAAAGGGTACCTAGATTAGTGTCTGGCTACAAAACAGATTATAGCCTGTATCATGTGTTATGAGGGAGGTTATAATCTGTTTTATGTCAGTGTTGCATAGAGAGTTTTTGATAGGACATTTTGTAGTTAACTTTTAGCTAAACTATTCAAGCAAGTGGAATAATTTGAGTATTTAAATGAAGTCAGAAATGTATTTTTTGCTAAGAGGCTGTTTGTTTTAAGATACTAAATAATGACCTTGATTTTGGGCAGGGGATGGGGGAAGAGGCGAAGCAAGATTAACAACCAGTCTGACCCATTTATGCTCTTAAGTAGATGATCAGACATCAGCTGATGATGCCCATCAGTCTTACTGATTCAGCACAACAGCATACTTACAGTGTGACTGAAATAGAGATTGTTGCTTTTTAAGCATCTTCGTAAGTAAGTTCTACAAGTTGTGACTCCTCTTATATGGCTTATACAGGTATCTATATAGCTCTGCAATAAACCATGCTAGTCTAATAAGCTGAAGCTGCTGGTTTTAAGAAAACTTCAAACAAAAATTTGAAATAATTCAATGTAGAAGAGAAACACAGAGGCAGCAGAAAAACCAAGCAAGACTACCACAAAACAGAAAACACTATTGGTTTACTGATCTTAAAATGACCTAGGTTTGCTGAAAGCTTTATTTGTTTTATTTGTGTGCTAGGAGAGAAGCAAAATGAACTTGCATCTTGACAGCTTCTGCTCTTGCTTCTACGTGTCACTGAAACTTACATGGCCAAATATATTGCCATGTGTCACACTTAACACAATACAACATCATGGTTAGCCAGTGAAGTTGTTTTAATTCACATAAAGACAACAGCTTTACTAATCGAAACACCAAAAGAAAAAAGCACCTTTAGACACATGGTAGACATCACCGAAACAGATTGCACAGCCAGGGCTAACAACAAAAACAAACCCAGTCAACATTAGAAAGGCTCAAGAAATACTCACTTTAAAGGGAAACAGTTTTTTTGCCTGAAAGCAAACTTGGTCTAAGTTGTTAAGTTTGAATACCACATTTATATTATAAATACCAAATACCAGACATGTTCATAGGCTTTTTGTAATCTACCACGTTTGTTGCAGCTATCACAGTGAAAGATCACAAGATTAAGAAGTTGACACTGTCCTATTAAAATAACTACTTTTGGAAAGGAAAACAAAAGAGCAGTAGGACAATAGCAAAATTAACATTTCATACCTGAACCACAGCTTCATCAATTTTGCGGACTGCTTTGGAATCAAATAAGACCTGTCTGCCTCTCCTCTCACAGTCTTGGTAAACTATCAGGCGGATTTCATTCAAGTCAAACTCTGAAGAGGACCAGCTGTGGATTAGAAACACGAGATGTTAAAATAGTGTCTTGACTTTGCAGGTTCATTTAAGTGAAGAAGCAGGTATTAGGCAAATACATACTTTAGTTAGCATTTACAGAATCCAGGGTGCAAATCACATAGATGCAAGCAAAAAGGAACTCCAAAGGAGTGTCTAAGCTCAGTGTCACTGACAAAGGCAGGCACAGCCAGACCAATTTTCATCCAACCTTTTTCCAAAATTTTCCAGAAAGAGGACACAAAACTTTGTCTCAGCAGCCTGCTCCAGGCCTTAACTACTCTTATTCTCTTCTCTGTACACAGCCTGGATCATCCTTATTGTAAAGTAAGTGTACAATACTCCCAGTGGCAATAAAACACAATGGATTACCATCCTCTATTACAGCCTTTCAAAATCACAAGGCTTACACCCTCTCTCATTCTTCTCTGAACAACACAAACCTAATTCCTTTTGACCTACTCCTGATAATATAAGATTTTCCCAAAGTTTAAGCCTTGCCACTGAAAGACAAGGTTTATGTTGTTCCATCGTTTCTCACCCTTTTCTGAGACATTTCAGGGTTTACAGAGCAGCCATCAATTACTGAGACTTGATCTCCAACTACAATGAAAATCATTTAGTCCATGAAACCAAGACACCATTGAAATTCAACCTGAAGCAAAACAATTTTCTCAAGCCAGAATCTGCCCATTCTCCAGAGACACAATATGGCACACGGCCTGCCTCATTGCACTACCACAGGGGCTGAGGAGCCAAACTGATCGTCACGGCAATGACAAGAAACCTCATTTCCTAATTCCAAAGGGAGTCAGTCTGCACATCAGAGCATGGAGATTTGCTTGGCCACAGCTTCAGCTACAGAAAATACTTTTCAGATTATGTAGCCGACAAGCTGAAATCAATGGGAAAAAGCTACTACTGCATAAAGCAGGGCCATAGAGCACTGATGCCCAGTCACACTGCCTCAGCCCTGACCTGGATGGACTGCACCTGGGGGGTGAGAGTACAACTGTTATTAATAGTTGTTGGTTTAACAAACTGCATAACAGACTTCAGTCAAGGCCACACTGATCTTCCACCCAAAAGGAGGTCGCATTTAGGAATTTTCCCAAACTGTGCATCACAGAAATGGAAGGTAGAGAATTGAGAGAAGAACATCAAACCCCTATACAGATGAAAGACTAGAATTTATGAAGCTATTTCTTTTATTCCATGCTCCGTCAACATCCATAAATCAATAGTGAGGTAAACACTATCAAATCCTGCTAGAGTCTGGATAACTGCTTTAGGAGTACACTTGGAGACTCGTGAATTGAAAATCATTTAAAGTAAAGCCAGCCTTATTTCTTCTTTATCCTCTTCCTCTGTAGCAAAAAAAAAA
>VZTG01006514.1:648086-668807 GCA_013397845.1 Melanocharis versteri
AAAAAAAAAAAGTCTAAATAGGCATTGTTTTCAAACCTGAAAGACCTCAATCTGGAAGGTTTTATTCTATTTTTAAACATCTTGGGACAGAATAAGCCAGATACCTATCTCCACTATAAGGTACTCTGATACAAGTATGCTGTATGTACATAATATGCAAGGTTCCCCATCATGCAATGAAGCTAAAGGCTGTTTTGCCCTCCACAGTGAGGAAACTTCTTGATGTATATGTAACATGCTGCCTCCAGAACCGCCGGGAGTGCCAGGCAGATTTCTTCTCAAGTCTTCCCTTTCAAAGGCAGTCACAGCATTACGTTAACCTGCATGAGACCAGACCTGATACCATTGTTGATAGCTGCCCAACAAAGATCCTACACACCTTGCATACACAGAGAGCTGCAACTACACCATCTAAGAAGTCTGTTTCTAGTTTCTCAGCCCACTGCCTGTGCAATGCTATTACAAAACCCAGTTATACAGAATGCAACAGAAGTTAGAGCCATCAATACACTTCATCCTAGTCTGCCACATGAATCTGATACTCTTCAGTAACAGATACCCCAGTATCTCTTCAGTTACACAGCTATCTATTTACTTACACACTTGCTGCAACAGATAACCTCAAGCAACAACACTGTTTTTTTAAAAGGCTGCAGGTCTTTCCTTCCTTCAACAACAAAGAAAAAGTACATCTCTATGGCTTTAGCTTAAATTCTATGCTAGAGCAAAGCCTCGTTTATCTCCACAACTGGCACAGCAGCATTCATACTTCAGACCACAGGCCTGCAAGTCTAAACTGAGGAAGATTCATTTCAGACATCTAGCCCTGCATCTGCCCACTGATGCAGGGCTGCATGCAGGTTGGGTTGCATGAATTCAGGCTTCCTTATGAACAAATGAACTCCCTCATTATGCACTAAAGCAAACCTCATGTTGTTCATGCAGTGCTGACTTCTGTACAAGACATGAACTGGATTTTATGTTAAAGTAGAAGCCAATTTAACAGCCTTTTCCACACAACATGCTAGAACTAAAGATTGCTGCAATCTGTCAGAACTACAAACAGATTCTCTAGTACCAGACAGCAACAAGCTAAGAAATTACATAAAATCTATCATACAGAGCTTTATGTGACTAGCAAACCAGATCTAGGGAAGTAATTTCAGATAATGCTTCTTATAGTTCTAACCAAATATCAAACTTATGTTTTAATGATGCCATTGCTTGCAGATACAATTCCAGCAGCAGTCCTACCCATTACAGAAGAGATCCTCATCTGATAATATCAAGCATATCTATAGGCAATTTATACAGGCATACAAGTCCATGTAGTCTCATTACTTCCACATGGAGTCCAGCAGCAGGCCAAAGACTAGTCAGATGACTGAGATGTTTATGCCCGTCACAAAAGCTCATGAGCACTGCTTACAGTACTTCCACCCTTTATTGTTTAAGCAAAGTTATGTAACACAGATCCCCCAGAACAAGGGCAGCGGGAATATTCAATCATCTCCTAAAAGCAAGAGTGTTGAAGAATACAGACAGTACACAGACTCACTGGTCAGCTCTGTTTACACACCCACAAAAACCAAACCCCAAAACACTACTTCATCATCGCTGTATCACCTTCTTGCTTATTTAGCAATGCCAGGTCCTGCATATTCTTAAAAATTAGCTGAATTAACTAAATTAACATGATCTCGTGTGTATGTTCACATTTCAGGTTAAATGTGGCTATTCTGACTGAACATGTTTTCTTATCTGACCACAAAAATAAGAGCCGCACATATCCTTTCACCTCTTTTTGTAACTATGTGACCCTTCCTGTTCCTTGTGTCTGCTCTGGTAATTCTTGGACCCTTCAGTAAACTGAATTCTCTGCAGCAACAGAAATCTGTCCAAGCACATGAAAGTGGATCAGAAACAGTTGGAAAAAGGAAGAAGTCGAAGGCAGTGGAACCTCCACCTCCTGGTGGCAGCATGAATTACCCAAACTCACTTTGTCCATGGAACTATATACCTTTAGGAAAGGGCACACAGAAAACGTTCCCGATACATTCCAAGTAAGTATTGAGGCTAGTTAGGATGTTAATTGAGTTTTCTTGTTCCCAAGTCAGTTCTCTGTGCTTAGTAAGCTGACTCCCTAAGGGAAGCCAGGCCCAAAAGGACTTGAAAGGCCAAGGCCAGAACAAGGGGGAAAAGGACAAGAGCATGATGCCAAAATTCAAAGGAAGAAGTGGCTCCTTCAACATCATCAGTCTGTTTGAGCAGGTCAGCTTACCTAGCCTCACCTTCAGACTGTATCTTTCCTGTATGTGGAAAATTCTAGAACTAATAAACGTTATCTTCAAGTCAAAATAAATAAACCAAATCAAGCTGTCTGTGTTCATATGACAGTAGAACCAGGTCTACTAGAGATACTAAAATGCTATGGATTTTTTTTATTTTTTGAAAGAAAGCCACAAGTTTGGAACAGCTTACAGATATCTTGAAAAGTTTTGTCCCCAGAGAAGCCTAAGCTTGCTTTATTTTCTCCTACACTCTCCTATACTACATTTAGGCCACTTGCCTTTGGCTTGTTCAACATTTCTTCAATTACAGTTATGAGACATGGAGGCAAGGAGATCACTCTTAATTAGGGGAAAGCAGACTCATTTGTTTCTGGAAAAAAGTCACCAAAAAATTGCCTCATTCTGCCCTGAATAAATACTTTCAGTTAATATAGATCTCCAAACTCTGATCTTTACAAAGAAAGCTTTTGCTTCACCTTTATAATTATCAGCATGCATGCAATGACTGAAGAGCGACCCATTAATTTATATTCAAAAACTACTTCAGTTGACCTTAAACTGTTTTTGAAAGTGACTAACCACTCATTCCTTCAGTGCAACATCTACAGGCTAGAGAACCAACCAGGCTGAAACATCTCTGTATATCTATCTATATTTTTCTGCTTCTTAGACCAGCAATCCTGAATGTAGAATATTAATTCTAATACCCTTGGGGTGCTAGAACTTGGAAAAAGCCACCCTGAACCACATTTTCAACACAGTTACAGCTGTAAAGAGTCAGACATTGGAGACATGCTGGCACACGTCTGAAAAGGACAACACAAAAGTTATATAAACAAAATTCTCACTTCAGATTACTTTGATGTAATGCCCAAACTAGAGGTAATTTACAAATAAAGCAGAGGGTTCCCCTCTCCGTTCTTCCCCCACTTCACAGCATTCTCTCTTGTCAGCTCCACACACTGTTAGCACATGACCCACTAACACAGGAGGTGGCAAAAAAATTAAAAGAGGGGAAACTAATTAGGGAACTAGAAAGAGAAGGTAAGATTATTTAACCTTAATTGAAAAGAAAGGCATTTACCCTTTATGCCTCAGTTTGCATATACATAAATCTTACACATCAGGGTCAAGGATGTAGGTTCACTTTCAAACAGGAAAGACTTTCTAGAGTTTCAGTCAGCATCATCAAGAATAAGCTTCTGACAGAACTTCTTCAATTATTTACAAAATAGCCTTTCAGGCACAGGATTATAAATCTAGTGTTAAATAAAAATGTCCCTTCTTTGTCAAAAATCATATACATCAAAAAAGTTACATGCATACCTGTTTTGCAGCAGTCTAGTCACTTTGTTCGCACAGCTGACACCTTGGTCTCTCAAAGACTTTCTAAGTCTTTCATCCAATTTGGTACAAGAGAGATTATTTCCAAGTGGCACGTCGTTGTTGTTTCTTGCTCTTTCTATTTGTCCCCCAGTGCCATTTGTAGTTTTTGGTGTGCCCCCACACATTTTCTTAGCTACAAATCCTCTTGTAAAGCTCCCTCAAAGAAACTAAATACCTGCTGAAGAGAAACAGCCTCAAGCAGGTTTCTTCACTATCGATCAACCATTAACAATGGTAATTTACCATCAGCTTTCTTCCCTATAAAGGAACACAGTCTGCTGAATTTCCAATTGGGGGAAAAAAAGGCGAAGCAATCCACATATATTCTATAAGCCATTAATACAAGAAGACAGCTGTAGTTAACGTACTCCTGCAATTATTCCAGACAGAACAGACGTGACTTTCAGGTTTCAGAAGCCATTGTGGACTTGCTCTTGCTGCTGTCAAAGGTTTTCCTACCAAGCCTGGCGCAAAGCTGTAGCAGATACAACAGCTAATATTGACTTTAGCTATGTTTGTTTCCTGGTATGTGATTTAGGTAGCTGGCAATTATGTAGTCACAAGACTGAACCATATGGCCTCTTTAAAAAAAAAAAAAAAAAAAGCATAGTTGCTTTTGCAGTGACTCGCCCTTAGTTGCAAGGTTGTTCTAACACTGGCTACAACACCCTGTTAATGGCTCTCATGTGAGCAAGTGTCATCTGACAACCCCTAGCAACCTCATATAGCTTAGGAGCAAGTAAGAATCTGTCATCATTGCCATATGGTTATCAGTTTAAAAAACCCAACTACCAACACCAAGTAACACACCAGACATTCTGCACTGTAATGCTTTTACTTCTAAGGACAAATACTACTTATACTTGGACAAGAACTTGACAGTACCACTTTGAAAAGCTTTTTTTAAAAAGTATGGAGGAAAACAATGAGAAAAGGTTTGTGGCAGACTTCAAGTTGCTTGATGAGAATTTATAGTCATGTGCCTCTTAAAATAATTCAATGGCAATACCGTTGACAAAAATATCTAATAAAACACTCCTGACCAAGTAAAGTTTTTGAACAGAACAAAGGAATCAGATTGCAGAAGACAGAATATCATCAAGTCCAACTCCTGGGTCTGCACAGGAGCATCCCCAAGAGTCACACGTGCCCCAGCGTGTTGTCCAAATGCTTCTTGAACTCTGACAGGATTGGTGAGGTGACTACTTCCCTGGAGAGCCTGTTCCAGTGCCCAAACACCCTCTAGGTGTGTAACTTTTTTCTAATATGCAACCTACACCTCCCCTGGCACAACTTCAGGCCATTCCCTTGGGTCCTGTCACTGATCACCACAGAGAAGAGATCAGAGCCTGCCCCTCCTCTTCCCCTCACAAGGAAGTTGTAACTGCAATGAGGTCTCCTTGCAGTCTCCTCCAGGCTCAACAAACTGAGTGGCCTCAGCCATTCCTCAGATGGCTTCTCCCCAAGGCCCTTCACCATCTTTGCTGCCCTCCTTTGGGCACTCTCTGCTTGAATATCTTTCTTGTATTGCAGTGACCAAAACTGCACACAGGATGTCCTATCAGGCTCTGGTTATTCTACTGCAGAACAAAGTTCTCTCCCTATCTTTGCTTTAAAAAAAGTTATCCACACATATCTGCTCATAATTCACGTCTCACATGAATTACAATGGGCTTTCTCCCCATCAGTAAAATTTTACACATTTTATAAGATGACAGCCCTACTGCAATTTCCCTTCCAGGTTAAAAAGGGAAAATAATTTTGTTAATGGTCAACCAGACCAGCAGTAGAGTTAGAAAACACAGCAAGATTTCAAAACCTAGTGCTACGTGCCACCTGCTAAATAGACAGCACCCTTAAAATGATTTCGCAATCTTAGTTAACCCCAACGTCCAAACACTGGACAGAAGTGAAGCAAAAAACTAGAGCAAGGTTAGGTTGAACAACTTGCTCTGTTGCTGAGGGAAACCTATACCAATAAAAAAACCAGCTCTACTTCAATCCCCAGAGAAGTGACAAGTACTGGATCACAATCACTCCTCCTCCCAAGCATGGCAAACAAGTGAAATCTCTGGCCTGTTCTCAAGTGAGATTTAAACAATCCAGGAGAGGACAGCTCTAGCCCTCACCTCATTGAGGAAGACTACTTTAAACACCAATGTTCCCAGTCATCTTTGAAGTGTGAATGAAATAAGTGAAATAATACACTTCGACTAAGATCAGGAATTCACAGCCTTCACTTCTGTCCTACCTTTTCCCCAAACAAACCAAAATTCTGGAACATTCATCAAACTATCAAATTCACATCAGATATTAGAACAAGGATCTCCTGTAAATATACGTGCTTCACAACACTACCCCACCTGTAAATGTAATCATCTGCAGAATAATATAAATCCTAAAGTACCTGGGGAATTAACATTGAAAATCCACATAACAGTTTCTAAACAACAACAAAGCAATACATAAATCCACACATGGAAAACACCCAGAGTCCAGAAAGCAGATAATACAGAAAATGGAAGAAAGTGTCCTGCTCTGCACATATAATCCCCTGTGAAGCAGAGTTTAATCACTCTTTTTCTAGGCTATGTAACAGCATGTCACCTGCTCTGTTTGTAGGTCACTTCCTGTCCTTCATCTTCACTGCAAGACAACTGCCTAAATGATTTCAACTCAAGGTAACACTTCAGCAAGAAAATTCAGGATGGGGGAAAGAGGAAATAAATGTGTGATGTAGTTAAGAATACAGATGTCCACTAAAACTTAAGCAGTTTTCAAATCTATGAGAATATTTGCAGAGACTCCTGTAAGTTTTTATTTTCCAAACAACTTTTAGAAGTGGCTAGAGAAGCTTAGGAAAAAAAACTTTGAATCATACCTGCTGTTTCAGTGAGCATTTGTTTTTGCAAAACATACACTTAGCAAAATTGATACACAAAAATTGCCTAGACCCAGACATTCAGCATTAGTGCCAAAACACGTGTTTGAAGATGAAATGGAATCTCTTTTGGATTGCCTAACGATTTTCCCTCTTTTAGTCCATTGAATAGCTTATGTGGAAGATGTAAGTTCCCTTCCTCCCTCCTAATTTGAATGATTTACCCTGCATTGTTTCTTCTCTAAAACCTCAGATATGGAAGAGTTGTGCTGATGCCACACCACATTCCTTTTCCACAATGACTTAAAGTAGTCCTAATATGGTAAAGCTCTGTTAACCTCAGATGAACTACCTTGTTCAAGCATGATACATAGTTACTAGTTTCACACAAGTTAGGCGGGATACATTGCAGATTAGTCACGCAACAAGTGAAGGAAGGTATTATTTGAAGCACTGCTCACTCAGGACAGATGTTCCTGAAGAAAGAGTTCAGGTGGAGAAAAATAAAGTTCTCTGTATCAAATCACTGTACAGAAGGGTCACTTTTTTTTTAGGATAATTCTATATGTTCCTCTATGAAATGCAAAACAATATTGGATATATTTGTTCACTGAAAAGCTAGAATTCCACAGATCTCCGGCTTAGGAAAGGACAATATACTGGATTTTTGTAAGACTGGAAGGATTTTTTCATCATCTTTGTTGCTACAAAGCAATATCATCACTGGCACGCAGAAAAAATGACAAGACGCACACACACTGCTGACAGAGGCTAACAAACAGATCTACGCAAGTTGGAGTCACCATAAATTGCACACATCAGCCTTCCACAAACATAAAAAGCAGCCCATTAAACCAGTACATCACAACTCAACTTAGACTCTAAGTTATCAGGAATCACTGTTATGACAGGAATCACTGTTTGCCGGCTTATCTACAAGTCTGAAGTTTGGGAGCTAGCTTTCATACAGTATCTCAGTAATAATGTAGAAATCAAAAAATAAAACCCACAATAAAACAAAACCCTAATCAAAGAAAACACCCAGCAAGTACGTTGTGTTTGAAGTAAGACCACAGATATCACCGACAGTGCTCTCAGTAGCTAGCTCCAGAAGCGGAATTCCTCATTAGCAAAGAGAAGAGCTAAAGGCTTGTAATTGCATGAAAAAGGGCATGCATTTAATTGTGTTTCACCATTAAGAAAAGTGTGGTTTTGTTAAACTAGGTCTTTAAACAAAGAACTGTAAAGTCTGCAATAAGGATAGAACCGTAGATCCGCCACCTTGTTCTTTCCTCCATACAGAAAAGCTGTGCTTAGTCTTAACCAACTTTCCCCTTTCCATCCCACTTTCTGCCCTCATCTCCATAGCTTCTAACAGCCAGGAGAGCTCAGCTGACCCAAAGTCAGTCAACTATTTTGAAGAAGTTGTTTCACAGTGATGATCTTTATAATTTCAAAGGAGATTCACTTGTGATTTAACACTCTTTAGGATTTGACTCTGCTTCTTTCCCTGTTTACTTTTTCAAGGCACCTGCAATGACCGACTTCCAGCTTTCACTGGAGCCAAACACCCCGAGCCAAACAGCAGCGGCCACCCGGGAGCACGCGGTGCAGGGTCCGGCGTCTCTGCTGCGTGGCCGGGCCACCCCACCTCCTCTGGCACGCAGCGCTGGGTCTCAGCTAATGCATCATTCCCATGTCACTTGTTCCAGCGGCGCCATGTGACTGGGCTAGCGGCCAGGAACACAGCTACTAAATACAGACACTGCCAAGGCACGTCTGGGAACTGCCTCTGCCAGAAAATGAGATTAAGAGGAATCTTTTATCCTGCCTCTGCCTTTCCCCACCTTCTCTTGAACACACAAGGAAGAGCTACACATTGCACATCTGAAGAACTCTGAGCAACAATGCAAGGCAAAATCTGGTATTTATAAAACTGTACCAGCTCTTACTGCATTGCAATGCTGTATAAAAGTACTAACAGATGTCAGACCTTAGTATCTCCTACATAAGTGAGCAGGCCAAGACAGACATCACCACACCTTAGGGCTGGTATCCTGAGGCATGGGTTTGGTTGCCTGCTCTTTCCTGTTCCTTCTCTCTCTTCTATAAAGCCCTATATTCCATATTTTATTCTTTTCATTTTTGAAAGAGTCTGTATACAGCTTTCAAACCTCTGTTCAAAGGAGTAATTTTAGAATATGAAAAAGAAAATTAAGAAAAATGTTATTTATTAGACATAAGTAAATACAGAGATATGAACAATGCCTGCCTGGTGTTTAACATTCCCTCCAACTTTTTCTAGCTAAATGAAAAATATTCTTTCTGCTATAACAGACACCTTCACTCAAAGTAGCTAAAAACACCCGCATGTTAACAGCAACCATTTCTTTACAAATTTCCTCCACTTCTACTATGAAAAGGCTGCATTCACAAGAGGGCTTTGTGAACTCCAGAGGATGTGGCACTTTCTCAAGCTTTACAGACAGAAGTTTAGGGTGCTCTCTCCAGGGGCGCAGAAAGATTGCAAATCCCCATTTCTCGTCGCACTTTCAAGGAGGGCTAGAGGCAAGTGCTATCCAGGGACCTCATGTACGTCTTCCAAGGGAAATTGCTTCAGAAGGGGTCAGTTTCATCTAACCCAAAAGCACAAACTCAGCAGTATCAATTCACTTAAAAAAAAAAAAAATTACCTGGTTCTAGCAGCATCCTTCTAAATTCCTAATAGATGAAAAAATATCAGATGTGGCTCTCTTAACAGTGCTGAGAGCTGAAGCAGCCCATTCTTTTTACCCAGCTAACATCATATTGGTGAGACCTCTGTAAATGGTTATGTTAAACTGTTGTAAGAACAAGGTGTGTTTTGACCCTTTTAAAACAGAGATTGCAACTGAAAAGTTAGTCTGCAATAACCAGGAAGGGAAGGAAGAAAAACTAAGTTGAATATTTACGAGAACACACTGATTTACCCAACTGGCAAGAATATGGGAAAGAACACATACACAAGAAGCCATGCTTGATCACCCAAAAGTTGCTATAGCATGAACAGCAAAGTCCATTGCCTCGGTCTAGATGAATGCCAGGAAATCCTGACTTAGATTGAATGAAGTGATAACATGGACGGATATAACGTCAGCTCCGGCATTTTCACTAGTTATAGCCAAAAATACGTTTTGCTCCTCTTGTTGTTGTTATGATAATTTGCTATTCCATCCAAAACAATTTCCTTAACCCTCTCTTGTAGACAGCATGGAAAGTAGCTTTCTAGTAACTAGAACTGAATCTTGAAGGCTTAGACACACTTATTTTCAAGTTTCACTGGAAAGGGAAGAAGGAACCATGTCTTGGGACCATGTGCAGAAGATCATGGTAATTAAATCACTCATACCACATACCTTCTCAAGGAAAAAGACTACACACAAAACCAACCAAACAAACCACAATCCTGCAGCTGACTGGCATGGGCAAACCTAGCTTTGCTGCAAGCCACTATGCTAAAGACTTACGTTCTGTTTACCACCAATTGCGTAGGACTTTGAATGTATAAATAGTCATTAAGTTATGAAACAGTCTCCCCTCCTTAAAGCAGGGTAACCACTCCAAACTACTCACATACGATCCCAAACATTTTCTCAAAAACACCGGTATTATAGTAGACTTAGAAGTTTATCCAGTCAGGTTTGTACATAATTACTGCTGACTGCACCCAGTAATATGCTAACATTTGGCTGCCAAGTATCAGTCCATCAATCCTGAAATATTTGAGCAAAAAAATAAAAATCACACAGAAAATACAGTTGCATCCTTGTCCTGCAATAAGAAAATGATTTGCACATTGATAGATGCACACAAATTTCAGTCAGCAAGCTTACGTAGCAATTATTTAGACAAATTAGAAACCTTTCTCCTCATGAGAAGGTAAAAATTGGTCAAGCTCCTTTAGTGTTCCCCAGAAAAACAGTGCACAAGAAAATCCTTTATAACAGACCTGATTTACTCCTGAGGTGAAGTCTACCAGAGCAGACTCACTAGGAGCCATCCTAACAGCTACAGATTCAGGATAACTTCATTTAAATACAAACAAAACTCTCTTTCTTTTCACTTTCTGTCAAAACGGGGCCCAAGGATACAACTCTAATGAAGACAATAGTCAACTTTTAGTGCTTCAGTAATGCAAACAAAAAGCCAAAATCAAACCAAATTTCAATCAAATTTCTAGTTCACATGCCAACATGTTTCAATACAAATAGAGAATTATTTCTATAAGCAATAAACAAAGGTTCAGGTCATCTTTGGCACTCCACACAGATATATTCTACTTAAAAACAAAGAAATTGGACAGATACATTATCAATGTGCATATGGGTTCATTGAGTTGACCGATTGTTTCAAAAAACTCGCATCCACTACAACATACATCGTTCTGTTTGCATTTTCATCTTCTTTGCGCACTTATCCCTGTGCCCATTATCCAGTTCAGCTATACATATGCATTTTACAGCATTTCCACCAAGTGCTACCATAAAGTAACAACAGAAATATTTCCAAATATATGTTATTTCCCTACTTCCATTCAAAAGCCTTCCCAAATATATCCCTGTCTGTAAGACTGCTTACAGGAACTTTTGAACAGAAGAAATTTAATACCTGAACTTTTTGAACTCAACTGTACTATGATCTAGTCCACAGGAGGTGACTGACATATATCCCCAAATCCCCCAAGTACTAAAGTCATCAAGTGTTACACATCCACTCACGAACTTAGAATTGTGTCTGAAATAACTTCAGTGCTTTGTAAGCATGATTTATATCCACAGCCAAATCTCATAAATACCTTTATAAGGAGACAGGGTTAATTTTTCCAACTCTTTAACTTGATGTGATCTAGAAACACTTTTAACAGTTGGGAGGGCAGATGTTGCACTCCTGAAGCTGTTTCAAGTGGCTAATACAGAAGAGCAACCTTCCTTCAGGCTAGAAGTCAAGACGAAGTAGGAGCTCAGGTGCATACCACTACGGTTGTCTGCTAAGTGAACTGAAGTGGCCACCAAATCCCTGCTCTTTATTCCAGCCTTCTCAACGCAACTGAGGATTAGCCCTCTATAACCATTCCTGCATGGGGTGACAGCTTAACACAGACCACTGTAAGAAGAGCTGGTTCTATCACTGACCTTTATACAGACACAATTGAGAGGGTTTCAACACTATTCTGTCAATGCTACTGTGGAAGTGACGAATGTCCAGCCCATATCCAATTCCAGCACAGCACAGGAGAAGGCAGTAGCATCTTGCAACATTGGAGCTTTCACGCGCATGGACTAACCCTGCTGCTGCACAGCTGGGCAAAGTGGTTTCTGCACCAAATTCCTTCTTCCTCGCACCTGCACCTTCCTGTGCAGCAGCCTCACAGACCTCTGCCCAGCTTGTTTAACCCAGTCCTGTTAAACAGGAAACAAAAGGCCCATGACCTTTCCAATAGCAGGAATTGTCCTAAAAAGCACAACCCATTTTGGAGTGCAAGTCAGAGAGCAGAGTGTTAAATGTGAAGATTTTAAAAGGTCGTTTTGGGGGAATGTGAAAGGAAAGGCAAGGAAATAACAGCAGACACAAGCACTCAACCTTTCAGCAATAGTTGGACAAGCTCGTGTGCCCCCATAGAAAAACAGAGGACACAAAAAAATTTGTCTGAACACAAACTAATTTCTGTGAATTGCGAATTTTAAAGAGTTCCAATAACTGTCTTTTCCAGACCACAGAGGGCTTTAACATTACGACATTATATTACATTCTCTAAAATTATCTCCATTCAGTGAAATAATAATAATAATAATTTAAGAATAACTTGCTCAGAACTATGTGTTCAGCAGTTTGTAGAGCCTTCTCTCTGGGGTTTCCTTGTAAATTTATCTGATGTACTCTGTTCAGATTTTCTGCACTCCTGGAGCTGTGCATTAACAAATCCAACCCCAAGGGTTGAGCCATTTCAGGTGTTGGATAACATCCAGATTCAGAATTCAGTGCAAATACTCTGCACAGAAATTCAGAGCACTTTGTTCATTCAAGCCTCTGTTTTCTTTCATAAAAGTCAGTAAACTCAATGAAAACAAAAGCTGAGTTGTTATTGTAAGAAACTTCCCGATTCCATTATAAAAAATTAAGTACTACTGTGTTCAGATTTCTAATTTGAAAGTGCTAATACCAAATTCAGACTGCTAGCACCTCTATTAGAAAAATAAATAAATATTGTCAGATTGTTTACTTAATACAGCTGATTTCATTAACACATCTAAAACTTCACTGAGCACCTTGAAGAAGAAAAGTTAAGCTGTATTACACTGAAGTGAGAGCATCCTGCAGAGAAAGCTGCATACCGATTCAGTAATTACATCACACACAGCTCAAGTTTCACTTCAGCACAGTTCATGGAAGCAAAATCATGACTCAGTTTTAACAGTAGCAAGTGTGATGCAAAGCCCACATGCCCATTTATCAGTACAATTCTAAGAATCTCACCAACACCCAGAAGTGTGCTGACTGACCAAAGCCATTTCAGCTGCTGGTCAGGTAAATGCATCTGCACTTGCCCTAGTCGATGTGGGGAAGGCACAAGCACTGTTGCCAGAACTCCTAACCTCATCCTCTCACTGCCTCAGAACACTTTGCCTTGTAGCCTGCACAGGAGCTTGTCTTGTGACCTCAGCCTTGCATATTAAAACATGACATTACTAAAGTATTCGAGTGACAAACCCAGACAAAACAGGGCAAATGGTGTGCCTTGAGAAAGGCACTGTTATAAGGTGCAGAGAAAGCAGAACAGAGAAGAACCTGAGCATGAAGATTAAGAAGCAGCGTAGGCAGAGCACACACAGAAGAGCTGATTCATGACAGGCAAAGGCGAACTGCCGTGTCCATGCCTGTTAGTCAGGTCAGCAGTAATCTGACACTATCACAGGAAGCACACGGAAAATGTTCAGACAGGTATTTTCTCTCTTCACACAAGTACCCAATTCAAACTCCTCCTTTTCTTGCTTATTCTCTCTAGCAAGCCTGTTCACCAACACCCTACAGAATTGCATTCTTCATCTTTTGCCTAAGAAGTGTACCCATGGAAACCTTCACATAGCAAATACTGGTAATTAGGACAGCCTAAGAACATTCTTCTTACAACGCTTCATCTAAGCTGCATACAAGATGACAGTGTGCTCTTAATCAAGAGTGCACTCAGACGTAACTCTTGACAAATATAAAACACAACACACAGCTCCAAAACTGAGTTTACTCTTCAGAAGCTATCCATGAACCTCACTAAGGTGCAAAGTACATGATGAAAGCACATGATTGTTAGTGTCAGAAGGAATTCTTAAAGGAACAGGTGCATCACCGAGGTTTGTAGGACATGTAGCGAGTATTAATCCGAAGAATTTTCTTTGCAAAAGAAGTCCTCAGCAGCTTCAATAATATTGAAATGTCAGAACAAGGAATTACTTATATGAGAAAAATTACTCCGTTTTCTGTCCCCCCTGACCCCAGCTACTCTGTCACATCTACTCTCTCAGGGCATTTGGTCTGCTGTTACTCATTGTTCAGACCAAAGCAACAGCTAAAGGCCACTACTATGCATTGGCAACACCTACATCCCACAACGTCAAAGTGGGATGACATGATGACTAATGACTAAAACATTTTTGTCAAAACTCTTCCATCTTCCCTTCCCCTAAATTTTAATAAAGCTATTTTGCAACTTTAACTTAGTTTACATAAGAAAAGTTACAAAGTTTATGTAAGTTTATATGAAGCCAGCCTCTACTGGCAACAAAGCTCTGCATCAGTTTTAAAAATGTTTCTCCATAAATTCATCTTCTATGAATGCTTGTCCAGATTTTTCAGCCCCAAGCAGCTTTATTTTCTCATTCACATCAAGCCATTCATGTCAACTGGTATTCCCTCATAGCCTTAGCATCACTGTGTTAAATTGCAGTGTTTCCTGCTTTAAGCTATGCCACCAACGAGGAAAGGTACCTCCAAGGCTTCCTGCTGCTACTATTCCCCAAATCACTTTCCGCTGAGCATAGTATGTGGCACACTACTCACCCAGTTTTGGACATGTCAACAGCAAAAGTGCCCTAAGAATAAGGAATCGAGCACCTACTATCCAACTGCACACCAATTTAAGAATCAATGCATGGAACTCCATGGATAAGTTACTTGTAAATCAGAAATAAGATAACCTACAGGCAAAACCCACTTGACAGTCAGGCAATAACACATCTTTTCATGGAATTAATTTAAATAACCAAGGTACATCCATGCCTCTCAGAATGTCAACAGCTTGTGCATTTCCACACTTTTTTTTAGTCATCTGTGGCAAAGAAAAAAAAAACAAAACAAGAAACAGGGTGTCTTCTTGCAGCTTTAAGAGAGATGAAGCTAGTCTCAGAGCAAAGCTGGAGGAAACCAAGAGGTTGTTCAGTGACAGCAGTGCTTAGGGGAGGGGAAACCCAAACAACTAAAGAAGAAGAATGGCCTTAGTTCCTGCAAAGCCCAAAACCAGAGGACTTGGGGTTTGTTTTCCTTCAAAAGAGCCCCAGGCTGGAAGCGTAGTTTCCATGTCAAAAGACCATACCTTCAATCACCTCCTCTCTAAGCTGTTTTCTTGAGTGAAACTGTAATAAACCTCCTTCTGCAGAACTTATTCTTTAGCTCACTTTACTGATGAAAGACTAATGCCAGTGCAGAGGTGTGATACTGCAGCCTAAGGCTCACCTTCAGCTGTCTGTGAAATGGTGAATGGTTTAGATTTGCTCTTCGACCTTTCCTGCCCCCATGCTCAGATCTGGCCCTGGGCTGGATTGCCCTTTTACAGCACATAAAACAGTGATTTTCTTTCAAATGATTTTTTGAAGGGTTTATAGCCAGATGTGTAAGGACATTTCCATGTATGAAGATGTACATGTGTGCTCAGTAGGGTTACTGCTGTGTGGATCTCTACAGAACTGCAAGAAGCTCAAGAAAAAACCCAATTAGGTCACAAGAACATTCAGAGGAGTGTTTCATTAGAACAAACTGACACGCGAGCAGACTCCAAGCTCACTTCTGCTTTCTTTCCTTTTTCAGAAGGTGGAACATTGCCAGGCTGGTAATAAATGCTGTGAAATAATGCTTAGCAAGTAGGATCTCACCAAGCATTTCAGCACTATGACCAAAGGAATCACTAGTACCAGCTGCCAAACAAATGATCTCATATACCAAAGCTAACAAACTGTTACCAGATAGATATCCTGCAGCTACAACATGACATCCCTTCCATTACAGACACCAGGAGCAGCTGATACTTAAAGCTGAAGAAACAGACCGCATGCACGTTTCAGACACAGCTGAAATAATATAACCTTTTTTCTTTAAAAAAAAACACCTAAAATGAAGTTATCCCCTACTTTACAACAGTCCTTCATTAAACATACCAATATCAAAGAAATTTAATCACAGGTTGCAATGCAGAAATTACATATCCAGCAGTGAAAGCAGTCTTCCAAAAACTCCCAAGACATTTACTTTCACAAAAAAACCCCAAAACCAAATCAAACGATCAAAGACTGAAATTACACGATGTCTGAACCCACAGCTTAAGGATAACCTCAGACTTTATGCTGAAAAGTACAGAAAAGCAGTGATGTGAAATTTCTTCTAGAATCAAGTAAAAACAATTACAGAAAACCTGCTATCAATTTAAGTAAAATCAAACTACCTGCAACCCACATCAATTTCCTTAAGGCCACCCTCCAATACCTTACTCAAATATATGCTTAGCACTTGAGACACTATGTGCGTGTACTCTACATAATCCCTAAAACTTAATGGACTGTTCAGTGGGTAAGGAATTGGTTGGATAGCCACATCCAGAGGGAAGTGGTCAATGGCTCAGAGTCCTGATGGACACCAGTTACAAGTGGTGTCCCTCAGGGAACACAGACAATGGAATTGAGTGCATCCTCAGGAAATCTGCAGACGACACCAAGCTGTGCTTGTCTGCACACCTGAAGGATGGGATGCCGGCCCAAGGGACCTGGACAAGTTCAAGAAGTGGGCCCATGGGAATCTCAAGAGGTTTAACAAGACCAAGTGCCAGGTGCTGCACCTGGGTCAGGGCAAACTCTGGTATCAACCCAGGCTGGGGGATGAACAGATCCAGGGCAGCCACACTGAGAAGGACTGGGGGGTGCTGGTGGATGAGAGGCTGGACTTAGCCCAGCCATGTGTGTCCTGGGAAAGCCAAACATGTCCTGGACTACATTAAAAGCAGTGTGGCCAGCAGGCTGAGGGAGACTATTCTGCCCTTCTACTCTGCCCTTGTGAAACCACATCTGCAGTGCTGCATCCAGCTCTGGGGTCCCCAGCACAGGAAGGACATCAACTTGTTGGAGCCACTCCAAAGGCGGGACACAGATGATTAGAGGGATGGAGCATCTCTCCTACGAGGAAACACTAAGACAATTGAGCCTGTTCAGTCTGGAAAAGAGCAGACTTCGGGACGACCTAATTGCTGCTTTCCAGTACCTGAAGGGAGACTACAAAAAATATGGAAAGAGAATACTTTAAAAAGCATGTAGCAACAGGACAAGGGGGAATGGCTTCAAACAAGGAGAATAGATTTAGATTAGATATTAGGAAAAATTCTTTACTGTGAGGGTGAGGAGATGCTGGAAGAGTTTACCCAGAAAAGTGGTGGATGCCCCATCCCAGGAAATGCTGAAGGCCAGGTTGGACGGGGCTCTGATCAGTCTGGTCTAGTGGAATGTGTCCCTGTCCAAGGCAGCGGGGGTTGGAACTAGATGATCTCTAAGGTCCCTTCCAACACGAGCCATTCTATGATTCTGCTGAGCACATGACCCTGGTAGCACTCCAAAAAATTGTACAAACTATGCTAAACCAATCTTGTAAGGGAAGTAACATTTGATAAGGAAATAAGAAGTTTTAGGGGAGTTTATCCACATAAATACACGCCGCTTGCACACTAAGTAATTAGGGTTTTCCCAGAGCCTCAGAGGCTAAGAAGAAATATATTGAATCACAGCCACTCAAGTGTCTCTGTTGAAAGGGGTATGTGTATACATACACATACATGTTTACATAGGTATTACACACACATATATATATTTTCAGTTAAGGGAAGCAAGAAACAGCAGTAAAAAAACAGAAGCTCAAGTCTGTGTACAAAACTGCTCAGAACAAATGTAATAGCTCACTAATACACATCTGTACTCCAGCTAGTTTATAATTTCTCTTTTTGTAAAAAAATAATTAAGCTACTCTATAATTCTGACAACTACCCTCCTACCACTTCATACTTCCATTACGTTGAAGGGCAGCCTGGGCCAGTATAATAGTCCTACTATCCCAATAGCTCTATATTAGCATCTACACCTCATGTTTACATTCTTCTCACCCAGCAGGTAAGGGTTGTGCTCATGTGAACATGTAGTGCAGCCCAGACTAGCTCCAAAGTGCATTAATTGGTCCTGAGGACCTGACACCCACACTATACATGTTCTGGAGTTTTACTTTTGACCAGCTGTAGTATGGTCCCAAGGACTGAATGCCCAGTAGTGGTTGGAACACACTTTCTAATTTCATTCATTCCAACAGGAATCCAGTTTATGTACTGAAGCCATTCAGCTTTGTGAGCCAAAGTGCAGTTAGTGGAGACAATTTAGAGGTTTTCTTTAAAAGAGCACTCCTGAGCCAAATTAATATGTTAATGTTCATGCACCCAGGAAATAATTTCCTGTGGCTCCACATTCATCTATAGGCACCATGTCTCTTGCTCTTCGAGGCTCTGCCAGCTCATCCTGGTAAGCAGCACGGACCTTGAGCTTGATGTTTCCTTCAGAGCCAAAGAGATGAAGCAGCATGGACCTCTGGCCAAGATTTAGCTCCCGTTACAGGAGAGAGTGCAACAGATTGAACACATGCAGTACTTGTTACAGGCAAACCTCAAGCCTAGTTGATAGCCCTCTACAACAGAGCTTTTCCTGGTGCTCCTGGGAAGACTAGAAAACACAAAGCTTCCAAACAATGTAGTTGAAAAAAGTTGTCAAATTACATTAATTTGAGGCAGCATTATCTACTAAAGAGATTTTTGGTGATTCCTCTGCTGTTCAGGGTAAGGAGGATGTGTGAACACACTTAAGCTTTCAAGGCTTTCATAACAACTGAAAGTCCAAGGATACAGATTGTTCTTGGTCTGACAGGGCTCCTTAACAGAGGTAAACACTGCAAGACATATTGAGTGTGGAGGGACATCACTAGCCAAAACCTGGAAGGAATAAAAGTAACTAAAAATCCTTAAAAAGACAGTCTTGTCATTAGAAAATGATTCTGCCACTTTGCACCTAACACTGACCAGCAGTATATGCAATACAGAAGCTAACAAAGGATTAAGTCTCCTGCTTTACTTAGGTCAAATCACATCTCTCCACTCAAACAGAGATTACTGTTCAACAGAAAGTCTATTAAAAGCATTGCTGCAGAGCTTCTAAGACCCTGTAAGTATGCTCCTACAGATCATGAACAGATCACTAGAAAGAAAGAAAAAGCATACTTAGATACAGCATACTTAGAAGTCATAAGGAAGAAGCTTAGCATTAACAAAAAAAAGAAAACCCCATTCACATGTAAAATACTTCAAATAATTTTATTAACCTTAGGTTTGTCAGAAAGTCAGATAGAAAGGGAATGAGGGAAAATAGGAGATAAAAAGAGTGAAGGGTACCTACAGTAGTACTTTCATTATAACAGTTTTTATTTGAAGCGTCACATCATTTAAACATTACTCAAACTGAAAACCAAGTGTGGAACATCTTGCCCAAAAAACAGGAAGAAGGAAAAGGTACAATCCCTAACTTCAGAAAATACTCCAGATCGAACGATCTTAATGATTTTAAGGGGAAACACATTGTGCAAGGAATCTGCCTTCGTGGAGATACTTGATAATCCAGTATCAATCCAATAACCCACAACCAACAGCACCGGTCTCTGACACAGAACACTTTTAAGTACAATGCAAAACAATAGAGTTAGTCTGGAACTGTCAGTTTCAATGGGGAAAATTGTTTTCTTCCATATTAAAGGAGATATTTAACTCACAAGGTAAGTGCTAGAAGAAGTAAGTAGCAGCTACACAGAAGTAACCCGCAGTTACAAGTACAGCATATAGACTCTACAGCTTCACAAAATTCACCAGATTTGTTCTCAATATGAATGCAGCTTCAATACGATATCCAATCACTTCCAAAGGAATCACCTTGTAACCTAAATATAGTCATTTTCACCTTACACCATTTTTCTCCATGATCTTGGCACTTTAACCACACAAATGGCCACGTCCTGCACAGATCATCTTTGAAATTATAATGGCTCCACGACTGTGATCTTTCATACTTGGCACTATGGCATTCTGTGGATCAAAATATTGTCCACCGCTCTCCCTCACCATCCTTAGTAGTTTCAGCGGTGAAAGCCCAGATCCCAATTCAACCCTGTGTACCATCTGATCACAAGACCAGTCAACTCATGCCGCACAGAAAAACAGGCACAGAGGTTACCGGGCATACATGTGATTGTCACCGCGCTCACCGGGCCGCTCGGTCTTGTGAGCGGCACAGATGTCGCACGAACAAAGCTCCAAAGCACCAGCCTGACCAAAATGCTGTCCTCGAAGGTTGAGAAAACACCAGTAGTTCAATATTACACACAGCTCCAATATTACGCAAAGATTATACACCTAAACCCTGAAGCAGCGATAGCCACTGAACCTCACCTTTCAGCATGCGCGGTATCAAAAGCAGGGGGCAGGGAGAGGTGCCTAATGCTTAGCGGGTCACCAGACTGCGCACGTGTATTTAGGTCACAACAATTAAGCCGTTTCTTAATTTTCCTGTGCTGACGAGACCCGCGCACGAGTTATCACAGCAACCGCACACAAACGCCAGACAGGGGCCCGGCGCCTCTCCCCCACCGCTGCCGAGGGGCGAGCGCCCCGGGCTCCCTGGCGTGCCACGGCCAACTCGCTCAGAAAATGGCTGAGAGCTCCAACGAGAGGCAAAGGCGAGAGAAGAGCCACCCCGGCGCGGCCGTGCCTCCCGCCGCACCCCTTCCCCCGGCCGC
>VZTG01006514.1:677831-709483 GCA_013397845.1 Melanocharis versteri
CGTGCTGCGCCGTGCCGAGCGCGGCCTCGCTCGGAGCCGCCCCCCGCCTGCCGGCCCCGGGCCCCCGCCGTGCCCGGGGACCTTGCCTGCCTGCCGGCCCGGCCGTGGGGGGCTGCCGGGTGAAAGCTCCGGGAAACTCGCAGCTCTGGTTCTCCTGGCAGCGCCAGTGCTGCCAGAGGTCATTCCAAAATCTGGGCAAACGGTCAAAATGGAAATAAGGAAACAACAGCAGGTTAGCTGGGGTACTACATGAAAGCGTAGGTTTAAAAAATTTACATGGATAAAGATAGAGACTGCCTAAATCTTGTCAGGATATTGCTTTTCAGTTATTCATTCTGTTACTCAGAAGAATAAAAGAAGAAAGTCTGTGAGATGATTTGCCTTTTATTGACTTTCAGTTGTCTAATTTGTTTTCATTCCTGTATTAATTAGAATCAATATATTTACATTTAGCTTCCGGTAGAGTGAAGTTATGTTAATTAATTGACTGTGAGGCTGATGAGAAAACAGGAGCGTCAGCTGATGGAGGCTGCTAGGAGTGAGAAATAGCTCTGTGAGATGCCAGTTTGTGAAGGAATGACAATTCAGCACAGAATCCATTTATCGGCTATTACAGGATCTGTTAGCTACTCAGGTTTAATTTCCTTTGGTTAAAACACGTACAGTTTTGGATTTAACAATTGCTTGTGGTGTCTCTAACTGTAAATAGCCATTATTCATATGCATATTAAGTACCACTGTGTCTCAGTAAAATTCGGGTTTAAGAGAGTGAGGAGTAGTGTATATGTTCGGCATAAGCTTTTTTATGGATTAAAAGTCTCCCCAGAACAGTCTTTTTGTATTGTATCTCCTTTTGATTCAACAAACTACATATATATTAAAATTGACATAAAATCAGTGTGCATATTGAAACACATAATTTGGCTTTACTATATGTGTTTGTGATTTCCCACGCACGTTTTTTTTTGGCAGAAAATGCATTTGGCATTTTCATTAGTTTTTGGCAAAATCTGTCTTTATTCTCCCTACATTATTCTTGACAGGGAAATTCATTGTTGGTAATAACCTTGCTAAAAACCCAATGTAACTCTGCCAGCAATTGCCATGGAGCAACCTCAAAATGGAAATGGAATAGTAATCTAAATAATAATGATAATAATAAAGCTTGAAACATTAATTTCTTTTGACATATAATGCTCAACGCACCTCCATGCCAAGGACAAAACTTAAAAATGTCTCCTTCTTTCTTTGTCATTTCAGTTGGACGTATTGTCTTTGAATTATTTGCTGACATTGTACCTAAAACTGCTGAGAATTTCCGTGCGTTATGTACTGGAGAAAAAGGAACAGGGCCTACCACTGGAAAACCTCTCCATTATAAAGGATGTCCTTTCCACAGAAGTAAGTTCTGTGAAATCCTCCATTTTCCTATTGGCAACAAAAGTCATCTACCATGAATATTTGAAATAATATTAAATAATATTTCAAGTACTTGTTAAAGAAATAACTTTACAAAAGGGAAGTTTTTGACTTTTTGATCCTCCTTATGACTATGTATTCTTACCATGCACTGACAATAGTAAATTATAGATTTACTAGTAATTTTGCAAAACTAGTTTACTCTGAGTTGTAAACAGGTTGGAATGAATTTCAGGTAAAGGTTTAAATATCAACTGATATCCATGTAACTGAAAAGGAGTACTTAGAGGGCACTTGGAAAATACAAGATGGATTTTGGTCCCATTTAGGTGCTGGTGACAAGGATTGCTCTTCATCTTAGAATTGTTTGGTTTTTTGTTCCTCATGCCTTTTTTGCCTCACCGATACATTTTATAACTATTTTATTTTACAGTTATTAAGCAATTTATGGTCCAGGGTGGAGATTTCTCAAACCAAAATGGCACAGGTGGAGAAAGCATATATGGTGAAAAATTTGAAGATGAAAACTTCCATTATCAGGTACTCTATTGAAAACACTAATTCTGTTCAGTTTGTGAAGTTTCAGTGATATTACTCCTGCTGTAGTAATAACAATTGTCAGCATTGGCATTAACCTTTTTCATATCATGTTATATGTGGTAGTATATGAGGGACTCTCAGCAACACTGACTAAAAAGCTTGAAGCAAAGCCCTGACTGCAGTTGTGCTTGCCCCCAGACAGCACTTTAGGAAAAGAAAATACAGTAATCCTCCACTAATCACATATTAAAATCCTGTATCATGTTCCCAGAATCGCAGAGTCAGGTTGGAAAACACTTATGGCATCAACAAGTCCAAGCCTTGACCAAACACCACCTTGTCAACTAGAGTATAGCACTAAGTGCCACGTACAGTCAGGTCTTGGACACCTTCACAGATGATGACTCCACTACTTCCCTACACAGTCTATTTCAATGTTTAACACCCTTTCTGTCAGGAAATTCCTCCCAATGTCCAACCTTAACTTCCCCTGGTGCAACTTGAGGCTATTTCTTCTTATCCTGTTGCTGATTGCCTGGGAGAGCAGACTGAGCTCCCCCCTCCCTGACTTTGCATTCAGGTAGTCATAGAGAGTGATAAGGTCACACCTGAACCTTCTTTTCTCCAGGCTAAACAACCCCAGCTCCCTCAGCCACTCCTCACAGGACTTAAAGGACTTAAGTTTGGAGCAGTAGCTGGAAATGTGACTCCAGTATTCATCATAAAGATAATTCCAGTTTCATTCTCTGAAGTCTGACACTCTGGTGGTGCCCACAGCACTGCTGCTAACAGCATCTCTCCATTGGTACTTGTCACAGGATCACCTCCCTGAAGATGACTTTGTTTTCATTACTTTTTTGGTTGTTCTTTGAGATCTGGAGGTAATTATCAACATGATGAAAATGACTCTCATTTCTGTACTTCTCTGACTTCTCAGCTACAACAAATGTTGTCAAAGTGCCAGAGATGAGTTGAAGAACCCATTTGGATCCTGTACAGATTCTGAGAGCTTGATTCCTGTTATCTGTTTACCAAGTATGTTAGGATTTTACTGGGAGTTAAAATGTCTCTATTACATAGAAATTCACTGGATCTTGCACTTAATCCAGCAGCCCAGCAGTGTTCTCACACACTGTCTTGGAAAACAAAGAGTTGTTTTTGTTGATGTTTGAGGACACTTCAGTGGTTTGTTCTTGTGTTGTTTGCATGGGCTTGCAAATTTCAGTAAACTGCAAAACTTTTGTCAGTAGTCATCTTATCATCTCAGATTAATCCCACCAGGCTTTTCTTGATGTCACTTCTCCAGCTATTGGCTCTGCTGTTGTGGAACACCCAACTTACACAATCCCCAAGCACTGTTACTGTGGCATAGTTTTGCAAGCCTTGGATCTGTCAGAGAATCTGGTTTTGTCCACATTGTTTTGCTTGCTTTATAAGCTTACAAAATGACAGCAGAAACCATCATGGGAAAGACACTGCATCTGTCTGCAGTGTTTTTCAAAACACTCACAGCAAGAAAATGCATGAGTGACAACAGTTTTCATAATTTGGCACTAATGTTGAGACTTGGTCCCAGATGAAATGGGGTTGTGTGTAAGTGTGGAGACTGGAGGCACCAGACCGCTCTCTGTCATTTCCAACATGTCCCCCCACATCTTTACAGACAAAAAGTAAAACTGCAGGTATAAGGCAACACCAGAACTTACTGTTACTTGGCTTTTTTGTTTACAAACCATTGCAGTCTAGCGTTAGCTGTAACTGGGGAGAGAGGCAGAGGAAAAGGTAAGATTTACAGGTCTTGGGCAGTGAAGCAGTGACCAGCCTCTAATCATATTTGCAAAAATCTGCTACGGCGCAGCCCTTCTGTTTAACTTGTTTGCCAGCAACTACAATGCAAAATGTCAGGTATTTGTTTTGGAGGCTACAATCCTACCGACTGCCTTCTCTTGCTCTGGAACACAGGCTCCTCTGTCATGTGCCATCTCTGACTCCCAGGGTGAGTTTCAAGGTTAGAACAGACAAAGGCAAGATTCCAGTAGCTTTCTCTTGGCTGGATGTGATTCTGGCTCTCAGCTGTAGAACTGTTTCCCAGAGCTCCTAAGCCAAATCCTGACTGAAAGATTCACACTTACTGTGCCTTATGACCAGAGTAACAGTTCAGACAAGGAGTTCTCCCTACCACCATGGAAATCCAAACACTGTGTGGGAAAACAATTTTTGAAACAACAGATTCTTTGAACTGCTAGAGAATGTAGGGACAAACCAGATGCTTAAATACACCTGTCTTAGGCTGTTATCTCAGACTAATCAACCTTCCATTGAACTCTGAAGTCTGTTTCTATGTCCTCTGTGCTTTTTTCCCCCTCCTCTCCTTCCCACAGTGTCAAGTTTCTTAGCAATACTGCAGCATGAATGCTTTAGATGTGTACCAGTGTCTTGGTATAATATCCTGACTTACGTTAAATGGAGTTCCTTGTACTTAATAACCAGACCAACTTGGGGAGAATAATACCTTAATGGCTAAGTCATGCCAGTTAAACGAGACATTCACAACACATACAAAAAACAAATTTTTGCAGTACAGGTGAAAACGAAATAATCTGTGTGATGGGACAAGAAAAGTCTTAGTTCATAAAAGGAAATAGTACTTGCAAGAAACAAGATAAACAGTATCTTCTTACATTGGGCTGTTTAACAATTTTCTTTTAGTTTATGGCCTAATGGCTCAAGTGATAAAATAATTAGATGGTTAAAAATCCCAACAGACTAAAAATTGTGTCTCTTGGAAGGTGAAGGAGATAAAAAAAAATCCCCAAACAAAATCACAAACCCATAAATGATAAGGACCACAGTCCTCTAAACTCCACAGTTCTACACCACACTTTGTGTGAGTAGCCCTTACAAAATTAACATTACATACCCATCTTAGCAGCACAACGTTGAAGTTGGTTTCAGTGGTGTTTAGCCTCATTTCTTAAGGCCAGTGGTCTTAAATAATTCCGTGAGGAGCTTCACATGTTTCTCAGGTGATCTGCCTAAACTCAGCAGCTGTGCAGGGGATGGAGTGTAGAAGAAGCAGCAGACAGGTGTTATAGCATTAAGTCACACGAGTGGCTGTGCTTGCTAGTTTGGTAGGGGGCAGGTAAAGACCCAGAGCTGAGCATTTGCCCTCTTCAGTCATGGTAGGTAAAATTAGTAGCCACCTGTATGTAACTGTCTGTTTTACCAAGTTGTTACGGCTGTCCTCAACTATGTTTATGATCAGCCTTACAGACTGTTCCATATGGTTTTATAACATATTTTAAATGTTGATGGTGATTTTTTTTCCCCCCCATGCAGCATGATAAACCAGGTCTGCTGAGCATGGCAAATGCAGGACCTGGTACTAATGGCTCTCAGTTCTTTATTACAACGGTGCCTACTCCTCACCTGGATGGGAAGCATGTGGTGTTTGGTCAAGTGATCAAAGGAATGGGTGTAGTTAGAATACTAGAAAACGTTGAAGTAAAAGGAGAAAATCCTGCTAAGGTAAGCAGAATGCAAAGCACTGAGGGATGATGTTTATTATTTCATTATATGATGCATAATCATTTCTTCTAAATGCTTGGTGTAATATTTAGAACTATTAAATGTTAGTCAGTTATTTTTACTAACTAGTAATTTCCATTTTACTGTCCTTGTTGGGAGGCTTTTGTTCTTGCACTGTACATTTCCCTTGCACAAACCATTTATTGTTCAACACAGCTGCGAGGGTGGAAGCCTTTGCTAGAAGTGTAGGATGGGTGATGAAATTAAAAGGTGGAATTCACAATCCCACCTAAATGATACGTAATTCTTGTAATTTTTATGTCAGAAGTCAAGTTTCTGAAAAAGCAATTGGTGTGTAGGTCATACCAACACCAAACACCATGTGGGTGTTTGATGAATTAGTACCTCTAACTTTAAAAGACTTGGCAGTTGAAGAAAGAGCCATCTTCTCTAATGTAGTAGAACTTCCATGTCTCGTGTTTTGCTGCACTTCAGCTTGCTGCCAGTTCCTCTTCCAGCCTCTCCATGAAGCGTGGGTATGGTGTTTTTAGAATGCTGCTCCTCTGAACGCAACACTTTGTGTGATAAAAGCCTTTTGATGAGGATAAGCTAATGATGTGATGGGTTTCTGAAATAAATGCACCCAAACAACAGATGAAAAAGCCTTTTTATGGAATTTGAAAAATTTCAAAGAGCACTTGGAAGTTACGGCTTTTTTAAAATTGTCTTAATAAGCCATACTGCTATTTACACTTCATTTTTTCAGTTGTGTGTCATCGCTGAATGTGGAGAGCTAAAGGAAGGAGATGATTGGGGAATTACTCCCCAGGATGGATCTGGAGATGCTCATCCAGATTTTCCTGAAGATTCAGATATAGACTTGAAAGATGTGAGTATTTTTCTTCTTAGGTATTTTATAGATTGCAAGATTTGTAGGTAATCTAAATTACATGGTGTTTGTGATGATGTTCATTAAGCTTTTTTTCTGAAGAATGAATCAAGGTCCTGATTAAATGGTGACGTATTTAAAGAAAGAGTAGGCTGTGGGAAAGGATTGTTATCTTTTTTTCAGTGCTAATTGCAGCCAGTTTTTTTCCCCAGTAACTAAAACCTCAATTACTTACAATTGTCACACTTATTTTCTGTTCTTGATTTCATTTTACTTTTGTTTGTGCTGTAATGTCAAATTGCACTTACTAGAACTCCATCCTGCAGATGACTAACTTTAAGTTGTTACCTACACACTTTTTCTGTGAAATTTTTAAAATATCCACCCTTAAACAGACTCTGTCCCACTTATTAGAAATAAAGGATCAGCCTTTTAAAAAAAGTTTTACTGCATCAGGGCTAGCTGTTCTCAATTCCCAGTAGTTGTTTACTCTTTAGATTGTTCAGACTGAAGGAAGATCTGTTGTTGGGAGTTAGGGAGCAGACTGGTGAAAGCAGCTCTTCTGCAGGTTTTTACTTTCTCATGAAGGCGAACTAGACAAACTGTGTAAGTGAAACAGTGATTTGTGAGAAGGGGAAGAAAAGAGGGCTGCATGTGTAGATTCCAAATAGAGAATTAGAATAGTAAAAATCCATTTGAGCTAGAAAACAAACTCCTTGGCTATTAAGAAGCACTTTAACTTATGAAAATGTTTTTGGATAGCATTTGATGTTGTGCAGAATCAAAGTTGGCAGGTGCCTGTGTCCTTTAACTTAAAACTCGTTCATATAAACCAACTACAGCAATCATGGTGACATTGGTCTCACACTGATCAGTTTTTGCCAAGGTTACTGATTTTAGTAGGGTAGAATAGACAGCAGTAATTATAAAGTGTTTATTGCCACTGGAGAAGTAACTTGAAATGTATACTGGAAATAGAAATGATGGGTTTGATAAAGACAGGCAGTTGTTCTTTTCTCCTTCCATTGATATTTTAAGTGTTCAAAGAGAAGGAGTATTGTGTTGATACAACTTCTAGTTTGAGAGTGTGCACAGTTCACGTGAGTGATACTGTTCTGAGAAGCAGAAGACAACATTTCATCAGGAATAAGACTGTCTTGGTTGAATAATTGTTAACATATCTTCTTTGAATAATGGTTAACACCTTTATGTATAGCTCTGTATGGGTAGCAGCATTTAGGGGAAGGAGTTGGACTGCTATGTCTTCTCCAGTATTTTCTCACCTTTTATATTGTAGAAAACCCACTAGGAATTCCATGTTTCAGACATTTGTGTTACATAAAGTAGAGAGTATTACAGAAGTGGTTTGAAGGTAGTATTTTGTCTAAAATTGGAGTATTTCTATCCTGAGATTTTATAAACCTTGAAAGAGGATGGGCCTGGGATCGTACTGTTAAACATTAGTTAATTCAAGACTTCTTCTGTAAATACATTCATACTTTATATTTCCCATCTATTTTATTAGGTTGACAAGATTGTGGCCATAGCAGAAGACACAAAGAATATAGGAAATACTTTCTTCAAATCGCAAAATTGGGCAATGGCAGCTAAAAAGTATAGTAAAAGTTTACGGTAAGGCTCTCATCACTCAATCAGGTAGTTCCTGTAACCCAAATTAGTACTGCTATTAAGCAATTATATTGAGCAGTTTTTGCATTTAAAAGGTGCCTGGTGCAGTGCTCTTTTCTTTTTTAAACAAAGAGCCTTCTGAATCTGGAAAACATCTGGTTGATTTTTAGCTACTTAATCAAGTAAGTCTTCTACTCATTGCTAGGTAAGAGCTATAGGCAGGAAGTATTGATTAGATACTTGACAAAGAACTGATTATATACTCTTTTTATAATACTCTTGCTACGCTAGTGTATACCTGGGAAGAAAAGCATGATAGTATCCAGGTTAGTTAATGGACAGCAAGGGAGGGAAATACTTTTTCTATGATTTATAAACAGCAGCGGTTTAGGAAATTGATAAGTTCAAAAGACAAATGTGGCCCTTATTTATTCATTACTTTTTTTTTTTGACGGTCCATACCCTCATCCTGACTCCATGTATGATTCAGACTTGCCTTCCAAACCCTGGTCTTTCTGCTTTTGTTTCCATACTGCTCCTTTCATATTTTCATGCTTTTTGCTTTAAGTATATGAACATCTCCTAAAGTTATACTCACTGACCTTTATCCCGGCCTTCTTAATGATCACTGGTTAAGCAACAGTAACAACAATGAAAGAAAAAAATTCAGGCATATTTAATGCTTCAGCTGAGGTTTTAGTGGACTGGGTTTCAAATAAATGATGTCTTTCTGAAGCCTAAAATGAACCCTTTAATTGCAGATTATCTTGACCTGCCCTCAAAAAGCCCATTGTAGAAACCATAGAAACAGAACCCTCAAAGTAAAAAGGATTTCTATGCAAACCTTTTGGAAATCATACATAAAAAAGGCTGGAATGGATCTTTAGAGATCTTTGTGTTGTATCTATCTATTTTCTCTCCCCATTCTTAGGTAACTGCCAGGTATAATTACACCATCCCTTTCAATTAGGTGTCTTGCTCACTTTTAAGCACACCCAGTGAAGGCTCTTCCTGTCTGAGCTTCTTTGGTGCTTATCTGCCCTTGTAGGTGGAAAGCATAGTAATTTTTCTAGACTAAACAAATCTGATCTTTCCAGCTCTTCTTGATAGGCCATACTTTTATGGAAGTGACCTGTTACTGTACTTTAGAATCCAATACTTCATGTTGGATGGTGACCTTTAGCTATCTGGCACTTCACCAGAACTGATAGGAATAAAATAGCTCTTACCAGGGTATCCCTTGGCTTAAGTACAGTTCACCTGGCACACCATCTGGCAATGCTTTTTCTTTTCACCTACAGTAACCATTATAATCTTCTATTCTTTTTCTTGTTCTATTGCTCCTTAGCCTTTTTTTAAAAAAAAAAAATTATATGTTAGAATTGACACCTTTTTTTTTTTGTAAAAATGTGTATTACTTCCTATTATTTTCCTTGATACTCATGTCACTGATTTCTTTGACTTGGAAGCTCCAGAATTTCTAGAATGGTTGCAGTCTTTCATGTTTTGGTGTGATTTATAGATATTATATGTGTGTTCCATTTGTTTTGAACATAATACAGATTTGTGTTATAACTCTCCTTACCTTTTTACTCTTTTTCTTCTGGTTCTCATCTTTTGCATGATGCCCAGTAAGTAGGACAAGCATTGGGACTGCATCTAATTTACTTCTTCAGTATTACTTATTTCTGTGATCCAAAGGTTGTATACAAACAACAAAAAAGACAGGGCATGCAAAAATTGAACTTACATAGGCACTCATCTGCAAAGACTGCATTAATTCATGGCATGCTTAAAATGTGAACGTATGCACGCACAATTTTTGTTTTTTAAATAAAACCCACAGAGGTTCTATCAAATAGGCCATTAAGGAGTTAAAACTTTTGTATCCACAGCAGACCTTTGCCACTGGAAATAAAAAACAGACAGCATTAGCACATTGTAAATTAAGAAATTTGATTTTGAAACAGAGATGTAGTAACTGCTGTGGCTCAGTCCTGAACCAGTGTCAGTTTTGAAGTTCAGGAAAAGTCATGAAGGAAGACAGTGGGAAGAAAGTGGTGTTACTAATGCTCATAAACCACAGTCCTTTACAAATAAAGTTAGCTTCAGGTTTTAGCCACAAATGCCTAAGCTAATGTTATTGAGGGAGCTGAAGAAGAGTGAACGTGGAAGGTGCAGTGGTGATGTTGATTTTTTGGCACTGATGAGCAACATGTTTTTTGAGAATAAACTGAGGTAAACTCTAATGTTTTCCTGCAGTAGAACAGTGCTTTTGTCTAAGAAAAAGAATGTGCTAGTACAGTGGAAGACTAAGAGTTACACGAAAACATTCACTAGTGAGTTGATTGTTTTTTGTTAGGGTGGTTCTTTATGTATTTAGTTTAATAAAGATTTCTAACAGTTGAATTGAAGCTGCTTTAGAAGTAGTGTAGATAGGCCAGTTCACACATACCTGTGGAGAGACAGCTCAGGGCAGCACAAAATGCGGGTTGCAACACTAATACATGTTGTGTGTGAATCTGTTTTTCTGCAGGTATGTAGAAGCTTCTGAAGCAGTGGCAGAGGAGGCAGACAAACCCAAGTTAAAGACTGTTGCTTTGACCTGTGTTCTAAACATCGGTGCTTGCAAACTAAAACTGTCAGATTGGCAGGGAGCCATTGAGAGCTGTTCAGAGGTAAATGTAATGTTCAGTATTTTGATCAAGAATTGGCCTGTATAGATACAGGACTGAAAAGCTTATTTAAAGAGTCTTCTGACAAGCCTATGATTTAAAAGTAAACAAGTCGAAGCTCATGGTGAAGTTAGTACTAACTTTCCAATATGTGGCTTTTAAAAAAGATTTGGAAATTGAAATTAATCATTAGAAACAAACAACAGAGGGCTGTTGCTTACTGCCAGGAAAAATGCACACCATTGTCAGTTTGGATTGCAGAGCTACTTACATTACAAAGAGTTAAACTGTGTTCAGTGAAAGAGGAATACCTTTCTCTGGAAGTCCAGTATGAGCAAAATGTTTTACTTGCCTCTAGATTTGACGGCCTTGTATTTTATTCATGGCAGTGACTTTTCTAACTAAATAACTAACCTCTCAGGTAGGCTTGGTGGTGAAATAAAATGACTGAATAGGAAGAAAGAAGCAAGGTACTGATAAATATGGGAAAAAAGAAAACCAATAGAATTACAGAAAAAAAAAAGGAACTATGACATGGACACAGTGCAAATTTAGTAAATTTGAGGAAACTAAATAATTCACTGAAACACCAATATTTTTAAGGAAACAGAGGAAAGAATGCTCTTATCTGTTAGCAAAGGATCCTGAGCAGCATCTCCTAGGGCTTCGTGCTGAAAGCAGCAGTCTCAGCTAATCTGTGTGTGAGGTCATTAGAAAGCTGGCTTGCTTTCTAGCCTGCTGATGGTGGAAAACTTTCATAAACCTATATTCAGAATGGACAAATGGGGAATGAGGAAAGAAGAAAATAGGAAAACTGTGTATTGTGATATCTGTCACCTAGAAAATGGTAAAAACGGAAACAAAAGTGTTACAGGTAGGAATTACTACTACTAATAATACTTGCCATTGTGGGAAGAAAATTACGCTTCCTTATTTTTTAAGATTAAACAATTGTTAGACAACAGCAACTCCATAACTATAATAGACTTCTGTAAGGTATTTAGCTTATATCTTGTAACTGTGTGTCAGTGCTTTAATCAGAACACCAGTTTCCTAAAATTAGCTAATAAAGTTCTAGTTAATTGTTAATGAGAAACAATACACTTTCACTTTTATGATTTCACAAGGCCAAAAGCAATTTAAATTAACAACTTGGAATACATACATTGTTTGGTGTAAATAAGAAATTACGAACAGCTGAACCTGTTTAAACAAACCTTGCTTTGAAGTAGCTGTAAGCACAATGGTCAAGGTAAAACCAAAGAATGCTACCTCTGTGTATACAATCCAGACAACTAATTCTTGACACAGAAGAGGCTGAAGGCTTTATCATAGATGGATCAGGAGGAGCACCCACAGTAATACATCCTTCATATTAACAGCCAATATCCAAGTGATTAAAAAATATAAGGATGTGTTGTCTATTAATGATTTAAAGTTAATAAATTAAATTAATAAAGCAACACATTGCTCTGAAGACATTTTCTCTAAACGCTGAGAAACTATATTCTTTAAAATAATAAAGACACACTATAGAACTAAGTGCAATAAAAATGTGATCTTCACAGGCAAGCTAGCTAGCTGACCAAAATATCTGAGGTATTCTGAAAAAATAAGCAAAGTAATCAAATAGTGGAATAATCTCTCTGCCCAGCCACTGCATTTCCTATTTTGATATTGTCATATTAGAGCTGGCACATACACATTATTGAAAACATTCAGCTCAAAAAAGGCGTAATGACTGGAACTTGGCAAAGTTCCTGAAGCGAAAAAAATCTTTACAGGAAAATCTCTGTGTTTTATATATGATGCCATTTGAGGAGGTTTTGGTGCGAAGGAAGGAGCTGCAATAGAGAGTTGCCCTATGAGACTCAAGGTTAAGATAATTTGAACTGCAGCAACTCCTCAGCCTTGACAGCTATCTATATATACACACACACACAGCTGTTCCATTTGGGGCTCATGTATGCTCATCCTTCACAAAAGACCACTTTTGGTGCAGTGGTACAGAAGCTGATTACTTGCTATTCAGTGTGCTGCATTATAGCGTTCCTTTTTACACAGTTAATGTTTTGACAGCTTACCCTCAAACCAACTGCGAAGATTGTCTGCTGGTGTGAATTGTGCCATTTGTGGAGATGGGAGGCTGTGAAGTGTAAGAAATGTTAATGTGACAATTTTATTAAATTTACAGGCTCTTAAAATAGATCCAGCAAATACTAAAGCTCTCTACAGACGGGCTCAAGGATGGCAGGGAATAAAAGATCTCGATGAGGCACTGGTAATGATCACTTATTTTTTTCTTTTTAGATTTAAAATTCTGACAGATCATTAATTTCTATTTTTCTTTTATTTAAGGCTGATCTTAAAAAGGCTCATGAAATAGCCCCTGAAGACAAAGGTAAAACAAGCTGTTTCTTTTGAAATTCCCTTAAAAATTTAACAAAGTGTTCAGGGTAGCATTCAGTTGGAATTCATACCAGTGTGATGCCTAAAATGCTGGCTTCTTAAACACTGATGTTCTGAGCACAGAAACCACTGAGGTGGAAAACCTGATTTTATACAGCAGTGATGCTTCTGTTGCACTGGAAAACCTCGTTATATAGGTCAGCAGCATTCCTCTTGAACTGTCTGTATCTCACAGGGCTCTTATTAGCCTAATTTCCTGGTCTAATTGGGTGAGATTTTTAGCTCCTAAGTTCTAAGTTGGCACCAATACCATGCTTGCTACTCACTCCTCTACGTGGTTACCTTACCAGGTGAGATAAAGTAAGGGACAAAGCGTATTGCTGCAAGTGTCTGACCTAATCAAAGATTAAATGCAGTTTTATGAAATAACATAGGTGAATTCCAGCAGTGACCTGGAGTTAACCTGTGAGGAGACCTAATGTAAAGAGATTACTGTAACTCTGTCGTTTTCTTTTTGAGCAGCTATCCAGACGGAAACACTCAAAATCAAGCAGAAGATAAAAGCCCAAAAGGAGAAAGAGAAAGCAGCTTATGCTAAAATGTTTGCTTGATTTTTTTTCTCTAAACATTTAAATCTATGCACTAACTCATGCAAAAGGATAAATGGAACTGCTTCTTTCATTTGCCCTCTGCTGCAGTTTTCAGTGTTTACAACACAGAAGTCTAATAATAAAGACAAACTGTTCAAAGGTGATGTGGTTTTCTTTTTTTTTTAAGCTGTAGTAACTTGTGTTTTGCAACTCAGGTATTTTTCTAATGTGTAAAGCAATTGTGGTTGTTTTCACAGCTTAATAGTGCTTCTTAATTAGCTTGGTTTCACATGAAGAGAATTTAGGCATTTTCAGTTTCTATTAGAGCAGGCCTGATTTCTTGTAAGGAATAAAAATGCTGGTAAACATAGACTGAAGATGCAAGTATTATTTTTTTTAAAACCACTTTACAATAGGTATTCCCTATTATCATCATCAAAAAAAAAAAAAAAACAAACCCAAACAACCAAAACTGTAAATTTGATGTAAAATGTAACACTTTAAAGCAGTGACAATTTTCTAGACTGATTTATTTCCTTGACTGCCAGGTAGGATTACATGTAGTAAATCACTCCACCTAGAGAGAGAAAATACTTTTTTAGAGGTGGGTACTAAATTATTCTACCATACGCACAATTCTGGATATGGCTCCTGTTATCACTGAACTTCAGCAGTAAATCCAAGATCCAAAGCTCCTTTGTCAGTCCTGAGAAGAACTTCTGCCTGCCATATAGCTCCTGTAAAAAAGTCCTATTTAAATAAGGCTAGGGTTTAACCAGAAGGCACCAACTTTCATTTAATGCAACAGTTGTATGTAAAATTCAGAATGGCACATTAGTCTCAAACTCTTTAACATTCAAGTCAGTGCTGTACATTAGTTACGCTGCAGCATAAAATACTCCAACATATTTTTTGGTGATCAGAAGTCACTGAATAGATCTCCTGTTAGTTTACATTCCATTATAAGCTGGTCCTCCTCCACCTTCAGGTACTACCCAGTTGATGTTCTGACTTGGGTCTTTAATATCACATGTTTTGCAGTGGACACAGTTCTGAGCATTTATCTGCAGCCTTGATCCTTCTCCCGTTTCCAGAGGAACATACTCATAGACTCCTGCAAAGACAAGAAGGGAGCTATCACTTTGCTGAACGGTTTCCCCCTGCATGTATACTCTACATACCAGCAAGTGTAATGAGGGAAGTATATTACTAATGTGACTTAAATCTCTTCTTCCATGTTTAATAGTTATTTCATCAGAAAAGTACTGGTAACATATTTTAAGACCTGCAGCTGAACGAACCCCCCTTCTGGGAGGAAAATTGAGATAGAATGCTTGAAGTAAGTAGTAGGCCAGGTGGATCCCTCCTGAAGTACTTAGTCTTTCATCTTGCACAAGCAGCTGACTCACACATTTTTGTTACCTACCTGCTGGACAAAATCTTTGCTCCGGTCCATCGAATACAGCCAGATTCCTGCTCACAGGGACGCTGTCATCTTTGAGAGTTAAATGAGCGGGCTGGTCATGTTCGTGGTTTGTACCACTTAAAGCCACAGATGACAGGAGATCAAAACTGATTTTTCCATCAGGCTTTGGGTATTCAATAGGCGTGCAGTCTTTGGCTGGCTTGAGCTGAGCAAAATCTGGTCCTAAATATATTTTTAATAAATTTCAGTATAGAATTATTGCAATTTGCCGTTACTCAAGATCAATTTAACTAAGCTGTTTTAACTTCCCATGTCATCAGAATGAAGTACTTCATAAAAAGTAGCCTTTTTCACAAGACAAAAAACTATACTTTACTACACTATACTTAGTTGTACTAAAGGATGTTTTAATTTCTTCATTTACATTATATGGTAGCTCATACGACAAAGTCTGCTTCAATGCTTTATCAATTTCCTTTGTACATTTTAAGGCCTCACCACTGGACCCGATGTGCACTAGCTGAACCTAAGACCAGAAAAGACTGACATAAAAATTTAGAATCTTCTTCAGGAGATAATGAAATTACCTGGATGTTTTAATGTCCACGGTTCCATTCCTCTCAGTAGCCAATAAAATATACCTGTATATATCATTCCTCCGTACACACCAAGTATGCTATGGCAGGATGGTCGGATGTTTCTCACTGCATACAGCTCTTTCCAGACCCAGGACTTCTTCAGGTTCTCTTCATATTCTTGCACATCAAGTCCTAAGGCAGTACATTACTTGTTAGGTACCTACAGTACATCAAGACTATCCTTGAAATAAAAAAGTAAATGCTGACTAAAAGCAACTGCTAGCATTGAAGTCAACAAAATGAGAATTTCAGAACTGTAAGCTAGGAATATACTAGATAACGTTGGCAGATACCTACTGCTCCTCTGTAGCCTCTATTAAATGAGTCACAAGCAGCATTAAATTGCCTCAAACCTCAGCAAAATATAATCAGACAAGTGGCTACACTGGCACCTCTGTGGGAAAACAGCTACTTACTCATAGAATCTGAGTGCTGACCAGGACAGTCTACCTGTTATCCAAAGCCATGTTTGCAATTCTAATGTCAGGTTCAAAAGCTTTTTCCATACAAGTTTTGCAACCACAGCCCCATTTCAGTAACTATAGCTATGGCCCAATGGATGATGCCAGTGCTAGATAATTTTGCCCTTTGTAATCAGCACTTTCATGAGATATATTTGACTGCAAACTTTTGATTTAAACCCTTTGATTGTATTCTTTACAAATAGTTGACACTGCACACTTGACACATCTACCGCAGTGTAGTTAAAGTCCAGTAATTATCTTAGAAAATAATGTTTCTTCAAATGAAAATTATTTAAGAGCTTTCCCTTCACCCTTCTCCATTACTATGTATAAGAATAAATGTTTTAAATAATCGGTTTTAAGCCTTGTCTACATATGAAAATCATGCTTCAGTCCATATTTCCCATAAAGCCCATTATCCCTGCAAAGAGAAAAAAGTGGGTTGTAATAGTCCAGTCTTGACAAAACTGGAAAACAGCACATAAAACCTGTCCATAATCAACCAAGAGTGGCACACTACTCATGAAGCTTCAGATGGATTCTAAGCATTTTAGCATGTCTAGCTGAAGTTTTAATTGTTCAGCACACTTTCTGTGTATGGCACATTTCAGCTGAATGAGAGTTCATTAGGCCTGAATCCACCAGTACAGAGAGGAGATTTCTAAAATAATCATCATGTGGCACCTGGCTAGAGTGTCTCTCTCCGGAGTGACCGAAATCCTAATTCTCTCTCTCTCACAGACTTTATTAACACATTTAAGGGGACAACTAAGGCTCAAACAAATCCCTACAAGGTGGTCAGGACCAGGTGATTACTTCAATGTGCTTGTATTACATATAAAATAAAATACACATAGTCTCAAACTGAGACAACTAAAGGATTAAAAGACAGAAAAAAAAGGATTGAACAAAACCAGTATCCTAACAACAGTAAAAGCAAATTTGAAAAACCTCACCCTGTTTTGCTTACATTTAATCTGTTTCTTTTTATTTTCCTGTTTCGGCAGGCTTTCAGTAACACTTTCTGAATCACAAAGCACTACTTTTTAACATGTTTGTAGGAACAAAACTATTCTTGTTTACTTATACAGGAAGCATAAGCTTACTTTTCAGATGGTCATCAGAGGTTCTAGCAGTAGGAGAGATACTTGTGAATAACTGAGCAAATATTAACTTATTTCTTAAATCATTCAACATTATCAATAGTAAATAAACAATAAAATATATTTTAAACACACCCATTTCATGATTTATTCACATTTCCAACTAATTCATTCAACCAGATTAATTACTGCTGTTAGCTGGTGGTGGTTCTAATTGAACCAAGGTAATTACAACTCGAAGTACAGTGATCTTACCTATTGTCTTTGACTGGAGATTTTCATTGATTAATTGACTAAAAATGGCTTCTGAAGCCAACATGCCACTTTTCATTGCAGTATGTGTTCCTTTGATCTTGGGAACATTCAAGAGTCCAGGACTGCAACCAATTAATAATCCACCTGGGAAGGTGAGTTTGGGTATTGACTGAAGAGAAAACAGAAAGAAAGGTGGTTGTTTTGTTCTTGTTTGAAGTCAAAATAACATGGTAACTCTCTACACCTATTTGATGCAATACTGTTACCAAACTCAAAACCTGGAGCTACAGAACGACTTACATAAGAAAATATTCCTGGACTACAGTGATACAAATGAGTCAGACTGCTACAGTTATTAATCAAAGCAACACATGAGAAAGAAGAGCTAATCTTAAAACTCTTCCTAAGTGAATCATCAATAAAGTTTTTTTTTTACTGAACCATGTATTAAAAAGTCTTTTAAAAGAGTGATTTCATGAGCACCTAGACAAATCTACCTACAGGAAATAAAAAAAAAAAACCACACCAAAAACCAACAAAACAAAGCATGCTTTTATATTAGGAACAATGCAAAGTAAAGGACATGTAGGTTTAAATCCAGCAAAGGTGTCCAAAGATGAGGCAGAGATGTGCAAGAGCTGTAGTTCTACTGACTGTGTAACTCAGCACAATGACTTAAAAAATACTGGTTCTTTCAGCCATAGCTTTTGAGTATAAGGAGGATGCAACTAAAGTCACAATCTGGCTACTTCACCAAAGCCAGAAATTCAATGACTATCTCTGATAGAGAAACCAGTGCACAGGGTGGAAAAAGAAGCCCTTCTTGCATAAAGGTCTAGATGAAAACATCTTGGTATTTTGCATCTTATCTGTGTTAATAATGGAGTGGCAACGGTTTTTGAAATAAGCCAGTAACACAGCTGTGTTACAACGTGATATGACACATTTCCACTGCAGAGTGGACAAAATCAATGCTCAGATTGATTACATGTGCAGCATGGGTGTAATCAAGAAGTTGTGTCCTGAACCCACATGACTCACTCCCAGGAATGCACACTGGGGTCGAAGCCTAACTCCACGTGACTGTGACAAGAACGACGCTCTGATGAAATTCCACTTGTATTGCAAAAACTGTGTGAAGCCACATTTATACTAAGAAGAAGAGGTTCAAAAAGGAAAGGCAAAGTAGTCACAGGGCAGATTGGAATGGCCCCATACACAGGCTGCAGATCATGAACACTCAGCCTAGTTTTAAGGTCCAAACTGGAAGGAGCATCTGGAAGATGGATCTGGGAGTACAGGACACAATGCCATGCCCTGTGTTTCAAGATTAGAAAACAACAGGTTGAAAGTGTTTTAAAACTGTTAAATATAAACTCCAGACCATTCTTTTTGCAAGCTTTTCCAGCCCCTTAAACTGACCTTAAGTCTTGATTAATACATATTCAAAAATTGTTCTTTTACACTACTTAAGTGAACAAAATTAACAAAGTATTCCACCTCCCAAGAAAGCAGAAATTCAAAGTAGTGCATGAAAGAAACTCAAGGTATTTGCACCTGAAGAGGTAAAGATTTACCTGCCAAACTACATTACAATTTCAGCACCATCAGTGACTTAAGGCTCAAGCACTGAAAAGGAGTTCCTTTAGCTGGGATAAATAAGTAATTTGGAAGACCCCACAGGAACAGATCAGTGGTACTACCCTGTCTTCCCCAAGACTCCAGGCAAAACAAAAGATTGTTTGTGGCATCTTTGCTGCTGAACATAATTGACTGCAATATAAATTCCACTTCACTGGCTGCTCATGGCTTGGACAAACACTCCTTGCTGGGTAAAAATCTCTCTGGATGTCTGGGCCCAGAGAGTGTTGGTGAATGGAGTTACACCCTGTTGGCAGCCAGTCACTAGTGGGGTTCCCCAGGGCTCAGTACTGGGGCCAGCCCTCTTTAGTGACTGATGACCTAGACAAAGGAATTGAGTGCACCCTCAGTCAGTTTGCAGGCAGCACCAAGCTGGGTGGGAATGTTAATCTGCTGCAGAGGGATTTGGACAGGATGGATCTATAGACCAAGGCTGATTATACTGACATCCAGTAAGGTGAAATGCTGTGTCCTGTCCTTGGGTTACAACAGCCCCATGCAGTGCCTTAGGCTTGGGGCAGAGTGACTTGAAAACTGCCCAGCAAAAAAAGGACACAGTGTCCTGCCAGCTGAAAATGAGCCTGTGTGCGCCCAGGTGGCCAAGAAGGCCAGTGTGGCCAGCAGGACCAGGGCAGTGATTATTTCCCTGTAGTGGGTACTGATGATGCTGTAACTTGAATCCTTTGTCCAGTTTTGGGCCCCTCACAAGACACTGAAGTGCTGGAGCGTGTCCAGAGAAGGGCAACAGGGAGTTCACGAAGGGTCTGGAGCTCAGGTCCTATAAGGCACATCTGAGGGAGCTGGAGTTGTCTAGCCTGGAGTGAAGGAGGCTCAGGGGGACCATATTGCTCTCTACAACCACCTGAAAGGAGGCTGTACTGAGGTGAGGGGCAGTCTCTTCTCCCAAGTAACTAGCAACAGGAAGAGAGAAAAGGACCTCAAGTTGTGCCAGAGGAGGTTTAGATTGGATATTAGGAAAAAAATCTTCACAGGAAAGGCTGTCAAGCACTCGCACAAGCTGCCCAGGGAAGTGGTTGAGTCGCCATCCCTGGGTAAGAGATATAGATATGGCACTTCGGGACATGGTTTAGTGGTGGGCTTGGCAGTGGTGGACCAGTGATTGGACTCAATGATGTAAATAGTCTTTTCCAATCTAAATGTTTTTATGATTCTGTATTTCATTTAGAAAGTAAAGTGAATATGTCAGAAGATTTTCAGTATGACAGAGCCTAAGTCAAACAAATCTCAGCAGCCAGTACCCAGCAATATAAGCAGGTTTTTCTGTCCAGCAAAACATTTGGTATAGCATGTAACCCAAACCTACCACTAAATACATGGCTACAGAGAACTCAAAGATAAAAACTTTGTGAAAAAAATTACCTGGATACCACCTTCATTTAACGCTCTGGCACCGTAGGCAATCCTTGTTCCACCCTCCAAGGTAGGCTGTACACTAGGATGGTGCTTCCACCTCTGAAATTCCCTAAATGGATTCAAATAGGGATTTTGATAATCTAAACCAACCTTAAAAAAAGAAAAAGTGCACATTAATAAAAATAAGGTATGAGATCTCAACAAAAATTTGAAATTAAAACAATTGCATATTACCACATCAAGTCTTTAAACCTATTTTATACTAAAGCAACCTCAGGATCTTTCTGTGTAAGCTACTACCAAAAATACATTCTATGGTACAGCAGAAGCAAATATGAAAATTTGCTGCTACAAGTCTGCTCTCACCCCTACCTGAAATATGGAAAATTTTTAATTGCATTGTAACCACCTTTCAGCTGTCTTTGGAATAAAATGGATTAAATTAGGCACAGTTTAATGGGCGGGATAAGCATGAAAACTTGTTTTAAATTTGTGTTTCAACCTCCACCCTAGAAAAGCTGAAGGAAGAGGTAAACAATTATTTTTTGATCGTTGTGCTGACATACTTTAAACAGTTTTTCAAATTGTTTAGTAGTCAATTATAATTTCCAATTAGGTGAGCCATTGTAATAAAGCACAGGGGAGCAATGATGAAAGCAGAAAATGGGGTAAAAAAGACTGCCAGTGGGCTGGGTGCCCAGGATTCTTATGCATTTGAGAATTTGCCCAAATATATACTCTGCATTTCCAATCTTTAATATATACTCTGCATTTCCCATCTTTAAGATACTCTTAAAAAGAATTCTGTTCCTTAATTTTTCTCTTTTGAGAAATGGATTATTTCTTGTTCCCATGAGCTTTATTGGAGATAAACAACAAAATATGTCATGAGTCAGCAGCAATCAAGACTTTGATTTCTGTGGCAGCTCACTGCTTTTAGAGCGGTGCTTGCATCTGCTTTGCTGACAAGATAAAATTAATGAACAAGTTTCCAAATAAGGGTAAAATAACCCTACCACAAGAATCACCGCAGACTGAAATAGGTATAAAGTTCGAAGATAAAAAAGTGATTGTGTGTTCACACAGAAGTTGATTTTTTCCTCTCTGAACTGGAGAGAATATGAACATTACTGATTACCTACCATTCTCTGTGAGAATCAGAGCTGTCTAAATCAGAGCCCTTCTAAAATCAAACAGAATTTGAATATCTACTGTATGTACTTATTAATTCCAATATTGGAAATCTGCACAGGACAAGTGTGCATGTCCGAGAAAAGCTAACAAGTTTTTTTTTAATGCTTCTTACAAAACAGTCAGACAAAAACAGAGTTTTTCACACATGCTGTAATCCTTCTGAAATCTAGGAGACAGAAGTGTCAGCTCAGTCCCACACTGCTAAAAGTCCAGTTTGTGTGCTTGACTCTTAAAACATCTGTGTTGAAGCACGTGCACAGGGTAAATAGCAAATTTTTAATTTTGAACTGTAGGTGATAGAGAGCATTTCCAATCCTTGCATCACCTGGCTGCCAGAATGACACCAGACTATCTCTAGGGATCTCATTGTTACTGATAATGAGGCAATAAGCAGGAAGAAGCTGCCCGCCCAATTCAGAAAGGCAGTTGCTAAAGAGGGCAAGGCCAACAGGGGTGGGGAATACCAAGAACAAAACGAAGAGCTCAGAAATTAAAGGGACAGTGCTTTCAGCACTGCAGTGCTTCCACTTTATATGCTTCTCTCAAAAAGCAGAGTTACACACAAGGTTGGCACACGAATTAGAAAATGGAACCGTACAAAGTGCATGTGATTTAGATTTCCTAACTTACAAATTTTTTTTGAGCACAGTTTTGATTAGTCATTTGGTTTTGCCTTTACCAAAATTTGCTTGGTTTGCAAAGAAATTATTCATAAGTTTTCTAGTTGGTCTCAATAAAAGACACTGGATTAAAGACAGATTAATGTGACAAATTAGCCTTCCCTAGTATGGGCATAAGCACACTTAAGATTGAGAAAGAACTAAATTTTGTCTGTTGCTATTTTTGTATTTACATTTTCTCATTAAAACAGAGAAAAGAAACTGCATAAGATGAAGATCAAACAACAAGCAAGAATGAAAAAACCTAACTTCACTTACCACAAATCCAAGAGCAACTAAAGGTTCATGCTCATTTAAGTGATAAAGAAAGGATCCTCCATATGTATGTCTGTCTAAAGGCCAGCCTACAGTATGTTCCACTCTTCCTGGTTTCCATTTCTTTTCATCAATAGTCCACAACTGAAATGAAGGTGACCAAAAAATTACTTTAGATTGCAAAGTAATAGCCTTTCAATAATATAATAAAAGACAAACACACATATAGGAGAAATTTAATTTACTCCTATGAACAATGCAAAAATTCATACAGCAAAATACCAACTCTTCAGTATAGTTTTCTTAGATTATCATTTAAGATTTTCCCAATACCTCTCTTTCTTTAAATGTTGCGTATCAGAAAATGTGACTGAGACTCCAGTACTACACCCAAAATTTTCATTCAACCACAAGATTCCTAATATTAGTGACTTTGACAGATACTTCTGCTACAGAACGCAATGCTTATGTTGACTTTTTTTCTTTAAAAGTATTATTTTTTCATACAATTCTATGAATTATCTTGTAAGTTTTTCAAGGTCAGGACTAAGCAATATGCCTGAGTTGATCTAATTATTTTCTGTCCAACAAATTGTCCTGTCTACTGTCTCCTACACATTTCCAGTGCTCCACTGATCCATGGTGAACTCAGAGAAGCATTTTCATGTTTTCAGGAGTGAGTCCATTTTCTGCTCATTTCACAAAATGTCTTTGCACCATGGAGGTACGTGCCAGGCACAGTCTAGTGACAGGAAGGCAGTTAAGCACCACATGATCAGCTCAAGCACAGAGGGCACATCTACAATAATGTTCCAGTTTAGATTAAAGAGCACATTTTTGAGTGGGACTCCTGATTCCTCCCATTTACTGTGCTTTGATTCACATCATACAGGAGCCATGGAAGGCATGAACTGGATTCCTCCAATGTGAAACTAAAAGACAGGGTCCTAAAAGTCCATCTAAAGCATTCCAGTCATGAAAGGGCACTCAGACCATGGGACTAGATCACAGCTAGTCCAAAATAAAAATAAACCTGAGGTGTGCATAGTACAGATATCAGCTCATCAGCACCAACTATTTCACTTCAGATCCACTCCTACTGGACTGCACCATTTGCTAAAGCAGACACAGCCTCATCTGGAAGCAAGGGAACTCTACAAGAAAACCCTTCTTTAATGACAACTTCAGTATTAGAAACTGTAACTACAATTATGTCATATTTACAGAGTGGTTAATCTCCACAGAAGTGTAAACTAATCATTTAACAAATATTTTGTAGCTGTAAGCACATACTCAAAGTAATAAATAAAGAATATGTTATAATCAAAACTCTGAATATATTCTAAAATAATACAGCTCTTTTTCATGAGTGACATCTCCTGAGTATAGAATATTTTAAAAATGAAACCGCATTCCTATCCCAGTTTTACATGCTCAATGAAGGGAGGTTTTTTTTTAAAGAAAGGTTCATCCAGAAGGTGTTTCAGAGACCACAACTCATCATCTGGAACAGCGCTCCTCTCTCTCTTTCACTAATATACAGAAAGCCCATAGAAAGTCTTTCCTTCTCTCCTCATGTACTAAACCCCCCCCAAAATTAGGCAGCACAAATCCCTCTCTCATTTAGTACAAGTACTGAAAACAGATTTCACAAATGAACATAATTTGAAAATGTTAACAGAGTAGATTCACAGTTACCTCTAGTTATAACAGATACAAGAGAAGCAGCAGCTGAAACAGAACAGTCATGACATTCAGGGAGCATCTGCTCTGATCAGCTTCAGAACAGCAAAGATTCTTAAGTCTGAAAGTGTAACTCAAATTCTTTAATTCTTATGTCTTACACAAATTAGCTAGAAACCAAACAGAAACTACCTTAGTCTTACGGTATTTTCTTTAATTGTTAAAATTATGCAAGTGATACCTCTTTCAATCCAATGCCATAGCTCTGGGGTTGACAGTTCTCCCTAAGATTGTATTTTTTGTACAGCTGTTTGGCTAGATGTCCATGACAACCTTCAGCAAAGACTGTGACTTTAGCATGGAGTTCCAAGCCTCTTTCAAAGGTAGCCTGCAAAAGTACAGAATTTCATCAGCAGTTAGGTCTGTGCCACACCAAACTCACAGCAAGAAAATGGAGAGTAATAAAGTGATTTTACACTACTTGGTAACACAGCTCAGAACCTACAAACGATTGCAAATTATGGTTCTAGCTTAGCTTGTCTTTTCCACCTAACCATGACACACTCCTGGCAAGTCTTGGAAGGGGATTCCAGTGAAGCAGCACTACAGTGAATCGCAATTCGTCACTGAAAAAGATTATCTTTTCCAGATCAAAGGATACTTACATCAAATCTGCTCATTCACAAGGTGCAAAGGAGGTCTAACAGACAAAGAATCTTTACGTGTAACCCCACACTTTGATTTTTGCTCATGAAGTCACATTACAATAAAACATGGTATGTGTATGCTCCAACATATGATGGAGACTAGACAACTACCATATCCAAAAAGCCCACATCACTCCTGCTCCCAAAAGGACCCACTACTTCAGGATAAAGACACTGACATTACTCCAATCTGGCATGTTAAAACAGACAGTAAAATTAAACTAAATAAAATATAATTATTAAAAAATACTCAATAAAAATTCCAACAATGAGATTGAGAACCAGATAAGGGGAATTGGCATAAAATGGTATAAGTACATCACCTGCATCTATGAGCACATTGGACAAGAATATAGATTATGTGTGCAGATTTTTTTATAATGAAAAAAAGCTTGATTTCAGTCAGAAAGTTTAATGTTGAAAAAGACAATGAAAACAGTTTTGGATGAACATCTACAGCAGTACCCAATCAAACTATCTCAAGGTAAGCCAGCATAGGTCCAAGAGAAGCTTACTGCTCTGGTTTTGAATTGTCTCTCAGGTGCAATCTGCTTGTAACTTACAGGCTGGAAACCTCTGAAGAAGCCTAGCAAATGAAAATGTTCCCTCTAGTTGAGAATTACATTTAAACAGGAGTCATGAGATTTTGCGAATTTTTTTGTACTTTTTGAATTTCTGATTGTCAATACGAACATGAATAAATTTTACAAAATACTAAAAGAGAGTTACCTCTTGAATATCTAGTGCCTACTTCGAAGTAGCTTTATATAAAACAAATTAACTACAACTCCACATTTTAAATACTAGAAGTTCATGGATTTGAAACATTTCAGTAATGTTACAGAGTTGTATTTCATAGTTAACAACACAGTTAACAACCTAGTTAACAACCGTCTCCAGTATCTACATAAGAATCCATGTGCAACTTTCTACAATGTATTTTTACTATTGTCATTTTTGTTTGGTTGGTGCTGACTGCAAGGTGAAAATCTATTCATTAACCATAGTCTATTTGATTAGGCTCTGTATAAACACATTGAAGATATTCTTGCCTTGGAGGTTACACAAAATACATCTATTTACCTGAGCCTTTATGCACTGGAGGTAGCACAAGCTGACCTCACTGACAGCTAAAATACTTGCATTGAGTGATAGCACAGTAAAAAAAGCCGCAGTAGAGGCATACTCATTATGTACATTAAAGAAGTTAAGAGACACATTCTTCCAGAACAAATGGGAAAAAAAATGTTAAAAAATACACTAAAAATCATTCCTTCCCATCTTAAAACAAACTCAATAAATCTTCATTATACCAGAAAGCTTCACACATTACTTGTGCCACCTTCTGGACAAAACATGCACTGGAAAACAAGAGCAAGTCTGTCCCCTACAGCAGATACACAATATTACACTGGAAAAATATATTACTCCTCCACTGGATATATTCTCTCAAAACAAGAACGAGTCTTTTCTTCTCAGTCCCTGCCTTAAATGGGGAAAAATAGCCCACACTTTATGTGAAAGTGAATATCTCTTTGAAACTCCTGGAAACTAGAAAGAAACTCTATATAAGAAAGTAGATGTTAAGAAAAAACTTGTACTCCTAATTTATGTAGTCAAATAATTCTGTGTGAAAGTTGTCGCAAGTAACTCTGACGTGCCACATTCTCCCAATATATTATACAGGGAAACAGCACGCTTAGGGCAGGTTCTGGATTGCACTAAAAAAACAAAAATCCAAGTCTGACACTTAGGGCAGGTAGTCACCTTCCAGACGCAGAAACATGACCAACCAGCACAAAGGTATAAAGATTCAGAGTGTACCTTGCCCCAACAAGGTAGACAGACTGTCAGCAAGTGCAACTGCAGCTGCAAATATCAAGGAAACCAAACCAGCCAGAAGCACACTCTCTTACATGTTGCTAGTTACCAGCTGGACTAAAGCTGTCTATTTCACCTTTGGACCTTTTTTCCAGGAGCTCCTGGAATTCTTTCCTTTGTTTCCTGATTTCACATATGCCAGAACACCCTTACAATATCTCCTTCAAGACAACTTTTCTGAAAACATTTTTTCTACTTATCTCAGACGAATTTTACAATGTTCTGAGACCAGAACTTTCACAGGTAATTGATCCAGTTAAATACAGAGAGGGAAGACGGGTACCGAATATTTCAACTTTTCGTACGCTGCAGCAAGACTACTGATGGCAGTAGAAGCAGATGTATCACAATTTCCATAATTAGACCCCTGGTAATGGGGAAAATAGATACTTACTTTAGGTGCTCCATCCTTCTGAATGCCCACATCATTAGTTGCTATCCCTTTCACGCTACCATCTTCATGAAAAAGTACCTTTGGAAATATTTAAACAAACAAACAAAAAACATTGTAATGAAACTGCACTTTGAATCTATTCATTAAAAGTTTTGAGGCAGAAGTTCAAAGCACTATGACTTTAATGGTCAAACATGAAGTGTATGTATTCATTCACATACTGTGTGATCCACTTGCACTTTGCGGGATCTGAGCCAGGGAATTTAGACAGAGAAACACAGTTTTCACAATATGTATCTGTAAAAAGGAACGTTGCCCATGTACAAATGATGATGACTGCACCAAAGGGAGTTCCAAAGCCACTTTTCATAAACACACACTGATGTCATTAGTACCTCAGCTGCTGCATAGCCTGGATATATCTCAACACCCAAAGCTTCTGCTTGTTCACCTAGCCAACTCACAAGGTGGCCCAGACGTACTATGTAATTTCCATGATTAACCATAGGAAGTCCTAGGCAGAAAAAGACACACACACACATATAAAACACTGGACACTAAGCAAAATAACTGAAGCTGTATAGAGCAGATGTCACATCAACAACTACTATCTTCAAGGTAATGTCATGTGTTATCACAGCCATCACCTACACAGAGTGTATCACTGTAAACTATTGCATTCTACACACACTTGCTGCACTACACTGAATCAAACTTGTTTTGATTCATGGAGAAGTTCAAAAAGACACAGAGGAAGTTGACTCTCTTCTCCCTTACTGAACTTTACCTGGAAGAATTGGCACTGGAATTCTAGATGTCTCTGTTAAAATTCCAAACTTGTCTTCAGTTACAGGAGTATTAAGTGGGGCCTACAAAAAATAAAACAGAAGAAGTAGAGAGTTATGTTTTCTTAGCCAATCCAATAGAAACAACAAAATCAAACAATCAAACTGGCAGTCAAGTACAGGTTTAGTATAGCACTCCTATAGGAAGGTATCACGAGAGAGAAGATAAAGTACTTTATGAGGCAGTCATCAGGCAAGTCAACACAACTACCGAGGCTAAAAAAATAAAATATGGCTTTGCAAATAACAGCTATTGTACACAGGCTTGTACGACATCAATATTCTAGACCTTTCTAAAGAAGGCAGCTCAACTTGCATATTTACCACAGTAAGGCAAACCAAGGAGTTGATGGCTGACTTCTTGCAGCTCTCAGGTGATAGCAGGCAGCTGGCTGCAAGTCAGATGGCTGTTCGGGGACCTCCCTCCTAAAATCCTCTTAGGCCTTCGTGACACCACAGTGTCTGCACAGAAGTCAGTGTACTCTGTGCCATTTCCATGAAGAGCTATTGTACAGAAGCAGCAAGTCTGTCATTGGTAAGAACCAAACATCTTCCTGCTTGTGCACAGGAGCTGGATTCTGCATAAAGGCAGCAAGTGCAAGGCACCCCAGGCTGCACCAGACATACTGTGCATATACAGTAAGACTACTACAGAAAAGAGCAAAGGCCACAGCATATCTGTGTAGACAGAAAACTTTCAACATTGTCATACTACAGGAAACAGACCAAAAAGAATATACTCATTTTTGTTTTGTTCCATCAACGTATTTTAAAATGCTACTAATTCCTAATGGTACCAGGCATCAACTCACACCAGAATGAGTCAGATATGAAGTTAATTACAATCTAGTAATTAACTTCAGTGTTTACATGCTCATACATACCCCTCGCTCTTTCCAGTCTGGAAAGAGTTCTTCTAAGGACCTTGGCTCGAGACAAGCACCAGACAATGTATGTGCACCAATCTGAGAAGCCTTTTCCACCAGACAAACACGCACTTCTTTGCTGTGCTCAGCAGCCAACTGTTTGAGTCGAATGGCTGCAGAAAGGCCTGCAGGGCCTGCTCCCACAATGACAACATCAGCTTCCTCTGCAAATCTTTCCATGTTTACCCCTTCAATAGAAAAAAATTGTAATAACATAAGCCAACCTCCAATTCCTTCCAAGCCCTCTCTCAGTAAACCTAAACCCTCATAAGTAAGAACAACTGAGAAAACCAAGCAGATACACACTGAAGACAACTAAATCTTGTTGTGATAATCACTAAACCAAAAGCTGCTTGTATATTTTCTTTATGAAAATAAGCATAAAGTTTCTTCTGATGCTATTTTATAGCACTAAAGACCCTCATTGTGAGAGAGCAACCAAAAATTTCATTGGAAATATCCGTACTGTATTTAAGCATAGAGAATTTCCATAAAGAGAAAAAAACAGCAACACATTTTAGTGTCTTTAAAACTCAGTAATAATATTAATATTAATAATAATAATAGTAAAGCAGCTTTTACAGAATGCAATATTTCACTTACCTTCCCATCGTTTGTCTTTGTCCCGAGGATGAATTGTATAATGTGTAGTTATGCGAGGCACAGAGGCGGTAGAGGCACATCGTGAGACACGCAGTGAGAGAAGGCAATCTTTCTTTATCAACTTCAGGGCATGGAAGCACTGACGTGCTGCAAACACAAGAAACAACTTTGTCAAATCAGTAGTTTTCTGAATTTTTCAAAATTTCAGAGACGCAAGTGGCGCACCAAATACGACAGCTTCCCCCTCCCAAAGGCTACCAGGTGATGTGAAGATGAGGAACCATAAACACAGATTTTTAAATTTTCAAGTTAGGAGGATGCTGTGTAATTTTTTACCAGAGAAAAAAAAAAAGGCAGCTTTCCCTCTAAGCATTCTTTACTCAATAAACACACCAACCATGCAGAGCTGATACAGGATAATATGCATATACACAGGTGAAACACATTTTAAGTTCCGATTTAATTTTGAACTTCAAAAGGTTTATTTCAGACTGCATTAAAAGTGACCAAACAACGGCAGAAACAGGACACACAAGTTTAGCTATTCTGACATCTCAACACATGTTGAGACACACAGCTTGGGCTACTAATACAAGACAGTTCATCTTAAGTACACGCCATGGTCTACAGCACAAGTGCAGACTTAAACCCAAGTATGCTTAGCCAAAGCTAGGAACAGTAGATACAGGTAACCTTTACCTTTCCTGAAGATACAGTAATTGTCACAAGAACAAATTAGAATTTCTTTGTAAGCAAATGGACCAAAAATACAACTTCAAATTATCAAACCAGGCCTCTTTTCAGAGGGCTATTACATGTCATCTTTTTCCTCTTTTAGAAACAAATAATAAATGTGTGTGATTTGTATTAAAAAAACCTAGTATGGTTAGTATGAAAACTAGTTATAGTTAAAAGGTCAGTGAACTAACGCGCCTTGACTAATAATCTTCCCTTCTTAAAGAATTCTCTATTTTCAGGGATGAAGAAAAATAATACCATATTTAAAGTGGAGTATTTCTGCAAAACTACATAAGCAAAATCACCAGCATGTTATGACTGAAATGTTTAGTTGAGAACGGCAATTGGCAAGGCCAGCACAAGCATCCTGTGTCACAACCGTGCCCAGTGACAGTTAGGACAGACGTCTCTATATGCAAGGTAGCAGGTATCATCTATGTTGGTTCCTTAACAGGAATTCTGTACCTAACCATCATAATGTAAAAGCTATTATCATACCCTTTCATGATTCTTAGTTATCCTTTACCTGCAATCAGGCAGGATCTGACAACTACTCGATAAGGTTGGTAACAACTACACCCATACATATATATGATGAAACTTAAACTTAATTTTCAGGATTTTTCTTATTTGGCCATCACTGACGGTACTAAGAATCACATACAGCATATTTTAAAAAAACCAAATCAATTATTTTGTACACACTCTAAAGGAGTGAAACTCTGCTCCGAGCACGTCGGATAATATCAGAGGTGGGTGCAAAGGCTGGTCGGGCAGATTCTTCCCCAGCGAGCGCACGGTGCCTGCGCCACCACGCTGTTGGGAGCTCACGGCTCGGAACGCGATGGGAAACGCGAGCCAGGTGATCCCCAAGGAGAAACTTTGCTCTGCGGCAGCTCTTTAGTAACAGCTGTCGGGATGCTGCCTCCACAACCACTTCCCAAGTAAGGGCACTAGTTCCACTGCTTTATTTTACCCTTTAAAGCAGGTGACACCTAGTGTCGCTCAAAAAGCCTGCCCATCTTTTTACGCACCCCGCTGCAGGTGAATAAACCACGTCAATTTCACAGAGCTGGGGCGCGGGCAGCGCTCACGCCCTGTCCTCCCTCCTTCGGCCGCAGAGGCCCCGGGCAGGGGGAGCCCCGGGGTCCCCGCCCGCCGGCCCC
>VZTG01006514.1:709508-825727 GCA_013397845.1 Melanocharis versteri
GAGCCCCGGAGGGTCCGCGGCGGGAGCGAGGGGTCGGGGCCGCCGGAGCTGCCCGGCGGCGACACGCGGGAGCTGCTGGAGGAGGTGGAGATGCAGATCGGCGACGTGAGTGCGGCGCGCTGCCCTCGGGCGGGCTCCGGGGCCCCCTCGGGGACGGGGCCGGGCGCCCGCGACCCCCAACCTCTCTGCCGTCCCTCCAGGCCGCCCTGTCGCTGGCGAAGATCCTGGAGGCCACGTCGGCCGTGTCGGCCCAGGTGAAGGAGCTGGCCACCAAGTGCTCCGAGAACGCCCGGTTCCTCAGGACGTGGCGGGACCTGCTGAGGGAGGGCTACGAGTCCCTGAAGCCCAGCGGCTGACGCTGGCCCTGCCCGCCGAGCCGCCGCTCGTCACGGGCGGCCGCGGGGTTCCTTTCGACCGCCTCCTCCAGGGAGCTCCCGTGGGGTTTTGTTTTCCCCCAGAGTTCTTTCACAAACACTTGAGGGCTCCCGTGTGGGTGTTTTATGTTAGTCTACCGAATAAAAAACTTTGTTTAGGGAATCACTTTTCAATTTTAGACTCTTCGTTGAAGCTCCAGCGATCTCATGCTCTCCTTTCTTTTTTCTTTTTCTTTTCTTTTTTTTTTTTTCCGTTTTGTGCTAACGTGATAGATACAAAGTTAGTGTGTGTAGTATGTGTGCTACGTTCAGAACTCATCACTGGTAGGAAAGTGGTGTCCTCTGATGAAGAATTGTCAGCCCTCCTTTTTAAGAGCTGTCACCAGCAGAAACCCTGCCAATCCCAGAGAAACTTGAACTAACTTCAGTTTTTTGTTATGCACATTTTTTCTTCATGTTGAGTATGGGATAATGTGGCAAGTTGTGGCTTATTTATGAGCTGTAGAAAAATCCTATATCCCAAACCTTACTATTTTTAGCAGCATTGCAATGTATGTCTATAAAGCTGCAGATTTTTTGCAAGATGTTTTATTACTGCAGACAATTTTACACTACCTTTTGTTGTAATGAAGTGCCTTATGATGGACCGTATATCTCTGCAGGGTAGAAGTTTAACAGCATTGTTTACTGATAGGATGGATTATTTTGAACTGTAAGTAAAAGCTTTCATTAGTTAGAAAAGAATCTGTGACATTCCCATCACTGAGGAAGCTGGTGAAGAACTTTTTCAGTATTTGGTCCTATTTTTTATCTTTGCCTTAAGCAGTGACTAGTTTGTTAGTCTAGAGCTTACTGTTAACCTTTTGGTCTGAAAGATGGCTGATCTGTAATAAATAGCTGTACTGACACTCCTGTACCTTTACCAGGCACTGTGAAAAAATGTAATGCTGAAATGCAATGGCAGGCTGCAGGAGAACATAACTCTGCCATGACTTGCTAGCTGGCCTTATTTTTACTTGTAGGACTTTTAGAAAGACCCACTGTAGTTTGCTTATCAAAACAATAAAGATGTTTCAAAAATTCTGAAGTGTTGACTATTACTGTGTTACTGATAGAAACGAAGGTGACAGTGGATATAACCATAATCATGTGCAGTGAAAAACAAGTAATGGCGAGTTCAGGGACCCTTGCATATCTCATCAAAGGCACTTACAGTCCTTGAGAGAGCTTGGCTCCTCAGAATAAGGAAGTTCTACTGAATTGAGTTCTAATTGCCTTAGTTAAAGGCAATCCACGTGGCGGGATTTTGCTTAGCTGGTTTTAACCCCCAGAACCCGAAATGTTGCTAAACAGCTTGGAAAATAAGTCGTTTTGTTCAGCAGATAATATTTTATTTCAGTAGAACATACAGTAGTGGAAACAAGACGCTTAACAATCTTCAGTTTCAAGATAATCCAAAGTTCTGTAAACAGTTGAAGTGTGAGTCACACTTTTTCAAAATTCTACTTCTTATACTGTTAAGAAGTTAAGTGCAAACATTGGAAGTATCTTTTAACTTAATTTTAAATAGTTTCAAATCAATGCAAAAAAAAGCATTTTTTTTACCTTTTTGGGCTTCTAGGCCATCAGGCTGAATACGGTACTGAAAGAAGAAGGGAAGTTGTAATAATTCATAATAGAAAAGATTCTCTTCAGTAAGAATGTGTGAAGGAACTGCCTCTAGGGGTTTGTTTCGGATGGGATATTTTTTTTTACCCTTGCAGTTGTGGGAAGTAATATAATGCTTCAAAAAGTGCTGAATGGCTGTGGTCTTTAAATTACTTTCACGATAATGCGTCCACTCAGATGTACAAAGTGATTAAAATGTAGATATTATGACACCTATTAAGACTGATAATTTTCTATTTAATTGTCTCCCTGGTACATAGAGAGACGTCTTAAGACTGGAATTTGTTGGAGTCTGCAAGCTGTGGTGAGCTACTTTTGGTAGCCCATTAAGAAAAGTGAGGAAAAGAGCAGCAGCAAGATGCTGGATACTCAGTCCAGTCTCTCCAGAGTAAGATACTCTTTTGAAGGGGGAAACTTCCCCCAGTTAAACCTGGGGGACACTCATTTGGGAAAAAAACCTCCCAAATCTCTCCTTTTTATTTTTTTCTACACCACAGTTCTGATTCTGCCTGAATTATAATCTTAAAGATCATCTAGTCCCAACCTCTTCCTGCCATGGTAGGGACACCTCCCAGTAGACCAGCCTGATCAAGGCCTTGTCCAACTTGATGACTGTATTAGAACTATAATTACAATTTCACTATTGCCATTACATGAGCGAAATAGTAAATTTATAAAAGGAATACAATTTTCACTTGTTTGGGTTTGACAAATGTAGCTAACTGACCTAATTATGAAATTTAAATGTTTTTCTTATAGCTATTGCTCCTTAAAGCTTTTTAAGAGATGGTGCTGCCTAGAGCTAGTCAGAAAATTTGAGGAGAAAATACATTTCTTAATGAAGAAACCAATTAACTCTTTAAAAAAATCAGCTGTTGAAATGGGAAATTAAAAAAAGAAAAAGAAAATACACACACACGCACACACACTTCCCCATAAACAGATGATTTTGAAACAATCTGCTTTCAGGGTGAGATGTTTCAAATGACAATTCAATTTTTTTTCCACACTCTTGGCTTCTGGAAGAAAAAAATCCCCAAACAAGTGATTTCACATTCTGATCTAGGATGAATTGTCAAAACGTCAGGTGCTGCTGTGAGATGGTAAAATGCCAGTTCTACCTGCAAACAGACACATGGCTCCCTCTTCTTCCCACAGTGGTTCACGTGAGCCCCGATGTCACACCTCCCTCATTCTCCTTGTGGCTGTAAAGCAGCAAGCCCACGGATGTGAAGCTAACAGTGCCGATGTCACCGTGAGGATTCAAAATGTGATTACGTGTATGAATTTAGTCTTGTTGACTGTGTAGTCACTGAAGCATCAGAGGAGTCTGTACAAAGCACAGGCTTCGCAATCTTTGGTGTGATTTCATGCATTGGCCACATCTCTACCCAAATGAATGATGGACCGTATGGTTTCTGGCTGCCTTTACCTCTTTTGGATCTTCTTTGTCTGTAGTTGTACCAAACCTGATGAATCATTTCTTTGAAAGGTCGTGTAGTCAAAGTGTAGAGAAGAGGATTCAAAGCACTATTTATTGGCAGTATAAAAATCACCACCCAAGAAGTTATGGTACCTTAGGGAGGCAAAAAGAAAGGCAGCTGTAATATGCATTCCAGTGTTTGCACTCTTTAGTTTGCATAAGCACTTGATGCACATGCAGCACAGCTTCCTGGTGACAGGGGGAGGTCATGTGCTCTGAGGCTGAGCTCCTGGCACAACAGGTGCTTTTCTTTCTCTTCTTGCTGTTACACTTGCCCTGCCCCTTATGTCCCTCTGTTTCCAGGACTCCTTGCAAAAGCTGACATTTATTATTCTCCCAGTAGCTCCTTTTATCTCTTTTTTCTGCTCCATAGCTTCCTATTTGCCCTGACAGACTTCTCGTTCTAGAGGAACCCCTTTTTCTTGCCCCAAAACATTTGTCTCTACTTTGCTCGCTATCTCTTCCTGTGATCTCTGTTGCCCATCCTCTTCCCAGGACTGATGACATGCAGTCCTAATGATGCCCCTGATGTTCTGTCCTTCTGCAAAGCTATCCTCCATTCCCCCTATCCTCCCAGAGCCTGGTTTTCTCTTCTGCACCAGGACTTCTCCATTCCTCCTCCCAAAAGAGAGCATTGTATACATCCTTCTAATTTCCTTCTTTTCCTGTTGCTAAGAGTTTCTGTGTTCGTTGTCTGCCTATGTCAGTCTGTGCATTTTTACAACATCCCCTTCTCATCCCTTACTGTTTGGGAGATAAGTTACCTGAGGGGCAGGTGGAGAAGGGAGAGGATTAAAGTGCTGAAAGATGTCAGTGGGTACCCTCCGCCGCATTGTTTGGTTTATAAAACTGTTACAGAACTGTCCCAAGAGGCACAAATAACTTAATTGACTCTCCCCTTCCCGGACAGCCCTCCATGACCCTCTCCAGTTTTACAACTTTGTTGCAATACCGAGGCATTCCTGTTGACGCCCATCACATTGGCTACAGTTTTGGAAACAAGCAGCTGCTTAGTTCTAAAGCTGTCACAATGTATCACCGACAAAACCCAAATGCTATCAAACGAGGTTTACAATTTGTCTAAATTCGGACAGCTAGCTGTCATGTCTTCAGTTTCGTGCAACGAGTAATTACTGTTTAATCTGGTTCGTCTATCACAGGACATTAATTTGCTGAACCCAAGATTACCCTGTGATTCAGCAAGATTTCTTCAAGGTTTCGTGATTTGTAATACACCTGCATCCACTTTTCACAATATTTTCTTTCAAATATCTTAGGTGGTTTCATAGCTTCTTGAAGAAGCATTTCAGAAGATTTACAATAACTGAATATTTGGCATAATCAGTGTCACTTCCAGGCATTTGAAATGCAAGTCCAAACTTCGAAAAGCTCAACTCCCAACTCTCCTGGTCAGCATGTAAGGCAAAATCCTCTGAGCTAAAACATTTTCTTGCCGGTGTAATATTGTGATGTACATCTGTACACTGAGTCTGAATCTGCTGTTGCTGATTGTTGTGTTCATGCTCACGGGTCCTTTCTAACAGGGTTTACAAGCCCCACACTAAGAGGCTTTTTTTCTGCAAGGTACTGGTATTGCAAAGATAAGCTAAAAATTAAGGTGCAATTTTAGTCTTTTAGGTTACACTATTTTTACATGAGAATTATATTCACAGCATGAAGAAGATAACCAGAGCTTTATGTAACTTTATGATTTGAACTATAAATACCAGCTTGTAAAATAAAGTTATTTCAGAATAAGTTACATTATTAAATCAAGACAGAAAACACTATATTGTCCTGAGATATTTAGGCAACAGAACCAGCAAAAGTTCTAAGATGAGAAAAGCCAATACAACTCAGCTTTGATATTCAAATATATTTTGAACACTTTCTAGATATTATATGCAGACAGACTTGAATGATTTGAATTTTGGAGTTTTTTATGTGACACAAAGGTGGCTAATCTTTGATGATCATAGTAATATAGTTCAATTAAATAGCAAAACTATATAGTTCATTATATGGTGTATATACATATATATATATATATATAGAACATTGAGTTAACTGCAGCAATATAGTTCATTCCATTAAATTCTCTTTCTTCTGAAGTAGAAGAAACACTTCATGCAGGCACTGTTGAAACAGCCTCACAAAAGAAAGGACATACCTGGTATTTCCACTCGAAGTAAAGAAAGGAGTTTCAAAATAAAAATAGGTATCCAACATAGTGCATCGGTAAATACAATGAAGAAAAAGCGTTTAGCAAGGATCATTTCTTTTTTAATATGATTCCGAATTTCAGTAGCCATGATAGCTGTCTGGTGAACACTGTAGAACATACTCCCATAGGAAAACACAATGATGATAAAAGCTGCCAAGTTTACACCTGTTTAAAAGTTAAAATTAATTATGATTTAAAAGCATAATGGCAATTCTACATCACCTATTTGCAATCTGGGTAATAAAGAAGAATATTTCGTCTAAACTGCTAGTCCCATGGAATTAAGTGGCCAGGAAATCTGAGTCTGTCCTCAGCTGAAGACTGAAATTTTGCCTCTACTCAGGTATTTATTTTATTCACTGATAGCTGGCAAATAAATGCCATCTGATTAAAACTAAATAGCTTTTCTCTGGTCTTACTATTGCTCTGCTTCCCTAACAAAGTCTGTTAATTTAGGAGCATAATGGTCAATAATTTCTTTCTACTTTCTCAGCCTGTCATACATTTTAAGATAAGTAGGTACACATCTAATACAGTAAAATATTCATATTGGAAACAGTCTTTAAATGCTTGCTGGAGCATCTAAATCTAAGGAGGTGTGAACATCACAGCTATCTTAATTTTTTGAAAACTTGGCTCTTTTGCAGCTCTAATAATATATAAAGAAAAAATGCAACTTACCTAAGAAAATCACAACAGAATAAATCTGACTTCCTGAACTTTCTGATTGTTCTGAGTGAAGAGGAAAACAGACTCCATTGGTGCCGTAGTAGTTCCTGAAAAATTCCTTATTGCTCAGTGGGATAAAAGCAACAGCAAACCCGATTATCCAGATAAGAACCAAAATGGAAATTGTCCTGCATTTTCTGGGCTTCAAACACCTAAAAGGATAAACTATGCAGATGTATTTTTCCAAAGTCAGATAAGTCAACAGTAAGACTGACACCTCTGTAGACAGAATAGCGAGCGATCCAACCAATTGACAGTGAATACTGTCCATCCACAACTGAGCGTGCTTGTTGTATTCTCCACGATATTTAAGATCAAAAGCTCCAATCACAAATAAATATATTCCCATCAGACAGTCAGCACCTGTGGGCACAGTGCTTAACATCATTATTTACACATCTGAATTTCCCATTCACTCTGTATACATATATTGGAAAAGAGACACACACACACATAAATATATATATGTAAGTATCTACTTACATGTTAGTTAATACATAGATATAAAATCAATATTACATCTGGAATGCTATTACCAATTACAATTAAGGCAGTATAATTTTATATTACTTTTCCTTTTCTTTTTTTGTTTTGTTTTGTTTTTGTTTTCCTTTTCATTTGGACTGACAGTCTATGTTTCATACTTGTTTCCGTTTTTTAAAGCTCTGGTAAAATTGGTTTGCAAATAGAAAAAGATACAGCTGAATTTATAGAAATATTCTTGCAACCCTTTTTTATTAGGTCTTGTTTCCTTATTTGTTTCTATATTAACATTTGACTTAAGATAATTTTCTTTGAGTAGGCCATCTCTGCTGGATTCAGAGTTCTTTTTTTTTCCACCTTAACGCTAGTTCAAAACTCATGTGCATAGTCTTCTGAGACTAGTAAGGGGAGATGACCTCTCAACACAGAACTGAAGGCTTCTTGGGTATTTTGCTAAAAATTTTGCTTAGTATTCAGATTGTTTCTATGGGAAAAACAAAGTTTCAAAATCGCTGACATGCTGCATTTAGAAATGTTGCAATAATTTTATGCAGTGTTGACAACTACCTTTCAAAATACCTCTTAATTTCATCTGTGCGATACTTATAGATTCTCCTGCATTGAGAGACTCAGGATTGTAGTGACTGTACTGCCAAGTAGTTAATCTGTAAACTTGTCTTGCTTTCAGGACTAAAATAAACCACCCCAATTCCTAATATTGCGAAGCTAGGATAGATTAATTTTCTATATTTGCATAAGCAACCTTTTGCTTGTGCAAAAAATAGAATATTTGAACACAATAACTACATGCAGAAATCACTACTTACTGAGAAATGCATACTAAAATATAGGTTTGTGGGCATTTGAAATACTGGAATTTTATTTCTTCTCGCTGAAGAAAGTGAGAATTTGACAGAATTTCCACAGCATGAAAATCAAACATGAAACCTCTGGAATACACCAGCTGCCAAAGTCAACATTTAATGAGACCTCCTGGTATATAAGGCGCAGCATTTTGTGTTGTCATTTGCAACATCGTGAAAGTAGAGTTAATCCAATGCTGGAAATACGTCACTATACTTTGATAACAAATATCACACACGCTACGAGCACATTAAGAAGGTATTTTTCTAGGTATGGAGTACTCACAGCAGAGAGACATTATGGAGATGGCGTGCAGCTTGTTCTCCGATCTGATGTAAGGCCTCATGCAGATAACAAAAATGTTTCCAAAGCAGGTGATGGCAGATACAACCCAGACAAACACTCTCTGTATGATGCTAGCTAAAAGATTCTCCAGGGAGGAAATCCCGTCAGTGTTGGGTTTGCAGCTGCGCACATGAGGAGCATACCCACAGTACTGGAATTTCTTAAAATATCTGGTTGTGAGAAACGGATAAGAGATCATTCTGGGTTGGTTGTCAGAATATCAAAACTCTCTAGTAACTACTCAGAAAACGTATTCTGAAGGAAGAAAAATAAATCAAAAATTATCAAAATTTGACAACTGCTTGCATGCTGCTTTTCATACACCTTTGTTTTCAATTATCCATAATTTTATTCCATAATTTTATTCAATAATCATAAAATTCAGACCAAAAAAAGCAAACTAGAATAATCTACTTACATGTGGGAAAGATTTCTCAGGGGTCTGAACATTCTCCTCTGGATGTTTGCAATTTCAATGCCCTCCAAGCTGCTGTAAAAATTTATTCTCAGTAAAAGGCCATAGAAACTCAGTCGTAAAAAACCAAATTTTATGAGCATTTAATTGTGATTTTATGATTAAAGGAAACTAGAGAAGAACTTTAATTGCATCTAATCTGTCATCCCTTTGAAACTTAACCAGAAAGTCTGAGTAAAATCTAAAGTGGAATGAAAGGAATTGCAGGTAATTTTAATAAACTCACTGTTCTTCCAGATTCATGAAGAAAACTCTTTTAGTGCTGCTCTCAGTCATGAGAATTCATGAATCTCTGATTAATATGCCACCCTTTCAAAGTACTATTCTAATGTTCTTTCATCATCTCTGGGGAAGTAAGAACTTGTTTTCTAGTAATATTTTTACACAGCTCTCTTTTATCCCAGGGAGTGCTTTACTGGACAAACAAACCAACCCAGGAACTCAGTCTTCATTATGCCAAGAGCAGCAGGAAGCTGGGACACAGAACACAGCGTGTGGGAGTAAATCTTAGCTTTCTTGTGACACACAGGTGGGATTCCTTATTTTAAATTTATATATATATATATATAGAAAGCAGCGATATTGTTTCCCCTGCAGTGCTAGACCAATACAGTTTAACTCTGTAAGATGTTCTTTTAGAACTTCAGGTTCTGTATTCTTTCAGTCCATCCAATTCACTGGTTAGATGTGCAACAGGTCAGAGGTCTTTGGTTCTCCTTATGGGAAGCCTTATTTGGATTAATCATTCAAAGCTTCAAATGTAATATTCAAGTGAGTGAAACATTTAGGCAAAAATGGAGAAAAGTACAGACTTACTGGTTGGTTGATGTGGGTTGCTGGGCAGTTTTGCTGGCAGACATGAAAAAGCCCTAACATGGAAGTGTGTTAGTTTTATTTAAGTGCTGCACTGAACCCTAGAGGTGCTTTCCCCAACTATTTTTACTATTTCAAACAGATGAAGAGGGAACTGGTGTTCTACAAACTGCCAAAATACAGTTGCCTATAGATCTATCTCAAGATTTAACAGTTTTTTTAACTAAAAAACACAGAAGGCCATGATCACGGAGTTGTATGAGTTCTTAGGTATTAAAAAATAAATAAAGGGATAAAATCATGCTGTAGTTTGACTGTTAAGGAGGTAATTGGCTATTATTTTCTGTGTCCAGGTGCTTATTTTCATGACAGTTATACAGATTTAGTATTTTCAGTTCGTTAGCCGTTTACCAAATTTAGTAGAATTTGGCCAGGGGCATCCAGTCATTGTGGGGAAGCCAGTCTGATCAACCAAGGTGTGTGACTGCCGGCTATGGCTCACAGGTCAGATCATAAAGTCCTACTGCACTTCTGTCCAAGGGAACATCTGGTTTTTGATCTCCACAACCATTTTTACTAGGGCCTGTTGCAAAACAACCAGGGGTGATGGTTTTAAACTAAAAAATGGTAGATTTAGACTAGATATTAGGAAGAATTTTATGATGAGGTGGTAAAACACTGGAATAGGTGGTCCAGAGTGGGGGTAGATACCCCATCTCTGGGAATATTCTAAGTCAGGTTGGACAGAACTCTGAGCAACCTGATCTAGTTGAAGATGTTCCTGCTTATTGCAGGGGAGTTGAACTAGATGACTTTCAATGGTCACTTCCAAAACAAACTGTTCTATGATTTTGAAGTGATGTCTGACAAGAATCAATGCTGTGCTTTACACCAAGCTGGTTACTTCAGATGTGAAGTGACCAGTGAGGATGTACTTAAACCTACTGCGGGATAATTTCAGATTTGCAAGATTGTTGCTGCAGTATCTCACAGTTTTAGGAGGAGCTTTGCTGGCAGAATTCAAGTTAGAGATGTTGTGTCAGTGCACCTGCAAAAACTCCTCCTAAACTCTTCAGGGCAATTTCTTACAAAACATGTTCTGGATCATGTCCTGCTGAGGAAGATGTGCATAATCACAAAGAAAATATAGCTAAAATATGAAGACTTGATACTTACAGGGATTTGAGTTTAGTTAGAAAATCAAACTGGTCTATTTGTATTTTCTTGATGGGGTTGTAAGAAAGGTTCCTGTAAACACAACAAAAGTAACTTTGGCCACATTCCTTAGCTTGTTCTAAAAACAAAGTCAATCTACTTTTACAGTTAAATCCTGATATAACATTAAACATTCCCGTGAAATTATTAATTTCTCATGATACAGCTAGCATAGCTGATCTTGTGTGTACTAACAAGATCTAGAAAAAGGTAGAATATGAGCATGCTGTCTTTTGGGACATAAAATTGCACATGTTTTACAAAATTATTCTGAACAAAATGCTATATAGAATTACTTTTGGGACAAGTGTTTTTTAGGCAGAACCTAAATGATGCATACAAAAAAATGTTCTCTTCTTTTTCCTGACGCATAAGACTGAAAGCATCCTATCAAATGAGAAATATACAGTTATATATAATAATAACCAAGAATCCTTACAGTTGTGAAAGCTCCTTTAGTTCCTTAAATATATATGGAGGAAGTGATTCAATCTTGTTGCTAGCCAAATCTCTGCAGAAACAGATACAATACAGTAAATTCTTACTACAATCAGTAATTTTACTTAATAGTTTTGCAATTTCAATATACACAATTTTATTTTATTTTCCAAATATGATATTATTTATTCTATAGGTGATCAGAAACCTGGACTATAAAAGAATGATTTTAAAATAAGGTGGGAAGCTAGATTTATCAGATCTCTCTTTGTCTCATTAGTTATACCACTAGATACATAATTTATTTCTATTTTATTTCCAACAAAAAGAAAGTAAAATGCCATTAATTTGGCTTGTAGAAGCTTGGAAATTAATTAAACATATTGTTTCCTGATGGGAATTCTTTCACATGGGCTAAAAATCTTTACCTTGGTTTTTTATCTCTACCTTTCACCTTACTTCCAGGATGCATAAATCCTAATAACAGAGGAGTAAAACTCTCTGTCCAACCAAAACTGTCAAACCGGTCTAAAAGACACTGAAGGCACACAAGCTCCTAGACTGTGGTAATGCAAGATTAATTAGTATTATTCTGTTCAGGGAACATAACAATCCCGTGAGCAAAAGCCCCAATATGGTTGCTAGAGTCTATGTATTTTATTTCTTCTCTGTTCAACATATATTTTAAAAAATCCTAAGGAAGGATGTCATGTCCAGAGAATGCTGTATGAAATAGAATTTATGATGAGTGATATTTTCAATATAAATTACGAAACTTAGTGACTTCTACAAATAAGAGAAGAAATCTACTCACAATTCATCTAACATCTGGAGAGAAGAAAAGCTGTTTTCATTTAGAGACCTGATTTTATTTCGTCTCATCACCCTGAAAGAATAAAACAAACTTATGTTGCTTCTTCTTGATATCCATTTGATTTTGCAGAGAAGGTTTTAAAAACATTAAAAGTTCTCCATTCTCTGCATCCTCAATTGTTTGCCCAATTCAGTTAACAAGCTAATTGCATCTAGAAATTTGCCATTTTATCATTTGGTAAATAACTTTTTTTGCCTATATGCATCCCATACATCCATGTACTTCTGCATATATATATATATACACACACACACAGACACATACAGCCGTGGTAGGCTGGTGTAAATTGGCTGAGGGCAGGAGGAAGATTAACTCATTTGGAAGGCTTGTGACCTAACCACGTCTCAGACACAGGCACATGGTTGTGCAACTTTTCATTCACCCTTATTTCATCAGCCACCGAGCCTATTACTTAAATGAGCAACCTGGATTTTAAAAACGACCAGAAAGCCAGGAATATGGGTATTGCAGAAGAGCTAAAAATTGAGCTCTTGAAGCCTACTGATCTACTAAAATGTAGAAGGGGTTTTCTGAAGATGGTTACATCATCACTGAAGAAATTTTGGAGAAAATTCTAAAATTGACGAGCCAGCCAACACACCTGCCAATTAAAATAAGCAACAAGCTATGTATTTTGTACGCTTGCTGGTTCTCATTATGAGATATTTGACTCTAAGAAAAAGGTTACAATGAAAATTTCTAAATCTTTGTAGCAGCCAAAATCTCTTCAGCAAAGTTTAGTTACATATTTCAATGCTGAACTTTGCTATAAAATGTAAACAGTGGTGATTCTGTGTGGTGCTCACTTCAAACCAAACATTTTAATTTAATATCCTCAAGAGATAAATAACCATCATACTCAGGAAACTTTTATATTAGCTGCAATGAATCACTTGACTGCTCAGTATAAGCACATCTCACTCTGGCAAGCTAGCATATCCAATTACTTACAGTACAGTTAGGGTGCTGCAGGAGATGAAAGTGGCATTTCTCACATGATGAATATGGTTGCCTTCAAGGTCTCTGAGAAATAAAAGAACCCCATCAATCACTGAAAATAAACTTAGGCACTTACTCTGAGGTAATTGAAAAAAAATACTACCAGAACTTCTTGACTACAGAGAAGAGAGTGGGAGGCAGACATGTAATACTTCTGCACACTTAACTGATGGCCTCAGACCATCAGCCCTGCAGTGACCCAGCAGGCCCTCTGCAAGATCCAGTGCCCCCTCAGGAAAAGCGGCGTGGAAGTGCCACACAAAGACAACAAAATAATATTTTTCCAGTGAAATAAGGTAGACTCACAGCCAGTTTAATCTTGGCATATATTGGCACAGAGGTTTATCAGGCAAACGAGCAAGAGAATTATTCATCATCTCTCTGAAAAAAAAAAGAGGAATAGTACAGCTGGTTATATTTGCACAGTTACATTATAGAAAAAAATTCATGTCTCTTAGGTACTTCTGAAAAAAAGAATCATTCAAATCTTGAACAGTTTTAAAAGTAGTATCATTTTCTTCAACTTCCACATATTTTTCCTGTGGCATTCTGTACAGCAGTATTTTATCCTCAGCTTGCTAATTACCAGGTAAAGGAAAGATGTTCACCCCACTTCATTGCTATTAAAATGAAACGTAGCAAGCCAATACAAATATATTATTCAGTCAGAATATGTAACTTCAATGGGTGGTGGAGAAAGCGGGATGTGGAGGGAGGTTCCCCTCTGGGATGCAGGGGAAGAGGGTCCCTCACCTTTTGGGCTGGAGAGGGCAGCGGCAGATCATAGGCAGGGTCTTGGGGAGGGGATCGGGCTGCCACCAGGGGCAGGGACTATGGGACCCCTCCTGTCACACCACAGCTCTGGAGGACACCTGGAACCCAATGCTGCAGCTGCCTGGACCCTGCCCTCTCAGTGATGCTTTTTATCGTTTTCCCCACCCTTCTCCCTATACTTTTCCAGACGCTGCACGTCCGCTGCTGCCAAAATCCTCCTACTACAGCACATTTTGCCTGGGGTAAGGGAAAGCTTCAGGTTTACTGCCAGCACTCTGGGATGAGCGAGCACATTTGACGTAAAAAGGTTTTTATATGCATATGCCATTCCTATCCTGTTCTTTTAAATAACAATTTTCTATCTTGTTTCATACTTACAGAAGAATAAGGGATTTGAGCCCATAGAATGTTAATGGATAGATCCGATTTATCCTGTTGTTTTCAATTATCCTATAAATTACAGCAAAATATGTATCAGATTGAAAATTGACTTCAGTCTTAAATTGAAGAGATAATAAAAAGTAACAAGCTTTGCAGTGAATTTCTTCAAAAGTCCAGTCAAACTACTTAAAAAAATTATCACACTATTCCTTGACAGGTTAAAATACTAATTGAATTAATTTCCTTTCAGAATAATTTAATTTTAAAAAGTAACTTAGAGAAAATCATTACTTTCAACTTAGAAAAAGTGTTTTCCTTTGAGGTTTTTAAATCCTTTGATCGAGACATTTTGAATGGATTCTCTGTAAAAATAAAGCAGCACAACCTAACAGTATTCTGAGGCAATCCAATGTGCAGAAGAATGTAAGACATATTACTTGCTTATTTTTAGTAACTTTACTTAGTAAAGATCTCTCTGAAAAGCAGTAATAAGCCAATATTTCAGGTTATGACAGTAATTTTGTCTGGACGTTTTAAGCACTATTTACAAGAAAAGACCTGCCCAAAAAATACCTGTCTACTGTTTTATAGAACCTGGGTTATTTAATATATTCATCTGTAACAAGCAATTACTAATAAACATTGTTTACTATTTTTATAAGTCATCAGTCTCTGAAGCCATTAAGGCTCAAGAACTATTTTTTTCTCTCACCAAAGCCAATTGCATTTTAACCATGCACAGTGTAACAGGAGTTCCTTAGTTATTAACTAGTGTAAAGCGATGCTATGCACAAAAATGAAAGCAATCAAAATATTTATTTATTATTTTTCAATTAATTATTTATTGAGTAAATAAATATACAAATAAGAAAACAACATACAGCCATTCAAGTCTGTGGAGGTCTGCAAAGACAAAAGGCTCCAAATTTGTTATCTTGTTGTTACTCAGGTATCTAAAACAAGAAAAACCAAAGATGAATGAATGGAATGACTATTTAGCAGCAGATGCATGAAATTTCCTTGATAATTTACCAGAATACTCCTATTTTCCTCGTAATTATTATTTTTGAATATGGTAATTTCCATGCCATTGTTTGAGAGCAAGGCAGGATTCTCTCAAGTGAGGATTTTAAGAGCAATTATGTAGAGTACTTTGTCTTATCTATGAGAAAGCACAGCCAGCTAAATATTTTCACTCTGTCATATTTTAGACCCTTTCCAGCTTCCTTCTGTGGAGTGATTTGTTCCATGAAAGTTTCCAGGATCCTATTCAGTCTTTGTTAAGGATATTAGTCATAAATGTAGATATCAGAATAATGGAAAAAGAAAGGCTGAAAATGAATGGGGAGGGGTACTATAAATGGTCTGGGAAGATAACAACAGCAGCTGTAATAACAGATAATCAACCAGACTTGTGTGATGGAAAGAATAAAAGGTACAACTTTTTAAAACTTTCCTCTTGAAAACACTACAGTAAAAATTCTGAACCAAACAGTGCAATTTATGTGTTGTCTCTTTCACCGAGAACTTCCCTTAAAAGTTAGGAACACCTTTCAAAAAATTGCTGCAAAATAAAGAAAAAAGTGTTCCTTTCATCACCTATACTAGTTACTTTGAATTGCTTCTGTTAACCAAAATACACTGTTAAAGAATTTTCATCCATCACAAGCTCTTGCTTTCATTTTACTCCTTCTTCCTTTTCTTTGGCTTTCTTCAGGGTAACTACCATACTGTCTCCTTCTTCCATTCTGAGGATTTGAGGAATAGGATTGAAGTATAGAGACAGTTTGCCTTTTTGAAGTACTGTCCTGCCAGATAAACTTGCACAGAGACCTCTTAATCTGTCTTTGCTTTCTCAATTCAATCATTGAATTAAAGTTCTGGACTGCTTTGCAAGTTCCTAATATGGAATCAAATAGAGAGAGATATCCATAGTGACTCTCAGAGCTCGGCCTGCTGCTTTTTACTTCAGTATTCTAAAAGCAATACTTACAGTTTTGTCAAGTTGTATAAACCTTTGAAAGCACGTTCAGATATAGCTCTGATTTTGTTATTCTGAAGATACCTAAGAAGATACAAATACAAAACAATTTATTCTCTAAACAACCAAAGTTAAAGCAAATATAAGTAACCAATTAAAATCTATCAGCTAAACTGAATGCACATTTGATACTTTAAAGGAAGCTGTCACAGTTATTACACCTTGAATTTGACAATAACCATTTCACAGCTATACCTGCAAAGATTGCAAGGTTGTTTTTAAAGAAATTTACACAAATAGCAAAATTACAAAAATCATTCAAATGGATGCTTGCTTTGCCTGAGATGAACGATGGAGTGAGTGGTTGTTTACAACCTCCTTGATTAGGTTCTGACCTTGCAGCGCTCACCTGTGTGACCTGACCTCTGTTTTTAGCCAGATCTCTTCTACAAGTAAAATTTTGCGCAGTAAATGTCAAATTAAAATAATTTTTTTGGAAGGGCGTACCAGAGAATTCTCAAAATACCATGTTTGTAAGACAATATATTTAAAAATGTACAGCAAATCTTACTAATCTTCTGTAAACTAAAGATACATTTTTTTAAAAATTCTGGATTTCTTTATCTACTTTGATAAAATAATGAGTTGAAAAATATTAATTACAAATATTAAATAATTTTCAAATAATTTTAAAGCATTACAACGTTATTCTCTGACTAATATTTAAACTTAAGTCCTTTAAATTAAATTTCAGTTAATGAAGCATCTAGATGCATTCCTGCTAGAAAGCAGTAAGAAACCTGACATCGGCTTTTACAAAATAGGCTTCTGTTCAAGATCTTTGGAAAGTGTAAAGTTATCTATCAGAAGGGTGTGAAGTTGCTATTAGAAACAAATGTTTTCTACAGATAGGCTTGGATGTATTTCATTTAGTGGAAACTTATCTTTCAAGAATTTAAGGAACATAATGGGACTTAACTTTCAGGACACAAGATGGTGCTGCAGTGCAGCACAGTTCCCATAAAAGAGCCCTTTGAATTGGTGACTTAGAAGCCCTGCTCTAGAATTCTGCATTTATTTTTTAATTTCACTGCTTCTGTATAGAGAAAACTTGTTAAAGGCTATGATTTTTGAACAGCACGTATGTTACACACTGGAAAACATAACACAGTATTGTATAGCCATAATAATTTGACTCATTGGGCATTATCAAACTGATACCAGACATAATTAGGAGTAAAACCATGTGCCACGGGAGTAAGCTTCCCACGATAATGGGAAGTTTGAGTTTCCAAACTTTTTTTTTCAGAATTAATCGATTAAGTTACTTTATTTTGGCATATTGCTGTTTGTTATGAATGTAACATCCTTCCGACAAAATTAAAATCTAGCGTTTTTCTGGTAATAACCAGTCCAGAAACCTAAGCCATTAAATATGCAGAAATTATGGTTTTGCAAAAAGACAGATGTCAAATCAGTGTACTTGATCCAAACGGGGTACATGAGGTACCAAAGGGTGAGACAAACCAGACTTTTGTTACTTAGATGTTAAGCTCTGTGTGTGTATGTATGAGAGAAGGAAAGGATGCATATTTAAGGCACTAGATAGGTATTTTATGTTATGGCACTCTCTTACAGGTTTTTAAGGTCTTGGTATTCCTTGAAAACATCAGCAGAAAGTTTCCTTAGCAGATTCCTCTGAAGAGACCTGTAGGAATAAATGCACCCAGTAAAACTACTGTCCCAGGTTCCTTCAGTGCTTTTGTTATTCAGTAAGGGCAGCTCTCACGCTGCTAAATAAAAAAAGCAACACGAAGCCATCCCAACATGCTACTTCTGTTTGTCTGTGTATTTGTATCTATTTAAACAGTAAGAAAAATACATAATAATAATTAAAAAAATCCTTGTCCCCAGAAAAACTGACGAAATAATAGTTAAATCAAATAATTAACAAGATTTGAGTATAAAATACAGATTTATTTCAAACCTCAGATGCAGATAGGGCTTATTTCCCAGTTCATGTGTCCCTATGTCCCAACTCCATTGGGGACATTCAAGTGTCCTTCAAGAGCAAAATTCCTTCAGGACATGGTTTGATTAGAAGAGAATTTAGCCCGAGAGCCAGCTGAACCAAGTCACTGCTTTTTCTACAGCCAGAACCGGGCCAGTATTTTTGAACTCCTTGTCGACCCTGAGCCAGCAGCCAGTTTAAATAATGTTTGACATTCCACATCAGTTTTCATTATGAAGTGTTGCAGTATTTGAACGTGGACCCGACAAGGAGAACTTCAGCCACGTGTGAGCACAAACTGGTATACCAAAAGGAAAGATCCATGACCTGGATCTATGGGGGAGATCCTCAGGTAAGGACACGGGATGCTGCTCCCTGCTCACCACACCTAAAACTGACTCTCAAAAAGTAATGTGCAAATCAAGTGCACATCAACCATAATCTGGTTTCTTAAAAAAGAGTTTGGCTTGCTCACAGCTTTCTGCATGATGACTCAGCCCACATTAAATCCTTTTAAATAATAGTGTATTCAGAGACATCAAATGAGAACTAAATAGATTTGCTCCAGCAGGGAGTACCACTGAGTTCAAGGTTATTGACTTTATTGAAAGGAACACAGACTACATATATTGGCAGGATCATAGAATAAGAAACAGGTTCTAAGCATTGTGTCTTAAAAGGATGCATTTCTTTTGTAGATTTCCTTAGATATCCTGAAACTGTTTGTAGCTCAAGTCACTGTTACAAACGTGAAATGATCACTTCACAAAGTTTTTTGGTTTCTTAGTTTCTTTTTTCCCCTTTCCTGTAAGGACAATCTGTACTTAAAATATTAAAGTACTTGTCAACAGAGAGACACAGTGTTTCCCAAGCATCAGCTGATCATAATTATGGGGCTGTAGGTGTGAAAAGTTGTAGGACTGACAGTCAAACCTGAACAGAGCAAGAGACTGCTTTACTTCCCTACTTACATTATGGTTATGTTTGAAGACACTGATGGGACAGAACGTAATTCGGCAGCATCACAGAAGACCTCCAGCCCTTGGCAGGTACACTCTGCTGGCACATCACCAGCCACTGCAGGAGAACAAGAACATGGTTGGGACAAAAGGTGGGATGTGTGGTGTGATGGGACGTGGAGAAAAGAAATACGGTATAAAAGAACAACGGGCACAAAGACAGAGACACCAGGTTCTGTTAAACACAATTAAGGCACATGTTTTTACAAAATTGATTTAGAACTGAGAGGAATCTATCAGTAAATATAAAGGGACACAAAAAATTACATTACCTCTGACAGAGCTTGTAAAAGCTCTTTAACCTTGGGCATGAAATACAGGAATCTGGCATGGGATTTTTGCAACACTTCTTTAGATTATTCAGCACTCTTATTACTAGTAGGAGCAAAATTCTATGGGTGAAAATGGGTCAAAGGTGGGTCAGGGAGTCTTTGCTCATCATAGTAGACAGCAGAATCAAGAAGTCTGTACAAAGATCTGCATATGTGGTGGGGGTTTGCAAATTTCATTTGATGTACAAAGAAGTGAACTGGGAGCAATGTTGCCTTCATTTCACTCTGAAATATATGCCCATTCCATGGTCTTTCCAGCAGTATCAGCATATTTAGATAAACATTTATATTGCCTCCCTAATTGGCGTATGCTAATTGCAATATATTTGACACTTCTCTTGCAGAAAATGAATAATCCTTAATGGAACTGAAATTAGCTTCAAATTAGCATTTGTTCATTTGAGATACTAATTCTGTTTTACTATAAATGAAACTGCACTAAATTTCCTGCTAAGCATATATTTGCTCTGTATTTCTTTCTAGGAATCATCATTAATAACCACTCAAATAGTATCTGTAATTACTTACAGCACTCAGGTGTCTTTGTCTGAAATGCATGCAGAGATTTCAGTTTATTGTATTTGTCCTTCGTATAATGTTTATCAAATTGCAGAGACCATCCATTGTTGTCTTCTAATAAAAAAACCAAAAAACTACTCAACACAAACAGGCCACAAATAGAAGATATTAAAATAGAAATAGAAGGTAGAAATGTCTTCACTTAATTTAGTTGCATCAATTTTTGTCAAATTAATACAGGTTTTTATTCCAGAGCATTTCATACATCATTAGATAACCTTATCTTTATACAGCTGCTTAATCATACATATCTACAAACAATATGAGCTGCGTAGTAGGAACAGCTTATTATACCTTCAACAACAATGTTTGCTGTGACAGTCACACTGAAAGAGTATAATTGTGACTTCAGACATTTTTATTTGCACAGGAGCCTAAAAATGAGAGGGAACCATGTTTTCATACCTCCTTAAACATGCAGGTTTGCCACTTTGTCCAGGAAAGTTGAAACGATTACTATGACTCTGACTAGTTAGGCTTAATATGCATCTTAAACAAAGCATGATTCCATATTACCAGTCTGGTCACTGTGCATAGATGTACTGGAGCTGAGTAGTCTATGGCTACAAAAGCAAAAATTTAAGAGCAAACCTTTCAATTCCTTCCAACGAATGGACACTTCTAGATATAGTGGTACTAGAAATAACTAGAGATCTGTTAGTTATTTGTTTCTTAGAAGTATATCGTATACCTGAGACCTGTACATTAGCTGATCAGAGAGCCACTTTCAAAACAGGCTGGAAACAGGAAGGGAACTTGCCTTTAAAAGCTGTGATTGGATTTAGTTTTATTAATTCGAGTCCGACTTTAGTTTTCTTAATTTGAGTCTGACTTCTCTTCAGGTTTGACAAGGCCCACACGATTTTAGTTTAAAGCACCTCTTTTAATGAACATGCAGCAGTAGCAGAAATGCTCCTTGGGGTGGCACTCACCAGCTGGAGAGCCAAAGCGTCTGTGACAGTTGAAAACAGCACAACGCAAGGATGCCTACTGCAAAATAACATTTGTATGAGAATTGTCAGGATGGCTCTGCTTTGCTAGTCATTACAGTCTTAGATGCACCTTTATGATGTACTGGCAACAGTCTTTACCCCTGCGATTTCACAGGTTAATATTTCAGTTATACTTAAACAAAATTCCTCATGGACATTTCTCTATACATCTTTATATTTAACTAAGCATTATTACTATATTTATTGGCTTCAAAATAGGCGGGGGAAATAAAAAATAATTACTTCTTTGCAAATTTTCCAATTCTGAAATGGCTTCTCATTTTTCACATCACTTTACATATCAGTTGTTTTTTCCCAGACAGGCAGAGAAACTACCTTGAAAGCATCTCCTGAAACCTGCCTACAGATGAAGCTGGTTTTGAGAGATGCTTGTCTCTTTGCTGTCTAAGCTGAAAAGATGTGTTATAAGTGCTGATTAATGATACCATGAAAGTATCAAGTAACATCAGGCAAATTATCCTTTATCTAGTTATTTGTTTGTTATGCATAAATTGGAAAGATGAAAGATTCAAAGCCAATGTAAGTGCCTGTCTTTAGGAATTGCTACACTGAGAGAAAAGACAGACCTGATAAAACATTTAAGAACATTTTACTAACTTCCTCAAGAGCACCTTGCATGCTCTGATTCATTAGCAGTTTTGCCATTCTAGATCACTAAGCTAATATTCAGAAGCAGCCTAATGCATTTTGGACAAAATGAAAGGTATTGGTAAACCTGCTCCTGCCTGTTTTAAATGCTCAAAAGAAGCTCTGTTTTAGGATTGCCTGCAGCATGGAATCTGTAATTGATGAAGTGATGAGAACAGATCCTTTGTCAAGTGGCAAGTGCCTTAAAAGCCTACTGCCCTGTAGATGGGACAATAATGAGGTTTTCTCTATTGCTGTTCCTGAATATTTAACTGGAGCACATCCATTGACTTTCATTTGTATGACTGGACCCAGCGATATGTGGGAATAAAACACACATAGAGAAGGTAAGACTTTTAAACAGAAACTTGGAAAGATGGTTTAAAAATGAGATTATTCTTGAAGTATTAATGCTTTGCAGTCAGGAATATACTGTGAAAATACTCTTGGGTTTTCTAATTCATAATTATGTTCACAGAAAGTTTTGGACAACTAACCACTTGTTTTCAGATTCTGAAGATACAGCTAAGAGCCATAAATTGTAATCCTCCGGTAAACCAATGAACATATAAAGTATAATTTTTCTGCATTTCCCTGGTTCTGACACTAAGGAGTGAGTATATGAGATTTTATTCCACGTTTTTGTACTTTTAAAATGCGTTGCCATGTGACAAAGTGTGTACAAGAGGTGACCATCAATGCATTTCACATCTGCAGAGAAAAAGGATGAGCAGTGCCTCCCACACTAACAGGAATGATGGAGCAGTCCGCTACAAAGGGGAAGTTCATCAGCATTTTTGAGGAAGTCTAGAGGCAGCTGTATATTTTTGGGTGGCCATAAAAAACAAGGGGAAAAATTCACAGAGAAGATGGATTATTTTGTACTGGAATCATTCCAGCTGTTTGGTGTTTCTAGTAAGTTCATTTTACATAATGGGCTTTTCTCATGGCATGCTTTCTACTAGAAATAAAAAGGCATATGTGAATATAGTAAAACAAGTTATTAAACATCTTTTGACCTCCATAAATATATACTTTGGGCCAAACTTTGTGCCCAAGCATTGGACAGTCTCTATTTAACCCCAACCGTTTTGTCAAATCCTGAAAGAATGTATTGTGCAAATAACTATATTTAGTATGACCATTTGGTGAAGCACTCAGTGGCAGAACTGTAAATCACTTTGTGGTCGTTTAGAGTTTATATGAAGGTTTGCGACCTGTTTAGCTCTTTCGAGGCAAGGTTCTCTAAACACTTTAAGAAATGACTGGTAATAGTACTGATCTTGAAATCTCAAATCTATCATTTGAGGGAGTACAGCTCAGATAAGAAAGTGCTTTTACCCTGAGCCAGTTCTGAAATGGATTATGTTGGCTGTGCTTCTGTAAAAAAAGAAGAGATCTGAGAAAAAAAGGCATCATCAAATCTTCCTCTACATGGGAAGTGGTGGCAAACTGGATTTATCTGACTACAGGTTAATATGCTGTTTCTTGTTGAAAGTTGCTAATTACCACTTCTGATGGGAATGAGAAAGGGCGTGTTAATCCTGACAAACTACAGATTTGACTAATCATTTCAGCGACAGATCCAAGGAATTATCGTCTATTCTCAATTAAAGACATATCTCTTACTTAGTATGGAGCCTATGATGAGGATGTAATCTATATAATTTCCCCCTTCTCTCAGCCACATCTTCATGGGCTATTATGCAGAGAAATGCTATCAGTTAAATGCATAAACACTCTAAAGAGACACTGTGTCACCCTTTGATTTTGCTTTTGCTCTTGGTGGTCATAACTTGCAGACATATTTCTTTTTGTCAGTTGTTCAAATAAACTTTCTCTTGCTGTGAGAAATGACTTCAGGCTTTCCACAAAAATATCTTTTGGTACAAGGAAAACCCATATCCTCCAGACAAGAAGCATTTCCTTTGAAAATATTTACAGACGAAGGAATATAATTGCCCTTTTCCACAGCGTTGAGGCATCCTGATGCAGCCTCATAACTTACAGCAAGACCAAAACCACATGGAGACTTTACAAAACTGAGGGCTGTGGTGCCTGCAGCATTCAAAACTGGGAGGCAATTTCACTGTCTCAGTTTAAATATCCATGCAATAAAAATTAAGTACTTACAGCTGGACACCTCATCAATCAATTCAAAGGCAATTTACCTCACACCAATCTGCATGTCACTGCACATTTACTGAGTCCTGTACCTGCTGCTTAATTGAAATCACGTGCAGCTTGTCTGCTTATATGTTACAATGCAATAAAAGTAAACTAGACGGGAAACAAATCCATTTGCATGAGGTTTACAGTTCTCTGGATGAACGAGATTACATACTTACACAGGTTTTTTTATGATTTTAGAGCAACTTAATTAAGCTAGTGCAACTTTTAAGAAAACAGGCCGGTTCAAATTTCCAAAAGATAAACATCCTCTCCATGTTGCATCTTTATTTCTGTGAAACAAGTGCACAGAGTTTTCTAGCTTTACATCAATACTTTTAATCTATATAAATTATTCTGATTTTCTATTCTGTTTTTCTTGAAGTATTTTCAATTTTTGAAATTAAAATAATCTCATAGCGTGAATACATCTCTAGAACCTTTAGTTGCTTGGAAGTTCCTTTGGCCTTAAGCCGCTACAGTGGAGACCAGGAGAGACAAAAGTCTAGTGAAATGCAAATTTCTCTTAGTTACCAACTGTATTTCAAAATCTCAGTAGCAAAATTGATTAAAAACTCCCAAAAGTTCAGCAAAGCTATTCCATGTGCTGATATTTGCACATCAGAGTAAACCTTATTATTTTAGCGCCATATACTGTGGATGAATGGCAATGTCAAGAAAATTTGGCCATACATGAAAAATTTCCATGTGGAGCTTGAAAATTCTATCTTTTCCCAGGTATTTGATACATTTTGAGTAGACTATTGAATTTCAAATATTTACTTTATGCTTCACAAACAGAATTTGCTATTTAGGGCTCAAAATTGAATAGCACCTCATACATTCAAATCTTGTATTTTAAGTATGATGGGAAAAATGTCATGCCATGAAAACATAAGACCAACTGTAACAGTATTCATTGTTAGTATTAATTTGAAATGTGCAAACATCAAGGTGTTCTGCAATGTGCTGAAACAAATATGGAATTTCTCATCCCTTATGAGAAATCTTGCAATATTAAAATGTATATCTTTTGTATAGATGTTTTGAAATACCGCATAGAAATTTAGATTTCTGCTATGGAAATCTAGAAGATGATTTAATGAACCTACAGAACAGCAGTAATTCTGCGTACATTTACAGAAAAACATACAAAACCAGCACCACATTATATAGATTGTTACTACTTTTATCCTGTTGAATTTTTATTGACCCTTTCAAAAAAAGAGCTGCTCTGTTGTAACTTATTTAGTAGGGCAAGCCAGTCACCTGGTGACTGTGTAGCACGCAGTAACAGGTGAGGTCTGTGCTTTTAGAGGCAAATAGGTGCAGGACTTCAAACAGCCGCTCCCTGCCCCAGTTCTTTCGGAAACCTCTGTGTGTGATTTCCAGCCTATGAGCTCAACAGAGCTTAATGAACGTCTCTGAGTGAATTTACAACTGCGGAGCAGAACGCTGTCCTTTGTTCAGAGACCTCTTAGGGCTGAGAGCAACACAATGGTAAATACATTTACCCAGCAAAAAACTTCTCTGGAGTCAGAAACAAATTAAATCTGCATGCCTGTTCTTGCTTCACTAGACTGGAAAAATGTGGCTATGACACTGTGATTAAAAAACAAATGCAGACACACTGCAACCATTGCCTAGCTGCCAAAGAAACAGTTTTGCAGAACTATCAGCAAAATTGTCCAGAAGCCAAATTTTTAAACACTGAGGAAACTTGTGCTCTCAAAATAGCTCGGGCTACTTTGTTCCATTAACTGCTCTACATAATTAAAGATACTGCTTACAAAAAAAGATAAAATTAAACACTAGCACATTTTTTCTTCCATTTTCCATTTTATTGTTGCTTGTACATAAAGCGTAGACAAATGTGTAACAGTAGTTGCTGGTTTTTATTGTCCCATTCATGGCAAACGAGTCTAGTTTGCGGAGGTGCAAGGGATTAGGGCCAATGTGTGTGATTTTTGTTTTGGAATTCATAAGAATTCTGGTGCTTGAATTTTTAAAAATTCTTACGTTAAAATACTTTTAATTCTAAATAGGACTTATACCTGTGTTACTTGCATATAAACACTGCCTCTAGAGATTTATTAGTAATAAATCAAGGGCCTATATTAACAACCAGTTCTGAGATGGAGCATAAGACCTATTCAGCAGTGTGATATGACAGTAACGCTAATTTTAAACGAAGAATAAACTATACCTCCTCAACCAATTAAGTTTGAGATAAAAAGGATTGAGGCATTTATTTACGAAATTTATATATCACAGACTGCATGCGAAGAGACTGCATATTATATCTGATGTTTCTGTGACAGGTTGAACAACCTAGATTTCTTCATCTAAAGGAAAAAAACCCACTGCTAGCACAGTGCTTCCAGTCTTTTCCAGATCTATTAAGGAAGGCCGGTACATAAGTAACAAGCATTGGGTTTTTGAAACATATGAGCTTTTTATTAGTTTCCTAACTTAGGTAAGTTACGATTCTTCGCTCACTGAAGACAGTGTGAGTCTCTCCATTGATTTTAGTGGAGTCAGTCCAGGTCAGCTCTCACTGGGCTTGGCTTTGCTTCATAAGCCAGGTGGTGTGACTGAAGATATCACATCAGTCATACTGTTTGCATTTTAAATTAGAACAGAACATAATAAATCCAATAACTGCAGAGATTTTGACTGCATGTTTGTGTGCTATCAAACCCTAATAGAAGTTAGGAAAAACTTTTAAATCTGAAAGCAGGATTATTTATAAAGCAATGAGTGCACCTCTACTTTACATACAAGGGATTTTCAGAACCTGTAGATACAGGATGCTGACACATAGTATTAGTTATATTAGTGACAGAGCAGTAGGGATTAATCTCAGTCTTCCAGACATATAAAATATGTTTTCAGGTAGGATGTAATGTCCAGAGGAAAGCCCAGTACTCTCTGAGGTCTGATTATGTTTCTATATTTTTCCCAAACTAAATTTGACAGTTGATAGGTGGTTTTGAAACAAGAAATTTGAGGTAAGGTTCACTGCAATTTACTGTGAGGCTTCTCCCCAAAAACTGGCATCATATTAACAGCACAGCTAATTTACAGTTCTGATGACCAAATCGTGCTGATGATCCAGCAGAATGTAAGGAATATGAAGAACAATATTGTAACAAAAGTCTTAGAAAATCAGACAGGAAAAACATCTATTCAGTCTCTCAGTGGTTCAAAATGTAACTGCATTAAGAATTTTTGCAGCACTTTTTAATTAGTATGTTATGACTACAGTATGGTAACTGACCCAGTGTTGTATCCAGCAGAGATAATTACACAAAAGTTGTTCAACTGAGAACATAGTGCTTTTATCACTGCAAGTAATAGTAGGATAATTTTAGTCAGGGAAAGCTGACCCTTATCTGAGGACAAAAACTTGTTCATTCAACCCTATAAGTAGAAAGCATATCAGAGAATTAAAACAAAAAGAAAAAAAATAAAGTGCAAGATTTAAAATTTAAATACTTAATTAGGAGCATATGAAAGAACTATTTGTGTGTGTGTCTATAGCTATTCAGAGAGTAGATATTTTGAAAACAAAAATAACCATGGATAATTACAGACAGTGTTAGCTCTCTTCTTCCAAATGCACGGAGTAAATTTATGTTATTATTAACTTTTCATTTTTTAAAATATTTCACATGTAAAGATTTGTTCATCTGATGAAACACACACCTTGACATGAGAAACATGTGTAGGCTCAGTGCAAAATCTACATCATAAATATTGTTGTTCTGTTATTTTTTTTTGCATCAATTAACCGTTGTTTTTATCTACTGTTGTTAGTTTTGGCTTTGTTTTATCACTAAACATCACCGTGAAGGAAGAGATCTCAAAACTCTTCTTTCCATGAATTTGTACTGGGAATACATACCTGGCACTTTTAGTATGCCACTGGACATCAAAGAGTTTGCCTAGAGATTGTTTAGACTGCGTTAACAGTCACATTGCAGCAGTAATGTCTTCAACGCAAGAAATATTTGTTACTTATTTTAGGAACAATTCCCATGTCAACACTGCCACTGCATTAGGCGAGCAGAATTTGTGATTGTGCCCATTTATCCTTGCTCACATCTAAAAAGCAAACAAGTAAACAAATGTTCTAACCTCCCATCTATAAATGCCAAGTAGCTACAGAATCAAATCCTACAGCTCTAAATAAGTGGGAAAAGCTCTTCCCTGGAAAATCAGGTTGAAGCCATTATGTTTGAAGTCAAACATAGTAGGACAAAACTGTATCAAGCTTGCTCTCCTTTGCCAACTTGAGCTTTAAACAAGCTTGGGCACAGAAAGATGCTGAAATTGCTATATCTTATTTCTCTGCACATTTTGAATTTTGCAAACAGATACAAAAATAACTCCAAGTGAAACGTGATAGAGACTAAACTGCTTCACAATGCCCTCAGCCTAATTAAGAACTCAATACTTCAGCAAGGATGAGCATGGAACAGAACAGCAGAGTAAAATTTACTGCTCTCTCAAGTCTAAAAAAGGAAATTCCTCAAAACCATCAGCTTTATCACAAATTACAAAACTTTAAATTCTTTTTATTTAAAAATATTATTTTCATGACAGATTTGCAGAGATACCCACTTCTACTTGATGGACTGTGTTTTCAAGTTCAAAAGGTAAGATTGCATTTTCCATGCACATTTAAGGTTATCTAGCCATAGTTCAAGCAGAGCCTCCCATCACTGCAGGTGTGATAAATTGCCAGCTGCCTCCTCTTATTGCAGTTTACTACATTGCCTCAAGCTCTTCCCCACTAGGGTATCGCATGCAGTATTTTATTGATTTTGGAAAACAAACTAGGTGGCAAAGGCATGAGTTTTCAAAGATGCATGGCGCCACTCTACTGTGAAATATTAGCTGTAATTCACTCCTTTCCAGAAGTGGAAGAAATGCTGAAGCTGAGCTGACAAGCAGGATGACCACACCCTGAAGTAAAGCACAAACACAGCAGTCTGAGTCTGCTCCCAACTCTACCTATGATCCTAATTTGAGATCTTCCCTGCTGTGGACCTTAGTTTTATGTTTATTATTTGGATGTGGAGGACAGGGTGGAAGTGGAAGAGGAAACAGAATTGAAGAGGGCACCACAAAGCCAATCTTTATGTGCCCAGGCAGGATATGAGCAGTGATTACAGCACATTTGAAACCATTTCTCTCAGTGAGGATTTGGTTTAGTTTGAAATATTCATAATCATGTTTTGCTGCTACCAGGCACACGGTGCCTGAAACAGGATTAATACTGCAAATAAACTCAGAGATGACGATTTCTTACAATAATTTCTTACAAATATAATCTTACAAAGATTACAACTATAATTTCCTTATAGAAAATTGATTTCTAGAAAATTTCTATAGAAAATTTTCATTTCTATAATTTCCTTATACAAATGAAGTGGGGAATGAGACAACTTTGTTCACATAAAGAAGAAAGAAACCACTACAAGATAGTTAGAGAGACACATCTAATGACATATTTTGCTTTGTGTTTCCATGCTATACAGCTGCTTTTACTGTAGGCTGAAGATAGTGCTTTATCATTACTGAAGAAATCAGCAGTGAAACTGTTGGTTTACCTAGCTTTGTTTGAAATACATGCATTAAAAAAAAAGAGAAAAGGGTATTTCTTAACCTCTTTGAGGGTCTACATGGATTTTTTACCCTCCCACACTTGTTGGGTTGAATTCTGTAGACTGGTCACCTCAAAGTTCCTCAAATTGATGCAAAAGTGTTCAGGAATTGAAAAGTTGAGCTATTTAATTAGAATACCTTGTGGATAAGATTAAAATTTCCACTGGCACTGTATGAAACAATTAGTACACTGGAATAATTTCTTTTTAAATTTCTTTTCTGTAACCAGGGTCAATGACTTCAACAGAAAACTAGTTGTAAATTTAAAAAAAAAGTGGGGAGAAGGAGCCAGATATAACTGCTGGCATGAGGCAGGCATACTCAAGTGGTCCTGGATATGGTAGGGGAAAAAAAAAAGACAGGTGGTTTCTCTGTCTCAGGAACTAATCAGTGAGGCCTCTTTTCTTATATTTTAAACAAGATGAATAATCACAAAATAGAGTTATCCCACAAAGATCTCCCCACTTACTACATTTGGAGTCATTGCAGAAAATCTCATCAGGACATTCCATATCCTCAGACAAGGAAGTGACTCTTTCTTTAACTGTACAACAAAGTTTGACTGCAATACCAATTTTTGAGAAAGCGTTACAGCTGAATATTACTTCAAAGCATTTCTAAATGAGAAGAGGGAGTCAAAATATGAGAAAGACACCAGTAGCATAGTTTTTCCCAGTAAGCCGCCACAATGACTCGTCATCTCTTGTAATTTAGGTTTTTGAAAATCAAGGCTAACTAATTCTTGAATTACTATACACAGAAGAGGATTCAATATCACAACTGAATTGTCTTGTACGTTCATTTCTATAGAAGAACACTAAGGCGTGACTAAGGACTTGATGAAGTTTGCAATTCGTTGCTTCAGGGTTCAGAAATAAATCACTTCTTGCAGCACTCTCCCTGCTCACAACCCATGTTACTCCTAATTGAATTTTTGAAATTGGTTAATCATAATCCAAGAATACCTCAGTTCTGTATCAGTAATGATGAGATGCAAAGAGCTCTTTGATTAATGGTCTCAATGATCTTAAATTTCTTTTCATACCTAAACAATTCTATGATTCTATACTATCTTATACCTCCTGTTACAAAACTGTGTATATCCTAATTAACACTATATTAAGCTGTATTTTTCAGCAAGCCTTTGTATGATAGACTTTGTGGTATTATACAGAAATGAAATATGGATAAAGCAGCTATTTATGGTCCTAGGACTTCTTAAACATAGGAGGGCATCATCATCAGCAATTTCTGCTACTGCAGGTCAAGATGACTACAGAAAAAGAACAGAGCAAGACTTTTCATTCAGAATTTTGGTTATTTACAACAGAAAGTATGGTTATAACATCAGTGAATGATATAAAACTACAAAATGGTGCAGGTCCATTAGACGGGATTAGAATTTAAATAACCTTCATATGGAGTAAGACACTGAAATTTCATAAGTATGACAATAAGATACTTCACCTAGGTACAAAAATCAGTTTCACATGCAATGAGAACAACTACTTTCGCAACCTCGTTGACTTTGCTGAGAGTGCTGGTGAAAAATACCTTTACCATATTTTGTTTGAAATTTCTTTCAGAAAATTTCTTTCAGTATACGTAGCTCCGAATTTTCACTTAATATTTTAATTCTTCCCACTCCTCCCACCCAAATCTGATGGTAATGTGCCTGTCTGGGACAGGCAAGCAGTTCAGCTGCTTGGCTCTGGGGAGCTGGAGGCAGCGTGTGAGGCAGGGCACCTGGCTGTCCTCCATGGCTACAGGAAAAATACTAAGGAATAGGAAGCCTACTTCCCCCATCTGCCATGGGTCAGCAGCTCTGGAGAGCACCTCTGAAAATATCCAGGCTGTAAGTAAGGTGACCATACCAGTGAATAAAATGTGCTGGGGTCGACTTTCTCTCCCTGTGGTCTTAGCCCACAATCAAATGGCTAAGCTCTCTCCTCACGGAATACAGGGCCCCCTTTCCAGCCTATCCCAGGTCTGTGCCACCTCTGAGCTGTGTCCAAGCACTGAGTGAGAGATGCCAGGGCCGTGCTCACAAATAAGCAGCAAGGACAGGTGAGTGCCCACGCAAACCCTGGCCCTACCTGGTTTGCAGTAGAGGTAAAGCCTACAAGCCAAGCCAAGATCACAGCTACCATCCAGAGGGGCTAGGGGTGACAAGGATCAGAACAGCGTGCACAAGTGACCTGACTATGTGTATGCCCTGAGATTTTTATGTTTTCAACCCCCAAAAGCTGCTGGTAGCACAGCTTGCACAGTATACTCACAGAGGCACATGTTTCTCTCAAATTAGGGCATAAACGATTTCTGGAAAACCTTGAAAATTCTTCTAAATTATGCTTCCCACATTAAGTCGCATTAAGCTTTTCATAAACTCTGTTGGAGCACACATCAACCTCTCCTCAGGAACAATCTTTGATAGATCACATACATCCATTTGTACACATCAAAATGAGATGTACAAAGAAGTTCAAAGCAAGGAAAAGATTGGATAAACTGATACCATACACAAAGAAAAATGTGGCCCACTCTTCTTTCTCTAGCAAATGGTTTTCTGGGTGGCTTTTTTAGCTAAAGCAGACCTGCTGCATCCTCCGCAAAACGTGTGACTTTCCTACTCCTGATACTCCACAGCCTTCTGTTTGGTGTGAGCACTGCCTGGGTTTCAGTGACTAGAGGTGGTAGAAAAGTCTCAGCCACGTACCACAGTTGTCTTCATCAGCCCGATTCCCGCAGTCGTCCTCTCCATTACAGTGCAGTTGTTGGGGCAAACACTTGGTGATATTGCCACATGGAAAGTAGCCCAGGGGGCACCTGGCGCCAGCTCCAGAAACATGATCTTCCAAAGAGTCACAGGTGACTAAATAGGAACAGAAAAAATATGTTTACTTTATGAAAATTTTAAAGGTATTTGATATTATGCCTTTGTAAGTACTCACTTACATTTGAATGTGACTATCAAGCAACAAAAATGTATTAATTCATTGGATACGAAATTACAAATAGTATATGCAGTACTTGTTAAACTTGGCAAAAATCTTTTATGTTCTTAGCTAATTAAAATTTCCCTTGATATAAAGCAAACAGGTAATACCTCCCTATTCATCCTTGTAATAAGATCGAAATGTTAATTATACAAGACAAATGACCTAAGGCCACTATTTTTAAGGATTGTTTCACTTTGCACTAGAAATTATTTATGATAACAGTACACTAGATAAGTTATAGGTATTCCTGCCCATGGATGGGCTGTTGCAACTAGATGATCTTTAAGGTCCCTTCCAACCCAAACCACTCTATGACATTAATTTGTGCTGAGATTATAGACCCAGATAGATAAGTCCTTTTCTACAAAGTCAGGTCTATATATGTTTGATTATATTCTTATTTAAAAAAAAAATCTTGGTGTGAATGGATCAAGGATCAAAGAATAGGGCAACTGAGATCAAATCTCAGTTTTTGACACATTTTTGCTGAAAATTGAGTAAGACTATATGAAGGGGCCAATTATGAATCCTTCGGAAGAGCTGCCAGTCTGATCAAAAATGTGTGGAGATATTGGTCAGAGTATATCAGTGTGAAGTTTAGATACACAGGTGCTGTTCTGCTGAGCCCATGCTTTATAGGAAGGAATTTCAGAGAACACAGGACTTCATTCAAGCAGTGCTGAGGGGAAAGGTAGAAGGATGCTGAAGAGGGACAGCCAGGGCAGCTGGAAGACTCTGCCTATCCTCTGTTCTTCAGTTCTCTGTACTGCAGCAGGTGCAATTGCCCACATTTGCAGATGCACGATGCCTTACCAGCCCCACCAGTGCACCTAAGGGACAAATTCAGCCATTACTATTTTTTCCAAAAAAGCGTGACTGATCTAGTGCTTCGTGCCAAGTCAGATTTCTTGTTGTATGAGATCAACTTCTTCCCAAGAGAATACTATGGAGAGGGTTTAAAATTACTCTAGAATTGATCTGTTCAGTCCACAATAAACTGGACTTGAAGAAAAGCACCATCAGGACAGAACACTATCCAGTGTTCTGCACTTCCAAAGCTTCAGTGAGCCTACCTAGTACCATTCTGCAGGGTCTGCTAATTTAATTTTTGAAGTACTTCCAAAAAGCAGTATCACTTTCTTATTAGAGCTACCATCTGACTTAATGGATACTGTTACCAAGAAAACAAAAAATCAAATATAAATTCTATTTTAAATTTCATGGCTGTCTTAGACCACTTCGAATACTCTCTACAAACTTTATCAACTGTGATGTGATGCTCGTTCAGATAGCAAACTGCTAATTCTGAAACAGGCAACTATTTTTCCAGGCTATTTTCAAAGACAAAGTATAAATCTTACATCAAACTTTCCCAGAGTAACAAGGAATGTTCTTGGACAACATCTGATTTTTAGCCCTCATTTTTCTCTTGGACTAAGAGAAATTACCTGACATTCAATCAAATACTTCAGATTCATAAGAAATCTCTTCCGGAAGAACTTTCTTCCAGTTAAGCCCTTGACAATGTTTACAACTCTGAAAAATTGAAATGGAAGAGCTGTAGCTGCAGAAAACTGAGAAAAATATCCTGTGTATGTGCAGAATTCTCTTTGCTGTCAGAAGCATCCTGCATAGAAAGTCATATATGCCAGCAAACAACCAGTGAATTGAAAAGTTGACTTGCTTTTATCCACAACAGTATAACCTATGCGATTACTGAAAGAGTTTTAGTTCCTTAAGCCTTTTACGTATAGGTACCAAAAATAAAGCTACATCCTAAACCCAGGGTGAATTCATGCTTGCATATTGTTCATAAATTTCTCTGCTGTTCTGTGTTTGTATTCAGAACATTATGATTAACATGTTCCACACAAAAAGAAGTAGCAAAAAAAGCTTATTTAGGCATACTGGTAAACAAAGAGAATATGTGTAGTACTCAGTGTCTTGAGTCTCTTCCTTAGCAAAAAGCTGAGCAGGTAACGGAGGCTCCCTTCAGTGCAGTTACCTGTTACAACCAGTTACAAACTGCCTGGTAAGAGACACCAGCATGGAAAAAACCACCATAAACGAAAACATCCCAAACAGACCATCAAAAAATCTCTTACATTTTGTCAAGCTTTTTATCCTACACACTAGAGACGTATTTACACTGATCCGAACCTTGTGCTTAAAGGGGCTGATCTCCATGCAGTTTAAATTTGAAATGAAGCATTTATCTTCTCACGGTACCATTCAATGGAATTTCACAGCATGTTCCAAAAATTATTATTAATTGTTCAAATAGTATTAATCCCTGAATTAATTAATGAATTTGCTGTTGCATTTTAGAAAGCTGTACTCTGCCACAAAAAATAAATCTCTCCTGATGTTTAATGTTTTGAATTCTCTGTACATTTATAGCCTTGATGATATCTATTCTGAAACTCTGCATTACTAATTTTGTGCTATGTTGGATTACCCTGGCATGTAAATATCTGCCTGGGAAAGGAGATAAAAAGGCTTCAAAACTCAACAACTTCATCCCAGTTATAAAATCAGTGAAAGCACTGGTCTTTGTCCACTGACTTGTTAACGTCACTTTGTTTATGCAAAAAAAGACAGAAGTTTGGACTCTTCCGATTGCAGGAGATTTATGTATGGAAAAGCCTCCAACTCTCTGAGGAAATATTTGGTAAAGCTGACAAAGGTGGACAGGAGATAAGACAGTAAAAACTGTTGTAAAATGCTAGATAATACTCAAACAGTCATCTTTTGTATTGAGGAAATTAAATTATGTGAGGGAAATGGATAAAGATAGCACTGCAACAACAGCAATTAAAAATTATGGTTATTGTTTTGCAAATACAGACTTTACTGACATTGGAGTTTACCATGCCAAGATAATAATCCATCACTCCATCTTTATGATGTGGTATTAAAGGTGTTGGCTTTTCTACATTTGATTGATTTTCCACTATGAAAAATCGAACCACTCTTCTTGTATCTTGTTTGTGCTTTTATTTTTAGAAGCTGAAAGAAGATGAAAAGTGATAAACCTGTGACAGACTTGCTTATATCAGAAGGTTTGCTTTTACAGATACCAAGTAAGAAAGCCTATTTGTATACCTCACACAGAAAATCACCTCCTGCCTTCCTGTGACATAGAGATAATTGCACATATTTCATCTACTCTGTATCAGAAAATTTCTCTTTTTCATAATGTTCAGCATAAATATTAAAAATATTTGCAATGCTTCAAGAACAAACAGAAAAGATATAGGTGAGCTACTATCAGTACAAACAGCAAGACCACAAACAAATCTCTTTTTGACAAGGTGCTTGTCTCAATAGAGAAAAATGTTCTACTTAGCAGGGCATGTTCACGATACTGCAAATTAAATATTTCTGCCTGTCATGTACTTAGGGTCCCCTGCAATCCCCCAAATTCATCTCAAATTTTCAAAAAGAAAACAAGAATTCCTGTCGTGCACCTTTTAAACTTGTCCAGACCTGCTGCTTAGAGATGCTTATTGCTATAACAGATGCCTGCAGTGAAGAAGAAAGTAGGTAACTTTTCCTGCTAGTCTTTAAATATGAGACTGAGCTAACGCTGCTTTCCTTTGCTAAAGGAATAAGCGTGAGTTGGGTTGTCATTTAGTATGTGTGGTAAGGCTTTTTCCTCTGTTGCATGGATGCAGGATCACTGGGGAAAGAACATGACAGCCCCTCTCTAAGCTCTCATAAAATGAAATCAAAAGAAAGAACGCATTTGGGAAAGCCAAGAACAAGATGTTCCCAGGACAACATGGCTTGGCTTCCAACTAAATGGATTCATTAGGCTTGCTGGTTTTTGAAATACAGAGATTGGGTCACAAGTGCTGTTTGAGAAACCAAATAAGGGACACGTGCACTATAAGAACACAAACTTAACACAGTTACTTGTAGGTTCCGTAAACCAAGCGAGTATGACTCTGTAAAGGGAACAGTTCTGGGCTGATGGGACTGAGTCATAAGCACTTAAACTAATCAAAGGCATTACTCATTGCTTGGTACCTACTTGTCACACCAGTCTCAACCGTCTCACATATAGGTTCAAATAAAGGCATACCATAATGCCAGGAAAATATTTTCGCGCTCTCAAGAATTTGACTAACATGAAATCCAGTGTCATGAATCCAAAATGACTCACGAATTCCATCAGCCAAATAAGCTAACATATTTTTCCTCACTTGAAGTGAGTTAGCACTTAAAAGTGGTTGAGGAAATCCAATTGCTTCTAAAAAAGGCTCTTAGGTGCCAAGAATCGAGGAATGATTATGGTACTGAAGAATCCACACTGTATTTTTCAGATGGAAAGTCATTTTACCTACGAAAGCCCAAGTTCTTCAAAGAGACTCATGCAAAACTGGTGGCACTTTTCCCTTATTTTAGTTGCTGTACTTCTAGACACAGTGGGAGAAACAGAAGACAGAAAATATTCTTGCTTTGATACGAAACATTTTGTTCAAATAAAACAGAGTCAACACAGAAAGTATTGTAGTTAAAATCGATTTCACCTGTAATTTCTGTGCTATCTGGAATACTTCAAGCTGACAGGTGATTAAAAAAATATCCCCTTCTGCTGAAAGGTATATTAAGGGCATGTGAAATGGCTTTGAAAAACCTTTAGCATAAGATAGAACAGGTCTCATAGGCCTATTACCTTCATTTTTAAAGATGAATCATCAGAACAAGGTTATAAAAGTTTATAACTATGAATTACGTTAACTTACAAGATGTTTAATTAATTACTAACAAAGAATAGTAGTGACTAGTGACTGAGCAACTTTGATCAGATGCATTTGAATCAGTAAATAACAGAAAAAAAGAAAATATGACAAAAATATATTTTTAAAAAATAATTTGTTGTCTGAATTTGACCATTACGATATGTAGAAGTGAATGAAAGATGAAGTTAATTCTTAGATTAATTTTCCTGGTTTTGTTCAGAATTTTCAGCTTCTTCCCACTAAACAAAGGATTTTTGAGCACTATATGCTATATGACTGACACAAGGATGAAGCTAGTCCATTGTATTTCAGGATAGAAATAAAAAGTTAGCTTTTGCATAATTTCATTTAACTTTATCAGTGAGAATGAATTTTTTTCACCATGTAATTTTATAAAGACTCTGCTAAAATTTTCTTTTAGGGGAAGCTTTCTAGTGATATCTGGGAATATGTAACAGGAATCCCATATTATTTCAATCTCAATAAAACCAAATTTTAAGCTGTCCATAAATACCATACTGAAAATAGATTCCAGTTTCATACAAGAACAAAACAGAGTTTCTACACTTGTACTTTAGTGCTGTTGATGTATGCACACTTGGAGTAACACCTTGGGCAAATTTGTAGACCAAAATAGACCTTGGTCTAGTGGCAATAGATTCTTTAGCTTTAATCCTTGAGGCAAAGTGTCTATGGCTTAAAGGATTTAAACATCTGTACATAGTACTCACAGAAGTATAATTAAACAGTTATCATCACACTGCCTTTTCTGCAATTTGCTCCTCTGCTCTGATAATTGTCCAGCCCCGATGTCTATAACATGTTCTAAATGTATGTATTGCATATGCATGGCGTTTGTAATTTTAGATATTACTGGGTGGAAGTGACACAGTGTTGTTTATCCAGAATGACGGATTCATTTCTAAAGCACTAGCAATTTTTTTTTGTATTTAGCTGTTACTTTTGCAACCAGAAATACACTTTCAGTTTTATTGCATTACATTTATCTTTAGCAAATTATATTAGATATCACTCTAGGAATAAGTAGTACTTGAACTACACACCTAAGTTTATGTTTGCTTCCGTTAAACACAATATAGTGCAATGGATTTTAGCAAAAATGGAGCATATATTATAACTGTTGCATGCCAATCTGGTAATTATCTTGGATTTTAATTTCATAAAGTACTTTTATATCTTGCTGTGGGTTACACAATGCTCTCATTTCAGAAGCATTTTCCAAATCAGAAAATTTGTACTATCTTTTTGAAAAGATCACCTCCAATCTCATAACAACATCAGTAGTTATCAGTTATGCTCCAGATAATTCAGTCTAATTAATCCAGTCATAGCTTTGGAAGATCCTTGTTGTCTAACTGCCAGATAAATCCACTCCAGGGCCAGAAACTGCCAGCAGGGCAACTCAGACTGGTGACATGGCACCTTGCCAGAGGATTTGGCTTTCATACCTTTCAATAATTTTTTGTTTTGTTCTGATTGCACAGAACTTAGAAGAAAAAGCCCCAATATGAAGCAAAGTAAGTTGCATCCAAACCCTTCAATTTTGTAGGGCATTCCCATAGGACGATGGTTCAGCACAATGTCTAACAAAGACACGAATTAATGAACAGAGCCAAAGTTTTCTGTTGTTCCACCTCCCCTTTTTTCTTTGTCTCCCAAAATAACCAGAATTTAAATGATATCTGACTATTATTTCTGTTTAGAAACAAGTTCTAGATCCATATTCTGACATGATTTCCAAGAGAAAATACATCAAGGTAAGCTTTCCTTTGCCCCTGTGTTTTTTGCATCAGTGTAACTCTTCAATTTCACTAATTTCTTTTTCACAGCAGAGCGATATCAAGTTGAAAGCTGGACATATGAAACACTAGGGTTTTGTTCAAGTGGTGTTAGGTATTGAATAGAAATGAAGGCACCAATCCAAATTTGTTTAATACACCGTGCTAGTCAGTACCATCCCACCTGGAAGGCCTGGAAAGGGAATGGTTAGCCATCAAAATAAAGGAAATTCCTCTCCCAGGAGTTGATTCTTTCCCACAACCACTATTGACTGTGTTTGGCCTGGTTCTTTGAGCCCCAAAGAGAAAAGAAATTTGCTGCAAGTAATGTTTTTTTTTCCCCTCATTTGAGACATATTTACGAGCTAATGATTTAAACACGTGCAATTAAAAAATAATTTAAAAATACCTCTGAAGCTTCATACCTGGAAGTTTTGTAATCCTAGGGTAAAAGGTTTCTTCTATTGCAGTATTTGCCAGGTATCCTACATTTATTTTTGTATCTTATAACGTACCCAGTAGTAAGTTAATGAAGGTTCTTTTTTTTTTTTTTTAAATCTGAGCAACCCAATAATTGGAAATTTACTTTAGCCAAAAAGATTAAGGACAGCTGTTTATCAATAAATTAGTGTCCCTCAAGCAACACTTTCACCTCATCTAGATAACCAGCTTTCTGAATTTAAATACATAAGGATAATAGTTAATAGTTAGAGATTACTATAAAGAAGTTCATTTCAGACTTGCTGCTTTCAGCAAGTTAATCCAGTCAGCCATGCATAAAGTAAGCAAAAGTGAAACATAGACTAGTGAAAACTAAATTATTTAAATTAACAAACAACAGACATTTGTAATATTTCTCTTAAGTTTCCATAAACAAAAGGCAGATTCAAGTGACTTCATGACACAATCCATACACAGGAGGAAGTTTGTGTACATGTGCATTCGTGCATGGAAGTAAAAAGATATCCAGCAGATGAGACAGAAAGTACTTGAAGCAAAGCCTTAAGAGAAAGCTGCAATGAAAAAGGGAATCAAATTAGAAAGGCAATGAACATGGGAATTGCTTGCTGATATTTGGATTGTCGAATGTTCTGAGAATTGCATCATTTGCAAAAGAGCAGAACAGCAAAGAATTACCTGGGTATCATTAACTTGTCCTCAAGGCAGAAACAGCCTAAAAGATCATAACCCACTGCCCAACTTTTCTTCTGTCAAAAGGGCAAGCCTGTCTTCCATTTTGTCCGGTTGAGTATCTACACTCTCACCCCCACCCCGAACCAGAACTTATAGCTAAGTTATGCAATTTACTCCAACTTTGGTAAGTTCTTGTGATGGGGAAAAAAAGGCCCACAAAACCCCAACAACCTGGTACAATGAGCACCTTGCAGTGCTGATGATAGAAAAATAGGTTTGAGAACAGCCAGCCCCAACACTTGGAGGAAAAGAACCTGAAGAGTGGCAGTGGGAGATTCTACTATCTCTTTCTCCATCTTCTTTTGCTCTCTAGTCTCTTATTTTGCTACAGAGTCACTAGAACTAAGCAAGCTGCACATCAGCCACAGTTTAAGATTCCACTATTTTTCCTCTTCTCCCAAGTAGCACAATCTTAAGTAAGTATTTTAAAAATAATCTCAGTTATGCTTTTTCTAAGACTCCAGACAGAGAAAAAAACGCTTTGGGAGCGCTAATCAAGTATTTGAAATATGAAACATAATCTGTTTTTCTTTCTCTTTTTTTTTTTCTCCCTTTAATGTGGTTTTAGTAAAGACTAAAAGGATTGCAATGATAGTTCTTACAATGGAACTAAGCCAGCATAATTTGAAGTGAAGCTCTGAAGCACACTCAAGATAAATTTTGTAACAATGAAAATATATTATTTCTTGGTAAACCAGAGACAGGATTATCTGATACATTTCATTTATTCACATACTTTTGTTACTAAGAACCATTTATAACTACTAAGAATTTAAATTTAATATAGAACTACAAGTTCAGATTTGGGAGGTGGCTGTGCCCTGTGCCCTATAAATCTATGAGATTCCACCCTCTTGAAGTATTATAATATATGGAACCCTTTGTTGTTCTGTTTTGAAATAAAATAATTTGAAAGTATTTTAGCAAATCTTTTTTCTAAGAGCTCACAGAACTATTTTGTGAAAAATCAATTTGCAGAATGTGCTTAAATAAATGCATTATTATTGGATTCTGACTCATTAATCTTTGGTTTGATTAAAAAAAACCACAAGTTTTCCAAACTCTGCTGTATTCTACTATGAGTACACATAATTCACCACTAAGAGCTGTAACATTCCAGTTAAAGTGCATAAAACAGAAATTATCTCAAATTAATAGGATTTCTGACTTTAAGAAAGTGAATAATGTTAGCTGGTCAAACCACACAACCGAGGAATCATTTAGGTTGGAAAAAACTTCTCAGATCATGTAGTCCAGCTGTTTGGACCCTGTGACCAGATACATCTGATTTATTTCTTCTCTTGCAGAAAATCTAATGTGCATGCAGATTAAGAGCAATGGAGCTTTGTATTATAACTCGCAGATTTTATACATTTATTACTGTACATATGAAATGTCACATTAGCTGCACATATTTGTAAGTTGTTTGGACATCCCAACTAGAAAATATAACAAAAACAGCACTCAGAAGTGTGCCTCCATTTTAGATGCACTTTGGCTAAGCAATATTTTTGCGTGGATTGCTGTGGATTTAACCTCCACATAGTCTATAGATCCTCCCTCTCTTCCTTTCATGCCACTTCATCTAACCTAAAAGAGGATGGTGTCTGCTCCTGACACTGTTTTCTCATTGCCAGCCATGAGAGCCTGCTCTGTGGAACCAATCTAGAAACCAAGAAACCAATCTAGTTAAATGATGACGTGAAAGCAGTGAATATATAAACAAAATATTTAAAAAGAAAAAATAAAAAGAAAATCAAATAGTAATAGAACAGAAAGATGCACAAGGTGTTTTATTTTTGCTAAAACATATTAGTAAAAGAAACACCTCATGTGAGGTACAAGCCTTAGGGGTGTAGAAAAGCCAACTATTCAATACCTGTTTCTGATATGTTTTTGGAAAAGTAGAAAGTGGTTGTACCCTTTCTGCATGGTGCTGAGAATCCATACTGAAGATAAAGCAGCATTTATAAATGAATGTTTGCAGTGTTATTTGTATGCTAGAAAACAATTCATGTCTGAAAACTAGTGTCTATAATTTCTAGGTAAGACCACATAACAGTTGATTCACATGTTTTAACATGGAATTGAAGTCCAGAAAAACGACATCAAGGAGAGTATTTTTATGGTAGATGTGCCTTCTTGAATCAAACCTCTAAAAATGCAGATCATCTCTGTCAACTGTATTGCTATTAAGTACTCCAGACTAATCAAGGCATTCAATCATGTGGCTTTTAAATTCATTAATGTAGTCCTTTTCTTCCCCATACACACAAATTTTGGCTTTAACTATGATGTGGGCAGAACATAAATTTCATTAAGATATGCTGCTCTTAGCTTATTCCAAAGAAGAGCTAATCTATTCCTATTTATTTTTGAATTGCAACCGAAAACCAAAACAAAACAGGGCAAAAAAATATTTCTAAGACAAAAAGTACCACTTCTACCCTTCCCAGCACTATGCCTTTTTTCCCTACATTGAGCATAATATTGACAATCAGGTCTGTGATGGGAAGTCTCTTCTCCCAGGTCAACCCAGTTATTTCTTCTGTAGAACAGAGGAGAAAGAGGCAATGTTCACCCACTCTGACAGACCTGTGCATATCTTTGAGCCTGAGGGACGGTACAGCCTCTCCCACTCCTGGTGCCATATTGACACTTGCTCTTCTCTGGAGGAAACAATTACTGGACTGAGACAAGAGACATTTTGACCAGATAAAGCGCCAGGATTGATACAGAGCAGCTGGGTGGAACACAATGACCTGTGTTATAGGGGACTGGGTGATTTAACATCCTCTCTGGATAAACTCTGCTGAGTGACCTCATGTGCACAGATCCCTTACGATCAGTGTAGCTGCTGCTGGGCTCTTCCTCCCACTGCCTGCTCAGCCTGTCCCCCCGATATGAGGTCAGCCTGTCCTCCCAGGGCTGGATTTCCCCATCAGGCCACAGCTGACAGCCCCTTTTTCAAGCCCATTTTCCCATCAGTCTTTCTTCCTGGTGTATTTGTCTTGCCCTGTCACACCAGTCAGCAGCATGCTGGACCTCTCATGAGCATTGGGAGAGACACAGCAGGGAGTGAGCACAGTACTGAATTTCTTTTTTGCTTATAGACAGCCACTTTATGTGCAACATCAGTTAGAAGCAACATACAATCTACATCTGAATTCGAACGCAAGATCTTTAAATTTCATACATTTCTGAAAACACACCTCCATATGATACTAAAGGCATTTTATCTGTGCATTGATTAGTCTTTTAGTGTATTACTGGCATCTTGCTTCTTAGTCTACAGCTTAACCACTTAGAAGCTACAATATTAAATTCCTGATTAGTTCCTCATACAGCTACAATAATTAGACTTCTCACTTTTAAGTCTTCACAGATTGCTTAGATTACAGTTTAGAATATGGTATTATTGCCCAGATGGGGAGTTGAGACATTAACATATGTATGGCAAGGGTTTCTACTAATTTGAGGTTTTTACTTTCAGAATCAGTCAGTTTCACAGACTACTTAAAACACAGCTTTTACAGATGTCAGTGGCAGCCATGGAGTGAACACTGCCACATCAGAATGATCAAGCTAAAACCCCCAGAAAATTTGCTACATAATTATTATCCATTTGTAAGGCTTTTAGAGCAAGAAACAGGAAGAGAAATGTTTTCCACAGCAGAGTTCAGTTGCCTTCATGAAATGGCCTTCATTTCGTAATCCCCAGCCTCATCCACATTTTCTCTTAATCTTCTACAGCAAATGAAGAAGGGGTCACACAGGCAGCATAATTCACCATAATTTTTGATTCATCCTTTTAACGGATGAATCACAAAGCATGCATTTTTGTGGAGTTATAACATGAAGAAAATTCAGTATAGGCACATAGGACAAATTAAGATTGTGTCCTTTGCCTAAATTCCTAAGCACTGAGTTTACAAAATTAATAACTCTCTCTGACATAGATAGCATTAACTATTAGAAAAAGAAATCAGTTTTTTATAACAGGATTTTATAACAGGACTTTTATAACAGGATTTTATAACAGGACACCATGCTGCATCACTATTTCAAGTCCTTTAGCTCTCCAGACCTTTGTGTTTGGAGCGGGTAGAGTGACCTGCCAGTGCTAATTACCAGCCTCGGAGCAGAAGTGTTACTCTGGAGCAGACATTTTGAAAGGAGACAGCAAGCCACAGGACACTCTTGAGTTTCGTTCTGGCTTTGTAACACAGTGCTCACCCTACCAAGCAGAGCTCCTTTTTCTGCTCAGTCTCATCTTGGCCTCACCCTGGCTGCTTCACTCCCATCCTTTCTCGCCTGGTCACCACTTGCTTCCCACCATCTCATCCCCTTCTTTCTGTACAGAATCCTATTTCTGATCTCACCATCTTCTGACTTTCTTCTTCAGATGCTCACTTCCCTCTCTCAGAACTCCCTGTCCATCTCCTTTAATTCATTTACTGTTCCCTGCTGGCTGTCTCCCTCACATCCCTTTCCTCAGTCTCTACTCTCCCAAGACTAATAGTCCTCCTGATTTCCATTTTCCCTTTCTAAGTAGCATTAGTCTTTTCCCCTCACCTCTCTGTTCCATTTTCCCATCTACCTGTGCCTTTAGTCTCTGCTTTCGTTCTCTCTTTTCAGTCCTTCCCGACACATTTTCACCTCCTCTGTCTTTCAGACACAACAATTATGACTTTCTGATCCTCTCAGCTTCCTGTGCCTTCCAGTCTTGCACCAGCCATTTCAAAGTCTGATTTGATGGCTTCAAAGTCACAGCACTCAGCAGAAAATCCATGCTGAGATGACTGGTGACACTTCCTCTGAGTGTCACACTGGTGTCTAGCAACAAGTAACATCTATTAGAAAAGGTTATTTTTGCTTTACTGCAACCAGGTTTGAGCAGCCTCATCAGCTCTAGCGGGATGGCCCGTCAGAGGATTGTCTCTCAGGCACAGTGATATCATAGAGGAATACTCCAAAAGTATTTACTAGTTCAAGAAAATGCTTTGCTTAATACAAGATTATCCAACAATGTAGGCAAAATACCAATTCCTCACATTCAGAGAAAAAATTTGGTAAAGTTTTGCTTGTCTTCTTGCTCAAGGCCCACAGATTGAACAGATAAAATTTCAGAGCAAATGGTTCAAGTCTGGTAGAGTTGCTATAAACAGTCAATACAGGTTTTCAACTTGGGTAGCTCCTGCTGCTGTTAATGAAGTGGTGAAAACATCCTTGCCCTAACTGCAGTTGCAGCATCTAACTTTCAAAGCTTCAGTTTACCATTGTGCGGATTTTTCACAACCCTCTAACTGATATTAGAGAAAATTCTCCTCAGGAAATCTAGCCTGCATCCCTGATTTTCTGAAAATATACTGATTTTCATGTTATGAAAAAATATATTCACACAAGATGCACACTGTTCTTCTAACTACAGGAAAGCCAGTCAGATTAATGTCAAAGTTAAATGAAAGAAATAACCAAATATTATTATTACACAATGATTATTTGCCTTGCGCAAAGGCTGAAGTAATTTCACTTTCCTATTTACAAATCTGGAAGGAATCTTAAAATATGTTACAAACTATGTAAACAGGAGCACAATTATAAACTTGCAATTTTCCAAAGGATTCAGGATTGTCTCTTTCCCACATTTGACAGAAAGCATTTGGTGTAAAAGAGCTTGGCCTTGAAAACAGCTGTCACCTGCATGAAGTACCAGAACAAGTAATGAGATTCAGATGGTTTAAGGAAAGTTTTCCTTGGCATTTTAAAGTGAGGGTAAAGGAAGGAAAAAAACATGAGGGGAGAACAGAAAGAGGAGGCAAAGGGAACTGCAGGTACAAGCAGAAATAGGATTGGAAACATCAGGTAGAGGCACAGAGCATAAAGGGTTAAAATGGTAAGAGTCGTAATTGTTTTTCACAAGGAGCCTGTCAAACCCCTTTTGGAACTCCCTTTGAATACTTTTCAATACTAACATTCTGTTTTGCTTAATGATTGATAAATGAATTGTTTGAGATCCTGTCGCTTAGCCAAGGTCCAGGAGGATAAAATAGCTTTTGTCCCCAGAAAGCCAATCAAAGGGACACTAAAGCCACAACCACGCACTACACAGTGGTTGCAGCAATTACAGCTGATTATTTTGCTAAGAGAAAGATGCAGCAGCAGCCGGTGTAATGACAGCCACACACCTGAAGCGACCTGCTAGCTCTGCAAGGGGGGTGACCCACCCAGGCAGAAGTTCATCCTGGCTACACATCCAGTGCTGCCAGTTCCACAGCCGGAGTCTGAACTTACTTTTCCCCATGTTGTAATCACTGCTGCTGTGCCGACAAAAAACATGATTTGTTTTCATAGAAACCCTTTACCTGGGATGGTGTATTCCACTTGGGAGGATAGTCGGGTGGTTGCCACTGCATATAAAGCTCAATTGCTTGAAGAAGCTTGATTGTTTAGATTTTGGAGGGAAAGGTTTTCATACATAAAAAAAAGATTTAATGAAGAATCTCAGGGAAGAGAGTAAAATAAAAAAGTGATTTAAGGTAATTTTGTACTACTTTAGCTGTTGAATGGAAAGCTAAAGAGACACAGCTCAATGGATATGGGTAAATCAGACAAGAGTAGGTTTTGTACGATACATATTCATTATTTTACTTTTTAAAGAATTAGGAGGATCTGTTACATTGTAGAAATTAAAAAAAAATACCAGCACAGAAAAAACCCCCAAACATAAAAACCTCCATAACAAAATGCAGCTGAATTTGTACCAGTCCACCAAAAAAAAAAAAAAAAAAAAAATTTCTAAGGACAGCTATACTTACTCCAGGAATGTTTAGTATCAGCTAGCCTAAAGGCTTGAGCAGACCGTAAGTCTATTGAGCAGACGAAATCAGCCAGCTTGTAGGTGTGGTTCCAATTTGCATTGCTGGCCAAAACTCCAAAAGGCAGTGAAGCTGTGAACTATGCACTGAGCAAGGCGAGGGGATGTGACACTAAACAGGAGCTCATTTTGGTGCAAAACGGAGCACTAACAGGTGCCAGAGACCCCAGGCATGAATGTGCTTTAATCTATGAATTCATTGCTTCTCATTTTAACAAATCTATAGGAGCCATGTGGTTTTCTTATAATACACTATACATGATGTATATACCTAAAAAGGTAATGGCCATCATAACTAGTAGGCCTGTAGTCATACACAGCCCTCATCTGCTAGCCTCTTTTGCAGTATGATTTAATATATTCCAATCTGTTTTATAAACTCCGTAGCAGAGATGGATTTAACAGCAGAAATTATAACAACAATTTGCACATCTTTTACGAATGTTTCTGTGTTTTAGTGTTTTGGCATAGAAAACAGTAACGTAAAAAGGCTTAACTTGTTGAGAACAAATTTATTCTGCATAACTGGAAGTACTACCTTTAAATACTAAATTATAGCTCATGGAAAATGCAGGTGCATATGAAACCAGACCTTGCTCACAGGTTTGATACTCTGTCATTATTGTTGCTTTCTTAATTCCAAATACGTTAATATCACTGTTTTTCTCATGCATGCAGCTCTCAATTATGTATTCCTCTAAAACATACAGGAACTGCTAAGAGTTTTTCCACTGATTTAACTAAGTTTTCCAACTATAAAAATAACTGTATGTGGAGTTCTTTTTCCCAAACTCCTAGTGGGGGCAATACCCCTTACAAATCTTATCTTAAGCAGCATACTATGAACACATGAACCCAAAAAGATTTCATTTAAAAGCAGGAGAGAGAACAAGCTGTTGCACAATACAGAAGGTGACAGAATTCAACCTTCTACTCCTCCTAGTTTAACAAAACTGTTCACATTATAAAGAGCAGCTATTTTAATCTACACAATTAATGAAACACTATTTTAGTACTGACATTGTGCAACGGAAAGCAATTTATAATAATTACAGCTAAAGAAAATTATAATCATTAGGAACATTCAACATATAGATCAGCATCAGCAGCTTCACAGGGACAGCTTTACCAGGTCATAAGAAGCACTTGCAAACAGGGTACGCAAATGAAATGAAGAAAACACTACAAAAGTAAGCAGAATGTCCGGTGTGACTCCCACCACACTGAAGTGATCTGCATCTGAAGGAAAACTAACATTGAATTCAGTCTCCCTCTTGCATGCTACACTGCCTATCATGCTAAAATTCCTATTATCTGAACACAAGCTGCCCTTTGAGAGCTACCAATTCTAGTAGCACTTGCAGAGTATTACTTCAAATTACTGAACTGACTCTAAAATGCGGATTTCATGGCACCTGAGATGAGTCAGTTCTGTAGGTACCTCCAATAAATATTTAGAGCAAGTATTTATGCAATGTTTAAGCTGTTTCTCATTTTTAAATTTCAGCTCATAACTATTAATAGTAACTCTCAGGGCATTAAGTGCAAAAACATCTGATCCTGACATGTAGCTAATAACCTTGAGAGACTGCATTACACTTCGATTCTATCGAAAAATAATTAACATGAAGAAATATAAAATAACACGGAGGTATCATAGTTTTTAAAAGAAATCCGCTCCTTAAGTTTATCAGCCATCTGCTTTGCAGTGTTGAAAACAAGAAAGCAAGCCAGGGACACTTACCCTTGGTACCAATAAGCAAGAGCATATAGAAGCAGCAGCTGGGTGTCATATCTGTCCTTCAGCGATTCAATGAATAAAGTCAATGAATGTTGTCCTTTGAATTGCACACCAGCCAGAGTGCTGCTCGTGCAGTCTGCCTCTGAGAGCCTTCAGCAGTGCGTGAAGCCAGCTCCCTTCTCTCCCTGCCTTCCTCCCTACTCGCCTTTGCTCTAGGTCTCCCTCTCTCCCCCCTCTCCGGCGCACAGGCACAGGAAAGTTTCCAGGATCACACTGTCTCCGGCTCTGCCTGACAGGATGGGATCTGCTCCGTGGCCGGCAAAGGCTGAGCTGTGTGCATGGACACAGCTCTGCCCCAAGCAGAGCTGCTGCTGCTGCACGAAACACAGCCAGGTCCCAAGAACTGCCACCAACAGCCCAATCTTTTTTCCTTCTCTTTTTTTTCCTTCCTAAGATTGCAATGCTGAAAGAGGTCTGAGAAGCACGGTTTTATTTACTCAAATCTGTTTGAAACCAAATGTTTTCTGTAGTTTAGATAAAAACTGGAGGTTTTTGAACTAAGGGGAAGTGAAATTTACAAATACAGTCCCTTTGTAGCAATCCAGTAACTCACTGAAATACAGAAAAATGCACAATGTAATTTATTTCCAATATCAGCATGTCACTACTTTTGTACATTATCCACTCCTCATGACTAATGCTAAGGAAAATAATCTGAAAGAACATAGAGGGGTGTTCAAAAACTTCTTATTTATGAGGAAAAGTTTTTTCCCAGATTTTTGTCTTACTTGAATACTTTGAGACATTCCTATCTGGCCCTTGATTTTACTGTCAGCGGGAGATCATGGTATTCCCCATCACATAAACAGTCACATACTTAAAATCTGGTTTATGATGTGAAGGCTACCATTTAGCAGCACAGCAAGACATGTTTCCAAACAAGTTGGTCAGTTGAGATGAACCTGAGAGAAGAGTTAAATTTTATGTGGACTCAGTTTCAGACTTTAAATTTTTTTTTGAAAACAACTTGTTAGGTTCAAGAGTTTGTCAGGGTGCCGATGATCAGAAAGCACTGGTAACCTGTGGGCAGCTATGTCAGGTACTGAAGGAAAAGAGCTTCTCAGCCTGAGGAAATATGTGCATACGAGAACACATCCACAAAGTGGTGAATTTAGAAAATGAGAAAAATCTCTATCACAGTCAAAAGCTGAGTCCACACTGTTGCTATGGCAAAGTTGTCTACAAAATAGACATTATGAACGGCCAGTCTCTTGAATTCTAATATAAAAGAATACAAAACAGAGAGAGGTTTACAGAAAGGTTGTTGTCTATGGAAACCCCAAGAAATACTTTGACTTCTACTACAACAGCACCAGTACAGGCAGAAATGGATCAAATGGATTAGACACCCATAAAATACCTTCTATAGGGTGGAGACTAGCTTTTGAGCACAGCAAGTAAGATCAGACTTGCTCCAAACAACTGTTTAAGAGCTAATCTAACTCCTACATAGTCTAGGGCTAATGCCTGAGCTGAAAAGCTCTTCCAAGGTGAGAAAATAGAAGAAGGAACTGAACCAAGATAGTGAAGAATAGGTGAAATATTCTTTCAAGGAAAAGTAAAATAGAAGCTTTACCTCTTCAATGCAGGGTGAGACAGAACTTGCATTCTGATTAAAGGATTTTCTTTCTTGTATGGTTTCCTCTGTGGCTTTTTGCTTCTGATCTAGTCATAACTACTTGAGATGTGTAGGAACCATACATGTGTTTGGAATAGATCCTTTCACCTGATGATATAATAAATCAAGCAAGCTGCTTCTTCAAAAAGCAGTCTGACCCACTACGAAAGTTCAAGATATTCTACCTCAGAGTGAACAGGAAAAAACCCTAAATGTGGTACATACCACTCACACATATTTTCTGAAGCTCAGCCTTAGTGGGAGTTGTCACTTTTCAGCCTTCCTCTTTTTCAAGGACCTCTAGCAAGGATACTCATTAAAGTTAATTTTGCTCCAAATAAACACTTGCTCTATGGAAAATCCACTGAGATCTTCCCTCTTCTAAACTTCTTACACATTCATAATAACACATAAAGAAGCAGCAGCAGTATCCAGCCCATTCTCTCAGTATAATTATATTTAAATCAAGGATCTAGAGTTACAAACACACGCATTGCTGAACTGTGGAATGCAGAGCAGAAAATGGACGAGAGACCAGCTTTTGAAAAATAGTTTTGGCTTACCTTACTTGAATGCATTTTTGTTCCTTATTAGAAGAAATATGTCTATGTATTAGAAAGACAATAAGTGTTTCCCTCCTGACTAAAATGTAAAGAGTTATGGCATGTTGGTGTTTAAGAACTCTTTTCAAGAAAACAGTAGGCTTTCTATGCTAATTCCTTACTCAGCAAAGGAATAACTAATCAGAATTGCATTTCTTTTCAAACAGCTTTGAGACGATGTTGGACTTCATTAGGATGGTCAGTATTAGCTTTTATTTCTACTTGCAGCAATTCTACAACTGAAACTCAGTCTAAAGAGTATCTAAACTGAACGAATTTCACTGTCAGATCTGTGGGGGTCAACCCCCTCCAAACATTCAGCAAACATTGCGCCACCAAACCACAAACTAACAGATTACATTAACATTTCATTAAATCCAAATAATTGCCATTTGCTATCAAAAAGAGTCACCTGATGTTTCTATGACAAAGTGTTCAAAATCAAATTTTGAATTTAGAATTAAATAACTGCAATTGTTAGACACTTTGAAATAAGTTGCTAGTGAAGTTCCAGCACCTTGTAGTCTTTTTTCTATTGTTCACATTAGGTGCGAGGTAGAAGGAACTTCATAGAAGTAAACAAGTCACAGCTGCCTGCACCATCATTATAATTTTCATTATTAAAAATAAAAATACACTAAGCTGTAAATCTGCTACTAAGGAAATAAGTTAGAATTCCTTTCCAGCTTGAAGAAAAAGGTTTACTTATCCACAGGCCGCAGCTATTCTTTCAAAAGTTAACAAATATTGTGCACAAAATTCTGGCTCTATGCTACAACTGATAAGCTTCAAGCAGATGCAGCATAGGTAGGAGAAAAGTTGTATCTCTAAGTTTTAGCCTACATGAGGCAGATAGACTCAAAGTCTACCTCTTGCCATACTTCTGCTCTTTCCTAATGCTGGAATTTTCCTTGGTTTAATTAGGAATGCTTTCAAGGATGCTTTATGTCATGCATCAAATCGAAGACCCCCAAGACAATTGCTATGCCAATGGCGGTTTTATTGCTAAGAGTTGCCCATTAAAAAAGCAAATTTTCAGCAGAAAATGCTGACTAGATTGTCAGTTGTTTTGCTGTTCTGGTGAAACACAAAAAAGTGCAGGATGAAGCACTGAAAGTAAAGCTGAGCCCATGTTATCCTCTGCAGTCATGAAGATTATGTAGTTCATACTTAGAAATGACAGCCCAAGACGTGACCCTCTTGTTTTCTCAGCCATTTGATGACCAAATTCTAGGTTTTGTATTATAGCTACGTGAATAACTAATGTACGGATAAGGTTTCAGAACACAGCTTTTAAATCTAAATCCTTCATTATGTACATCAATTCTAGGATCCATAAAATTTAGCTATACAAGCAAACATAATTGGCTTAATTATATTTAATTTACACTTCTTTCAAAGCTCTGTCAGTGTACTTTGCAGACAGTACAACTGAGAATAAGACATTTGTATTTTACAGGACAACTCTTACCTTTAGAGGATATATTCATCATTTATCTCCTACATCCAGGTTCCCTGAGTTCAGAGCAAAGATAACTAAAGGACCTCTTAAGAGAAGCACAAGAATGTCTAAGCACAGAAAGATAGAAAAGACCTCATTTACAGCAGCTCTTTCCAGACTTTGAGCTGTACTACAGTACCTTTATCTATCTCTCTATCTCATATACTTGTGCCTCAAGCAGTACTGTAAAAATGGGCTATTTTTTGATAAAGATTACTCTTCCCATTTCACAATTACAGAGATTTAATAGGGTCTACCTTCTAAAACCTGAAGAGCCTGGGACATCTGACCTAATGGGCCAGGCTAACTGGGCAGGCACCTGTGCTGTAGGACCTCCTGACTTCTCACTTCCCTCTCCAGACCCTTGTTATCAGCACAGCTGCAGCTAAACTGGGATTATTGGCACTTGCATTTGGAGAAAGGGGAGAGACATTCCTCTGTTGGAAAAGCTACCTGAGCTAGATGTTCTCACCCGGAGGGCTTTACTACAGGAACAGCACAGAAACCTTTATTTTTTCAGTGGAAATGTATATCCTCCAAGAGTCTTAAAACAGAAATCAGTTCTGCCAAGTTATTTTAAGCTAAAGATATTGTACAAAATTTGGCTCTAGTGACAGCTCCCAGCTGCAGAGTGATCACAACTCCCCTGCTAGGTCTCAGGCTGCAGCCATGGAGGGGAACACGGAGTTTCAGTTTTCCACAAGAAAAAGGCAGACAGAAGAGAAGAGATTAATGGATGACTATTTTTCCCTTACATGTCTTTACTCTATAGATGGGACAGTAGATTGTCTGAAACCAATGGTGTACAAGCAGCAGTAATTTAGCTCTGAGCTCACGGAAAAGCTTTCCTCTCTTCTGCAAAAGTATCCTCTCCCACTGGGTGTTTCGGAGACCCTGCCCAGCTGTCCTTCTACAGCTGGTGTGGAGGAAGGCCACAGTCAAAGCAAACTTGCTCATTGCCTCCCTCATTTCACCCAGTTTTCTCCAGCTGTTTGTTCCAGCTGGGTGTTTTGACTAAATCAAATAAAACCTCACCAGTGTGCCTGACTCAAAGCTGCGGCTGGAATGTAGAAAGTACATTTTTAAAACAACCAAACATATAAGCTTTGCTAATGATGCCTTTTCCTAACCAGCCATTTCCAGTCTTTTGCCTGATTAAAGGTTGTAACAGTATTTTTATGACTGTGTATGATTACAGGTATGATGTAAATGGCTTTGGCAAATTATTATACCATTTGGGAATGTTATAGGAACTGTATATGACACCTTGCTTTTCCGATATGATTCTTTCCAAGTTACCTCTGTCTCTCATATTGGAGGCAGTGTAATTTTTGTTTTACAGCACCTAAGATTCTGGAAGAAAAGGCAGACCTCCCAAGTAGGAATAGCTGAATATCAAAAGTGCAAAGTTCATAAAATGTTCACTAGGAATTTATTTACATATTTGCACATGAGATGGTACCAAACATATAAACATTGACAATTAAGACCTACTTTGATAGAATGTACTCAAAAATATATAATATATAAAGTTTTGAGAATGGAAGGTGTTTTGGTAACAGCTATGAAACCTTTCTGTTAGAGAATTATTAAAGCCAACGGTAAAGTCAGAGAGAAATTGATGTGTGGTAGCAGAATGGCAATACGTTTGGGCTGTCTATCACCTGGATTAAGAAATTGTCCTCAGAGGACACCAAGAGCCTTCTGAACTGTTTACAGTTTGCTTACTCATCAATGCCTTTACGTGTGAAGCCACAATGCTCCCTTCAAGAAAAAAGCTGAATTGAGGAAATATTTAACCTAAAATCAAGAAAAGGAACAATTAGACATGTAAGATAAACATATGTTAAAGTGAACAAAAAAAACCCCCCAAAAAACAATAACATCCCCCAAAACTCATAAGAAGTGAGGAGGAAGAGGACAAGAGTTACAGTATGGGGAAGCAGGGCTTGTTAGAAGGAAAATACGTAATAAAAGAAGACACTATCAAAAGTAGGAACCACTGAAATGAAGAATGCATATGAGACATTTTTTGTAGGACTATCCATATCCACAGTTTGCCACTGCACTCGTGTGAAGAAAATAAATTCTCTAAAATCAATCCACATTTTGTGAAGTAGGTATGGTTTCCAATCCAGTGCCTTTATGAAATACTTTAATTTACAATTCTAATTTTGTATTTCTGAAACAGGCCACAAAAAACAGAACAGAGACAGCAGAAGGGAGCTGTGAAATTCAGAAATCCCAAGGTCATTGCTATATAGTTACAAGTGATCAGTATCATAACATTCCCCTAATGCTGGTAAATATTTAGGACCTAATCCACTGGGGCTTTGAGTTCATTGTTTGGGGTACAATTTAGATTGTTCTTTTACACAGGTACACATTGAATGCAATCGGCAACTAAGTATAACATTTATCTGTATCTAACACTGCAGCTTTTGAGAAGCATAAAATGAAAATTGCTTGACAGAGCTAGCAAAGATGCTGGGCTTGGGGACAGCTGATAGCCTGTTGTGAAGGAGCTTATATTGGCAGAGCTTTTTTTATTTAGGTGAACTTTTCTTCCTTTCCTTCAACTAAATAGTGCATGAAAAAAAAAAATCCATAATTCTTTGAGCAGCTTGAACGAAAATGAGAAATTGATTTCAATATTAAGCATACAGTTCTAAAGCCCTGGGAGTAACACAAGTGGAGAAAACCTTTTCAAAGTAACCATGCAGAATATATGGTTAAACCATAGGAAGTTATGACCTAAGGTCCAGGGTTCTTTTTCTTATTTTGTTTTCTGATTTTGTTTTGAAACATAGCCGAAATTTAGAGGTTTGCAAGACTAATTAGCGGTTTTACATTTCAAGTAAAAATATATGGTGTTTTCCCCAAGTGTCTGGCTAAGACCATAAAATCTTTTTTCCCCTTGATGGTATTTATTCCCAATAATCTTGAATTTTCCAATATCACTGAGAATATAAAGTATAATCTTAATGAAGAGTAAGATAACATCAAAGAATGCATTTAGCCTGGTTTTGTATTTTATCCCAGGATGATTTCTATGTTAATTATAGGAAATATTTTTATGGTAGGGATAATAAAACTAAAATTCTAGACGAGTACTTGAGCAGCTAGAATTGTAGTGGCATACTGTGTTTTGTTCTCTCGTTCTGGCTGAGCCTGGGATTATTTTTTGTTCAGGAACGTAGCTTCATTAAAAGAAATAGCTCATTCTGTTACCCTTGATCCCTTGTGTACTCCTCTCAGACATGAGAGCAGTGAATGAAATTTTTCTCACCTGGCTCAAAAGCCTTAAACTCTGGGCTCTGACATGAAAGAAGGCAACACAATCACTACTGCCTGGTGCTGACACACGCTCATATTAAAGGAAACAGCAGGGGCCATCATTATGTTGTGTATGGAGTCTGACTCCCATTTTGTCCTACAGGTGTGCTCTGAAATTAAGTCTTCAGAGGGCTCAGGCAGATGAATACCTAGTTTCTGCATTCTGTTCAAGTAAAGTGAAATAAAACTCTCAGATAATGAACTGTGTCTCCAGTGGCCTGAAAGCTGCAATTTAGCAATGAATTTTACTTGTATAGATGCTCTGGGATTTCAAAAAGCTGATACAGTTTTTAGCTTCAGCCTTTATTGCTTGCTTAAAAGATGTGGTACAAATCTAAAGGTTTTGATCTCACACAATTTAATGTATGTGTTTTGATTATCTACATTTCTAGCCATCAGCTTTAATCGTCAGATCTCTGAGGAAAAACAGATTAATGGTTATTATTTCTTTTCTGACTTTGTAATTGCCCAAAATATTAAAACAAATAAATAGGAACTGATGGGGAGAATTCTAAGAAGCAGCAATTATTGTATTTCTCATGCTTTATCCAGGCATCATTTAAATGCCTACTAGTGTTGTCTTCCTCTGTGTCTCTATTTCTCTATTTCTCTATGAATAATAAAAGCCTTTGAATTTTCCATTATAAAAGATGAATCAATAACTATGTGCTGAAGCAGTTTTAGCTCAAATAGTTGCATTCCAATAATAGAGAGTATAATCCAACACCCCAAAGCAGAAGGCATGCTGCATACAGACCATTCCCACTGAGCACTGCTAGAGGCACTCTGGTGTCCTTCCAGGACAAGGCGGGAAATTTATACCTTTTTAAAGAAGTATTTGTAACTTGCAATCTAAAACCATGGTGGAAATCCATGCAAATATCTACCTGGTTTTAAAATCAGATAGCTCAAAGTGTAACTGTCGCTGGTTGCAGCAGCACTAAAATCTAGCTATCTGCCCTTTCTCTTTCTGTAGAACCTCTTACATTGACAAGTGTTGCAGGTCAAATCCTTCTTAGGACATCTTATCATCAAGCAAGATATAAGTCTGAGTAATTTCTACTAAAAGCAAGCAAGTCACAAGATTTTTCTCAGAGGTTTTCTTCATGGTTGGATCATAGAAAGTAATGGAAAATCAAGGTGAGGCAGGCAATTCTCCAAAAATTTTCAAAATACTTTTTTTGTTTTGCTTTAAATGAATTTGGTGTTTCTTTTGGCATAAGATTCCTATTTTGGTCATGTGGTTTTAGCTGTATGTATTACTGCATGTGCTTTAAAAATGTTGCATCTTGTCTGCAATGATGCACAAATTTTTCCTTTGGGGCAAGCTTTCCTCTACTGTTTATTTCCTCATAAGATGAAACAAAAAATATCACAAAATCCTTTGACAAGCTGCCATCTTTAGGCAGTCATTATTCCCTGCACGCTTATTGCATGTAAATGATTTTTATTTCTTCTTTATAGCATCCACATGTGGTTTAATAAACCCCAAAACAGTCTGAGACTTTTGACATGTTTGGACAAAATACAGCTGTGGGAAAGATTTGGCTCGAAAAGTTGATGCAGTACAAAAAAAAAAAAAATAAAAATAGCAGGCTTCAAAAAGAAGGCTTCATAAATCAGAGGTTTCATAGGTGAAGTCTTCTGGGATACTGATCTAAAAAAAACCCAGAGGAAATCTGGCAGCTCCTTAGCGATGCAGTATTTAGAATAAAAGTGTAAACAATACTATTCTGGGGGGAAGAAAGGCAGAGTAGTGAAAAAATCAGATAGGTTTAACCAGTAATTTTTAATTCTCTAGTGCAGGAAAGAATTGTACTGGAAATTTAAGTGAAATCAGATTGTTGAAGATGATCTATACCTACGAAGGTATAGATCAGGCATGCTGGCCAAAATCTAATAACCAAAGGACAAAACCAAGGCGCAACTAGAGAGGGACATCAAGAGGAACAAGAAATTGTTGGATACATTAAAGAAATGAAAAAATTGGGGCTGTGCTTACCTTTAAATGTCTTGTGAAGGCTCTTTAGTGTAATTACATTTAAGAGATTTTAATGCTCTTTATCTGGATGTTTTCACTCAGAAGTTCAAGGTGATCAGCTGGCCAACATAAGAGCAACAAATAGAGGCAAATAGGTAAAGAACATTTCAGGGTACACGTAAACAAGTCTAAAATCTTTCTACTACTTTGGCCCAATGATCTTCACCCTAGGGCACCTTGAATGTCTGGCTAAGTCAATTACAGAGTTTAATGATTATCTTTGCACACAGTCAGGTTCATGAATACTTGACCTACTTTCCTGACAGTTTCTATAAATTTAAATTAGTGAAAAGGGCAGTTAAAAACTAGGAAAAAATGCTGAGAACATGCTAAAAAATAGTATAAGATCTTTAGTGAGTTGCTTGCTCTACTTTCTCGAAGTAGAGTTCAAAAGGTAGCTTGATTATAGTTTATAAGCACTTTCCTGCAGAGTTACTTCTGCTGGGTACTAATGGGATATTTAATATAGCAGAGGAAGATGTAATATGAAAGAGCAGTGAAGAGCTGAAAGTCAGATAAGCACAAACAAGAAATAATGCATGACTTTCTAATAATAGGGATAGTCAATCAGTAGAATAAATGACCACAGGAAACATGCTGTGCTTTACACATGCATAGTTTGGGCTCATTTGGGGGAAATTTCTGTAGAATTGTGTGTGCTATATTGCCTCTTCCCTACAGCTACTGCTTGCAGGCTTAAAACTTGTAAAATTCATTTATCCACATGGCCAAAAATGGTTCCATTTGGAACCATGACGGCACACAGAAACCCTAGGTTACATTTCAGAACAGAGAATATATATTTATTACTTATTGCCTGATCAGAATATGAGTACTTTACAGCTAAGACACGCATACTTTATTTGGATTATAATGAGTTTATAAAAGCCAGAAATGTCATTTTTTATGTAAACAGATATTGTTTGTGGCATGGCAAACACTGTAATGTAGAATCGCATTCATCCACAGATGCTGTGTAGATGCCACTGAGAATTTGGTAAAACTCTGCTCCTTTATTTTAAAGGCTGAAAACATCATAATAATCCCCAAAGAATCATATTTATCCAGTGGGGAATTTCAAAGTCCTTTTCAACAAAAGTCCAAGCCAGTATACATGAAACTGCAAGCTAAAGTTTAGCGCAGTCCACATAGCAGCTTCGTGGGTATTGCTACTCAATAGTTCAAAAGTTGTCAATTAAAAGTGTGAACAAGAGATGAAGAAAAGATAGGGGCATCTTCAGGTGTGAATGTGTAATATATTTGGAACCAGCAGGCAAGGCTGGTGTAAAAAATAGAACAAAAAAGTTTAATCAAGTCACAATAGAGCTATTGAAAGTTTGCTTTGAAGCAGAATTTACCACAATAAGAGCTCTGATATTGCCTATTAACCAGACCACTGAGGCAGCAAGAAGTCTTTTTTTCCCCTTGTATATACCTCAAAGACTTAAATATAAAGGTTGTGCTATGACAGCATGATGAAGGGGTTACCGAGCACTCGCAGAGGCAAGGCTTGTGACTTCATGGGAGTGGTTCCTTCCCTTGCAAACAGTCAACAAACCCTGTTTGTTTCAGCAAAACTGCTGTGCATTGCATCTTTTCCTAAGATGAACCAGTGGCAATGGCCAGATCAGTCAGGTTTTGTTTTTCCTCTTCATCCAAAGTTTTGAGAATTAAACCAAAGGAAATCCAAGTCAAGCAGTACTTATTTCACTGGTTTTATATTTGGTTTTTTTTTTTTTTTTTCTCACCACTTTGACAGGTGCTATTTGCAAAATATTTAATTCCTTCATAAGTTGGCAAGGCAATTTTTACTTAAGCATCACACCAAGAGTGGTCAGCAGGTTTGAAAAACCTTTATGCAAAGAGAGGAACTAATTTACTTGTCTTTGGTGCTGTACAAATACCTTTATAAATTCTTAACTACCTATAAGGGATATTGCAGTCTTCCACTCTAGTAGTGGCGCACTACTCTTATCCCTGTTCAAAATCATTAGTATTTCCTCGGGACACAGATCAAGAGCTACATATAGAAGAATGCTATTCTGTCAGCCTCCACATTTTAATTTTGTTGAGATTCTACTTTTGTGTGTAGTTAAAAAATCCCAGCAAATCTCGGGGGTTATAACTGCGCTTTTCATAAATCCATATATTGGTAAATGGAAAATTTGAATGCAATTGCTAATAGCAACCTCTCTTTCCATTTATTTGAAGGCTACAGTTTTGTCAAAACATGGCATTAAACTAATAAGCAGTTTCAAACGATCGATGCAAGCCAATTAAATGTGACTCCACATTTCCAGACAACAAGCAGAGAGTTACATCTAAATTGAAATTTTATTCAGCAAGGACTCTTCCACATGGCCTATAAAATTAACTGGTTACAATATGCCCCATGCAGATTGGCAGTTCCCTCTCTGTAGGGGCACAAAAAATACAATCAGCCGGCACTTCGAAAGCTCCAAAGTGTGTTAGTACAATGTACTTTGCCATATTTCAAGATCGGCAAAATTGCACGTGACATAGGAGTGGATCATTCAAAATCTCCCCATGTGGCGTGGCCAGTGATTATGTGCTGCATATCCCATTTCCTTTGCCATCCTGAACTCACCTATGATTAGAACAAGGACACTGGAAGATGCAGCATGCCACAGGCACGGAGAAAACATTTGCCATTACCTGTGTGCTTTGTTTCCTCGCGCTCCTACTGCTGCGTGCTGTCCAGCGGTGTCCACAAGAGCGCATGGGCTTTCCATGGCATCTGCATGAAGCTGCTCCCAAACGCAGTCACTGCATTTGTTGGTCCTGCTAGAAGGGGCGTGGAGTCAGCTGATGTGGCCACCTCAAACAGACCCAGGCCTTCCCCTCACAGCAGGGGTGTAAATACACGCGCAGCAGCGCAACAAACCTGGGCACAGTTCTGAGGCTGCTAAGCCTTGTGTGGTTTCCTAATTGGGTTTGTGTTGTGGGACACAGAGGGTGAGCATTCCTGGCTTGTGAGATGATAGGACAGCCGTTAGGCTTGCCCTGATAATGAAATGCCGATTTATCTGTGTAGTTAAAGTAGAAATCCCTACTTTCAGCATTCCTTGGTACATTTCATGTCAGCAGCCTTGCTGTCTATTTGGTTGGTAAATTCCCCAAACAACAGTCATAAAAAGCTGGGCTGCTCTCACGTGACACATCTAAAGAGATCTCAGGCTTTGTCATAAAACTCTGCACACCAGCAATTCCTATGAAGCCCACATGTGACCCTCCCACAGCTTCTTGACTAAGGCCATCAAAGGATGCTCAGTTGCTCTGTGATGATTCAGAGAGCAATACCTAGAGGGGTTCTTGTCACTGGTGCAGACACTAGAGGTGAAACTCAGCCACATAATCCTTACTGGGCACTAAATCCATTTTTTTTCCAAGAGTAAAGATATAGGATCAATTTAGATGTTTCATCCAGGCAATTTGATAAGATGACAAATATAGCTGAGCCAAAAAATGTGGGTTGTAGGCTTCCTAGTGTCCCAGATTACTCACATATAGAAACAATGAGAAGACCGTAAGACTGTTTCTTTGTACTTCCTCGTACAACTAGCCTGTACACTGGCTCCTTCTCTCAAAACAAAACAAAACAAAAACCCAAACAAACCCCAAAAAGTCAACCAAACAAAAAAAAGGTCAAATTAATGAAACAGAAAAAGCTAATTCATATATTCCAGATTTAGGCAGCTAATCTAGATGTCTGTAATAGGAACCTCATGTTCCCATGTTTCTGGTGAAATTTACAAGTATTATTCTAAATTCCTTCATTCTATTGGAAAGCTCTACTGACTATAGGGAGCTGTAATATGGTACTTGGAGTTAGCCTCTACAGATGCACCCCACAAGTTCTAAACAGCCATTATAAAATGCTGGAGACTGCTGAAGACTGATGTTTAGATTTTTACTCATAGTCACAAAATATCCTTGCTAGCATCATATTTTAAGTCTGCCAGACTGTTTTCAATCTGCCTTGAGATGATCTGTTTGATGAAAACAACCATCTTGGCATTCCTGTGATGTTTCTTCTTTTATGCTCCTCTCCACTTATGGCCTCTTTCATTACATGCCACATGTATATTCCTAGAGAAAGAATTGCTGTTTAGCAAGGATTGCAGTCTCCTTGTGTTGGAAACTATACAAGTTCTTGCCCAGAACTACCTGTAAATCAAGTATATTACTTAAAAAAAACTGAGTTAGCTTTGAAGTTCTTTTTAAAATATACATTTAGTAGTATAACTTATTCAAGTTTAGGTTTTAAAATACTTGGACGCCCATGATTATTTTAATGGCAAGTAATAAAAGAATGTAAGGATAACGATGCATTAGTTTATATTTTCTTTTCAAGAATAATTGGTTTCTGGGGGCATTTGGAGCAGGCGCAGGTGTCTTATGCTAGTTTGTTGTTCAGTCCCTTGCTGGGTGCCTCTGTGAAAATTAAGAGTAGGAAATAGTAGGGAAAAAAAGGAGTCACTCTCACTGGTGGCAATTACTTCCCTAAGGACCCACCACAGCAACAGTATTAGGGTTTTCTTGAAATTATATTGGGGTCTGCGAGTGAAAAATGCCATGAGCTGCTCTGACTTAACTGAAGACATTTTTGAGTTAAAGAGTTTCAGTGCGTTCCCCAGAGATTCGATTTTTTTTTTCTTTCTTTTGTAGAACACACAATTTCAGCACAAGAGATCGATGAATGAAGAAGATTACATCTTGTGCAATACTTTTCCTGCAGGGAAAGTTATACAATTATGACTTTGATCCTACAATCAGATTTGGCAGTATGAAATTCTAGCTAGCACACAGATGGGCAACAATACAAAACTGTAGAACTGGAAAATAGATTTGTTTTGGACTCTTCTTTAAAAAGCACAGCACTCTCCTGCACAGACATTTTCATCAGCCAATTCATCCTAAGACTGAAGAAAAGCCATCAAGAAAAGTCACTATGTAGTCTGTCTTTCAGTCAGCACTGGTACAGATGGACCATCACTGTTTATTGATCACTCTTCCAGATTTAATGGATCAAGATTTAAATAGTAAAATATATTCTGGTTCTGGCAGAGGTGTGAACTACTTTGGTTTTGTTTTGCTTCCTTTCTAGAATATACCCTTCCAATATTAAAAGCAGTTAATGGAATTTCCTTTTGTTTAATATGCTTTTAAAATATGACATAGTATAAACTATCCTAAGGAAGCAAAAAAAGCCTCCTTGGTACAGGAATTTCAGAGATCAGTTTTATGAACTCAGGGAACATTGATTTTTATTGCATTATTTCAACAGAGAGATAGCAAGTATGTTGTCCTGATGTACAAGACTAACTGAAAATAGTGCCCACACTTCTCTAATTTTATTACCATCTCAAGAAAGAGATAGTGCTGTTACTCTCTTTTTCTCTTTTATTGTTACTTACGTGTCTTTTCCACAGAATCTTTTCTTGCCTTCGCAAATTCTATAGAGATTTTCTTAGTGATCAAAAATCAGCTCACAATGACTCAATCTTGATGGCTCTGATTCAAATCCTTTACTGTGATCCAGCTGCTGGGTTTAGTAGTCGTAGCTTCAACTGGACCTCATGACTACTCCGTTCACCTTAATCAAAGTGAGAAGGGAAAAAAAGAAAGGGCTTTCAGATTGCTCCCGGATTTTAGCATTTGTCTGCTTAAAATCTTCCCATACTCACACTGTTTTTAATAGGGAATGACAAAATATTTTGTTGCTTCATAACTGCAGAATACCATAAGTGTCAGCCTATTATTACAACAAAACTGCTGACAATATGGTTCATGAAAAAGTATACTGAATTGCTAACGGTAAAAAGATTCAGCATTCATGCTGAATACTAATCACTCTAAAAATGTAAGCAATTTAATTTTCACAGGATAGCTGATATAAATGTCTCTCTCACACTAATTAACAAATATTCTGAGGAAAATATAATTCAGTGCAATTTATCCTCCAAATGAATACAAAATACTTTTTGTTTAGCTTTACTTGAATTTCACAGATAATACTATCCCTTTTTCATTCTTAAAATTTTCAATACTCAATGTAAGGTAGAATGGGTATTAAAAACTCTCTAATTTTTATTATAATTTTAAGCGATACTGCATGTCATTAGCCAAACTTAGCACGTCTTTTGTCTGGGCAGTGAGGTTAACACCTAGAAAGAAAAAACCTACATTAAGATTTGTTTATATATTTTTACCCTTACTGAGATCTAAATTAAAGACAGTTTTCTTGTGCTTAGATAAAAGTGACAGCTAAATAGCACCAACTTGACATGCAAGGGACGAAATTATCTTGGACCACAGAGGAAACATGAAACAAAGAGTACAAAATCCCAAACCCATGTGGGTCTTCAATTCAAAGTTGAAGGGCCATTAAAAAGCAAAGCCTTTTAAAACCACTTCTTGCACAATTTTTGTGTATATTAAAATGTGAAGCCATTGGAGAAGAATAATTATATTTGCGACTCTTACAGGAAAAGGCCTGAAGGAAACCATTTTCTGATCAGTATTTCCTTTAGTGTGGCCACGTATCCCTTATACCCAGTATTGCTTGCAATAAGGTTTCCCTTGTATTTTCTGGACAATTGCTGCTTCAAGTCACTGACAGTTCTCATGATTTAGTGGCTATCTTGCAGTTTTAATAACTGTCTAATGCACAGTGTCTGACATAAGAATGTACTTTAAACAGAGTAACTTCCAGTAATAGAGGTAATTAAAATGAAAGATCATGAACCAGGAATATTGAGCATCTGATAATTGCACACTTTGTCTGAATATTGCTAAATCTAAAGTAGTTATGTTAATTTTTATTAACTTTCCTTTAACTGATATGCAAATAAAGGCTGTTGCTTTGAAAAGTGTTTTATTTCACCTCTAGTAGACAGCTTCTGATGTCACCTAATATTTTAAGGAGTAATGCAAGTACTTCCTCAAGCAGTCTGTTTCTGTAACATTACCCATCCACAACAGGCTGAAGGATGGGGAGTACTGAGGTGGGTCCTTAATAAAACTGTTTGTTGCTCTCATGGTGGAAAGTAGCAGTTATTTCTAATGAAGTTAAGAAGATCAATCTCCCACTCTACTCCCTAAAACCTTCCATGATCTGCACAGAGGGAGAGCAGGAGCTAACATGCATTTTGCAGAACAGCCACTGGGATCACTGAAAAAGAATACCAGCCTCAAAGCCTTGTGCTTGTGGTTGATGGCCACATCAACTGTTTTTCTACCACCTGCTTAGGAAAATAGAAATTCAATCTCGGTGTCAGAATCCTGTCCAAAGTTACTCATAAATTTACATTTTGCTACACAAATTTAGATAGTGTAGAACTTAAATGCTTCTGGGTGTAAGTGCCTAATAATGTACTATAGTTTCTTTGTAAGTATTTAAAATAAAAGTAACATGTATTTTCCAGAGGGATAATTTCTCACACACACCTACATAATAGCACAAACAGGTGTTTGTGGTAGTCCCAGAAGTAGCTATCAAATCCACATTTATTATTTTATTCAGCTGAGGTGCTGCAGTCTTCTTCAGTTTACTGGTGAATAGCAATGATGACTATCTCTTCCAGAAGATAGTATCTTTGCCCGTTGAAAGAACAGTCAGAATTATCCTAAATTAGTTATTTGTATGGCAAGAACATGTATGTTCTATGTATGTAGACTGATAAATTTCTTTTGCAATCAACTTAACTTAGTAGTGTATGAAACATTGGTATTTGGAAAGGGCTCATAATTCAGTACCTAAATATGGCTTCAAAGGGAAAGAAGAAAAGATTAATTTCCTATATTCTGACTCCAGCATGGATAAGTATGTATATAGAGAGTATATGATCAAAGCTTGTTATTATAACTGATGAACAGAAAGAATTCCGGTTTGAATATGTGAACTACCCATCTCTATGTTAGCCATGTTTGGCTTGCCAGATTTCACTTTTAATTTAACGTACATAAAAGCAAAGGAGGTGAAGGTCACTGATTTACATAGGAATTTTAATTTCAGATACCCCCTTAAATCTCTTCACTGAAGTAGTGTATGAAAAATATACTGATCCACAGTGCTATAGAATGTGTTAATATGTCACTAAAAGCAAAGGGAACAAAAATATAGTTCAACGTTTTGACAAGTCAGACATGCAAAGCTTTTCTTGAATGGGTATTTTTTTTCCTTCCCATTATAACTTTTCCACTAAACCATTCATAGATTTTCAGCCCCCAAAGTTCGTCTTATAATTAACATGAAGTTTTGCCAGGAGCAATAATGCTCCTTTCTCTTGCTCATCCAAGAAATTTCGTTTAAAGTCTCTGAAATTTTTCCAACTAAGTCAAGGGACTGAAATTAGAGAAGAAAAAAACCTTGTCCTTTCCATTTTTCTCTGATTTTCTAGGTACCTGCTAAAAGTGTCTCGCACTCAGGAGCCTCATGTAATGTTGCTCATAAGTCTTGTCTTTTTTCCTTCTGGGACACACCATCATTTTCAGTGCATATCAACATCTCTTAATTACCTCAAACTTCCCCTTAGACAATGAAGTCCCTTTCTCAATTACTGTAAGCATACCTAATAAGATTAGATTACAAAGACCTTTTCTTATTTTTTGCAGCTTGTTCCATCTTTCCATAGTATTTAGTCTGATAACAGACTTGTTTTCTGTTTCCTTGTCACCTGCACAAGTGGAGTAACATCTTGCCAATCCTTAGCTGAACAGGACTCATCTTTGATTTCAGTGATGTCTCTGTCTACCACACCAGCCATGGAGAAAGTATATTTCAGGCAAGGATGTTTTTCTATCTACACTAAGCCTTACAAAACTTCAAAATTTCAAACCTTTTTTCCCCCCTTTCTCCTTTGTTCACAGAGCCAGAGAAAAAAACCCAGAAAGAGCTCTAAAGGTGGTATAATGCAGTTCATAGTCCTGGGACTGAAAAAGGCAAAAAATGCATTAAAAAAAGGCTTTTGCATTAAAATGACAAAGACACTCAGTTTTGGTAATTTACTATAATCGTGGTCAGGGGTCTGTATGAGTCTGTGAACTGAACAAAGAAATCTTTGTGTGTTATTCATCCCATTGTCTCTGCAAGGTGTGTTGACAATAATTTGAATGTCATTTAGCAATTACAGCTCTTTCATTTTTTAATAAAATAGAGGTAATGGTTGTAGGTGATTAAGACTTCTAGTATATGCAGATAAGTTGCAATTTACACTTTATTTTGGTGCAAGAGTGAACAGAATAGCAAGAACCTCAGCTAGAAATATTCAGGCACATTCAAGGCATTCTTGGAATGAAAGATTCATCTGAATGAACTCATCTGACTCCAGGGAAAATGTATAATCATATTTTGTAGAATTAAATTATAACCTCACTGATTGCTACATTATGGTTAGGACATAAAAGATAAAACATTTTTCTCTCCCAGTATTCAATTTCTTTCAGACTCTGAATCTAGCCTGACTGACTGCACTTAACAGCATGTCTCTGCTAACAAAGATGAAGAGTTGCAACAAACATTTCTCTGAAAATATTTTTACATAATGCATATTCTAATATTTACTTGGTTTCTTGTGTCCCGAGTTCTTCAAATAATACAGAACCATTCACGTTTCAAGCCAGACATATACTCCAATATACAGGGCTGTGCATAATACTACGGTTTGAGGTCATACACCAATGTTATGAAAATGCACCTATTGCACCATCTGTCTACATACCCAATGCTAGTGTGATATTCTTTATCTGCATAAATTTAATTATATAATTCATTAAACTTTACTATAAGAAATAACATAAACAACTATCATCCTTTTAACTCATCAGCTCCCCCAAAGCAGGCTTCGGGTCTGTGCAGGGCTTATTGTGCTTATTGGCTCTGTGCAAGGTGGGCTTTGAAGATAACTATTTAATTTTCTCTCCCTTTTCTCTTGACCCCATTGAAATATGGGAAAGCTTAGCATTAAAAACTGTGTAGCTCAGCAGCTGCATGTTAACACAATTTTTTGAAATATTGTATAACACCAGTACAGCAAGAATCAATGTATTTAGAGTCTATACTTTTTGACACTCCTGCCTCCCCCAAATATGGAATGCTAAATGTGGGATTTATGCATGTAAAAACAAATATTCACTCCAAAATACATCCTAGTTCTCAGGGTGAAATAAAAAGCACTTTCTAACAAACTGTCTTGCTGTTTGTTGGATGTCTAGGCGTACAGGACACTTAGCAGAGGGGCCAGAATATTATTGAACTATTCCCAGAAGATATTGACCTTCTGCAACACCAACTGAATATTCTCAGAAGGAATGGAAACTAATGAGGAGGTATGAGAGTGTGGCCTCCGTAAATAAATCCTTCTGCCGTGTCTATTTGCTGTGCAATTTCTAGCCTTAAAAAGCATGGGGAGAAGGGAGGGAGAAAGCAAAAAGAGCAGGCATAGCTGCCATTTGGCCAGCTTGCAATTTATAATGTCAGCAGCTAAGCTTTGAACAGACCATTGGCACCGACACGGTACATGAGACTTGTCTCCTATTCCCTTCTTAATATCACCTCTCAGAGTCCAACAGTCAAAAGTTAATAATAGATTAACAAAATGGTTCATAGATAAAGAAGGCTTGCGCCTGCCTTGCATGCACAAGGTATCTAGTGAGCCTATTTATCATAATTCTATGCTTTGAATAAAGTATTTGTTTTTCATGAGTGATTAATTTTCCCTTTATTCAGCTCTGACTCCTGAACACCAGATCACAGACTGTTCTTCTTACTTCTGTTATAGTTCTCAGAGTATTTATAGCAGTGGTACACTTTACCATTGAATCTTGAAACCTGTTTTTCCTTCCCATCTCCTCCTTTTCTTATTCTACTCCCTTACATTTTAATCCCTTTTCTCTTTCCTGTAACCTCCTCCCAGATTTTTACCAGTGCCTAAACCTTCTCCTCTGTTGCCCCTTTTCCCATGTTGTCTTTCTTTTATGCCCCTGCCTTTTTTATATTTTTTCCTCCTTGTTTCCTTTTATTCTCTGTGGAGGGGCTTGCATTAGCACAGAGAAAACAAAGCTGCCAGTGCCCTCCCCAGGTCTGCAAACTTTTGGGTTCTGAAATGTCTGTCCCAGAAAGCTTCAGGGGCTGTGTTCTCCCCTCCTCTGGGACATATCCACAGAGTTACATGAGATGAATTGTCCATTTACAAGTGGATAAAAGCTGCACATTAAATTATAATGTGATTTTAAGATGAAGATGAGAGTAAAAAAAGTAAAGAGGTAAATAAAATATCTGGAAGTTCCTAAAAGCAACTTTAGCTTAGAGTTTTAAAACAAAATCAACTACAAATTTAATACTGAACAAACTAGAAGTTGTCATTTCCACTATGAAACTCCCAGGTTTTATGTTGCTTTTATGAAAGGCTCTTCTGTCAGAAAACAGCATTAATAGCATCACTAGTTTATTTTTTTAATAGCACTGCTAATTTTTTTTGTTCCAAGGCTTTTCAGGAAAAAAAATCACAGCAGAGAGCAACTCCCATCAGCTTCAGATCTCTGCTGTCATTTTTTTTTTTCAGGTCTTTATTTCTAGGTTTTCTTTTGATTTGTAAGATTATAGCAGTATTTCAAAGGAAAATTAGTGAAAAAAGCACTAGCTTATACAAGACATAAGGCTTGAGGGGACATGGAGTTTTGTGCAGTTGATTTTTTTGGTTGTTACCACTTAGCAGTGCCCTCTTTGGATTGCTTATACAGGATGACCCTATATAATGGAGTAGTTAATAGAGAAAAATGGTATGCACATGCAAATAACATTATAAAAATGAATGCAGCAGCAGCAGCCAGTTGGCAATAGCCACATTCAAACTGCTGCTTCTTGGTACTGTCAGAAAAAATACAATAGCATAATACTTTAAAATATTATAAAAAACAAATGATTTTTCTGAAGTTGGTCTTTAACTGCAGAACGTGATTCCTTTTTTCCTTCAGTGTCTCAGAGGAAGGGGTTGATCATTAAAGTCCTTTCCAAGTCAAACCATTCTATAATTCTAAGATACTCCTTCTGACTTTCATGAGATTTTGAGATCATGAACAGAGACTGACTGAATTTAATTTGCTTTTGGCATTCCCCATCTATGAATTAAAAGATTTGCCCAAGAATCTTCTCCTGCGATTTCACCAAAACCTGAAAGTGAAGGGGAGGCTGCTCTTGTGACTCAGCGCCCAAAGTAGCTGTATTGCTACAGACACTGTTGAAACAGGCATGTGCTAATAATCCTGTAAATGAGAACTCTTTGCGAGCTGGTCTATTCAGAGTAGAAAAATAATATTCTGGAAGACACACCATTTGGCCTCTGACTGCAAAATGAAAAGGCATTGAATAAGACAAAATAGAAGGCAGAGTCTTGGTGACAGCAAAAATAAGCTATTAGTCCCTTATTACATCAAAGTTCTCTAAATGGACTTGTGATAAATGGATGATTTTTTATTCTCAGGTTTTCTATAACATGTATCTCAGGTATATATGTCCTCATTTTTTAAAAGTAGCACTTAGGTGCAAAGAATGATTCTTCACATTACTGCAATGCAGATGCATTTGTAGGATTGCCAGGACACTGCAGGTCTTGTTTCAGAAGGAATTCTGGACGAATAAGGGCAGCTAGCATCTTTGTGACATCCCAGAATAAACCGAATTTGAAAAGTTAAGGTGAGTGTCACAGAGGTATTTTTAATGTGCAATCTGAATATTCAGATATAATCAAGATCATACATACTCTATTGCATGAAGTTCTAACCAAGATTTTCCAAACACGTTTTTCTGGATAAGTACATGAAAATAAAGGATGCTTTGTCTTCTCTTTTTGAAGTCCAATATTCACCTACATGTTGCAAAGACACCCTGAGATGTAAAGAGAAAAAAAGCAAGTCCCTCCATACCTACTAAATCATGCTGCCAACACTGTTAAGAGTGTTGTGCTAAAGTTGAGTTATTCAGGTACTGACTTGAGATGGAAAGATATTGAAATTACTCTCTATTAATAGATGTGCCACAATATTTCATGATAATAGCCCAGAGCTGAATCCATTTTCCTTGTGCATATTTAAGCCTATTTAAGAATGTAAATTCATATAGAGAGACTAACAGAATATTTGAAAGGGATTTTTATCTAGACCTCATGAACCTCTGCTACTTGATGTGCTTTTGCTTTGATGGATTTGGAGCTGGACTGATTAGCACATTTATATCTACCCATTAAAGACTGTAGACATGATTTTAATATCTTTTCTCATTTTCTTCTGCAGGGACTTTCAACTGCTGATTGTCTCTCCTAAGATAACTCACTGTATAATCAAGTTAAACATGGAATAAAATCAAATTACACATTTTTTCTTTTCCTCATGACAACAAAATACTATTTAAAAAGTGACTGAAAAGTTAACATACAGCGTGGTCAGCTAAAAAGAATCACCTGTGTGCACCGATTAGTCCTGGTCGAGGATATTAAACTGTTAGATTATCGAATACATTATTTATTAATGCAATCAAGCAAGCCCTTGGTTGTGACATCACTTTCACCTTTGGAAACCAGGCAAAGGGAACGGTCACAAAAACTTTGGCAATTTTCAAAAGGATTTATATGAACAATGGAATGGTAGGGATTAGGGAAAACTGTCCTGCCTACTCCCACTTTAGAAAATGGTGGTATTTCCTTGGAAGCAGAACAAAGGGGACACCTGCCAAATCATGATTTCAAGATTTCTTATTTCAAAGCTCTCAAGTTTTGAGATAGTTGGGAAGGTGTCTCCAGTGCTTAGGGAGAGAAGGAAAGAGTGAGGTGTAAGTTTCCTAACAGAAGTCTGTAAAACCAGGTAAGGGACTGAGCAGCTGCAGAAAGAGGAGTTTCTGTGGGCTCACAGAGGGGAGAGAAGATGACTGACCTGTCTGAAATGATCAGAATTGATAAGGGAAATTACACGGGGACCATATACAGATATTTTGGATTTCTTTAGGGATTTTTCCTTTTGAGTGAGGCATGATTATTTCAAGATTTAATCATATAATTTTCAGATATAAAAAAAATATTAAATTATCCGCAAAGCCTTGAACTATGCTTCACTTGACTTTTCCTGTAGAACTGATTTATGAGCCTCAATTGACCATAAGGTGGTAGCAGTGAAAAATGCTGCACTCGTGATACCGTCACCAGTGAACCTCAGGATGTACAGGAGCAGGGTATCAAAACCACAGATTTGGGAAGCAGTAATGTCCAGAAATAGAAGGAAATTTACGTTGAGAAAACATGTCTAAATAAAAAAAGTCGTGGTGAGGGAGCTCAGCTTGGATTTGTAGCAGTGCTATTACCTTTTTCTTAAAGCCAGTGGCAAACAGACTTTAAAGTGTAGCCTGATTTTTCTTTTTGTTTAGTTTCCAGTTTCTGTAATCTGAAATCATCCTCACTTTATATTTCACATCTCTCAAAGTTTACAAGATTCATGGTAAAAAGCAAGACTGTCAACAGAAGTTATCAACAAAAGAGTTGGTGTCCCTTAGCTGAAAATAATTGCAGTGACAGAATGGCTGAGACAGAAAACCTTTTATGGACCATAAAAGATTTGAGCTTCGGTAGTGTTTGTCTTAGGGCAGATTGGAACTGAAAAGAGGGGCAAACAGCATATTCTTGTGATGTACATGTAAAAGAAAACTGAAATTCAGTCACAAAAAAATAACAAGAGGAAGCAAGAGGATGGCTGTACTTCCCTCACGCCAACCTACAGAGAAAGCCAACAGCACTCAGAGACAAAGGCTGGTGTCTTCCAAAGAGCAGAGCAACTTGTGGAACCTCATAATTACAAGGAAGTTTGAGAGTATTTTTCTTGAGAGAATTCTCTGCACGACACGTGATATTTTAGATGCAGATCCCGCCCCCCCCCAAATTGCTTGGGAACTCTTCCCTCACAATACGTAAAAATTTGCTAGCAGGTAATAAATAAAAAAAAAAAATCAGCACAATTATATTCAGAGCTGTGATCTTCAAATTAATCTGAGATCTATACAAAAAAAAAAAAATTAAGACTTAATTGTATGACAAGAGAAATGAGAGACTGACAAGTGTGTAGTGGGCATTCCCAGGCATTCCCACTGTGCTGCAGAACAATATTTTCTTAGTGAGAGTACATGGCACGTGAAATGCGTTCGCATTTCTCAAAAGATAAAGAATAGCTTTGTATGATTTCCAGCTGAGTGGAAGTGGAACCCCAAGTCTGGAGAAAGAAATTTAGATTATTCCTACTGAGAGAAGAGAAGATGGGATAAGCATTGGCCAAAAAAAACAATTAGAAGGGAGAGGAAAAGAAAGCAAACACATTAAATCCAAGAGTGTTATGTAGATTATTGAAGAAAGTTGAAGAGAAAAATTTGAACAAAAACTTCTCCAAGACTTGTTGTTCTACAGTATCTCTTCCGTTACTTTTAATTTGGCAGTACCTAGACAATTTGCAGCAACAAATTAAAATATTATGGTGCTCCAACAGAAACTTAAGAGAGATGTCCAGTAAATCTTTACTTAAGACTGGTATTACTCTTTGGGTATTAATTTGGGGATGTCACATTTAAGATAGAAAAGATACTTAGGCAAATGGCTGAAACATATAGACTAATCTTTGCATATGAAGAGGTTAATGCCAGAGAGCAAGTCCATAACTGAGCAGTAAGTCATCTGGCACTGTGCCTGGTGAGCAGGATGGCTTTACTCTATTGGAGGTGCTGACCATCCTTGTTGCTGGAGAAATATCACTTTAAACACTGACACATGCTTGCCTGGCTGATTTTGTAACAGAACCATCCCTATAGTCTCCAGCTATTAACTATTTTTATTAGTTTTACTGTAAAGACACTGCCCTCCTGTAAAGCTTGGGATCAAGTTGTCTCCTTGAGCCATACCATTTGGTGAGGAATTGCTTGAGAAGGTTTTCATCTTCTAACAACATCCTCATTCAATTGTTTACCCAAAGGCATGACAAAACAAGCTGGGCAGAGTGTGATTTCCTAGGAACAGCAAATCCTTTTGAAGACTTTTTTCCATTGAACTGTTTAAGATCCTAGAATAATTACTGAAATAAACAAAAGTGGCATAATATTTCCTCCATTTCAAGCATAAGACAGAGCTATACAAATGGAATTACGCAGAGTGTTGGTTTTGCAGAAACTGTGCTAAAGCGAGTACTGTATTGTATAAGAGTACATAATATTCTGTAGAAACCCTGTTGCTACCAATTAATCCCAGTGGAATGAAATCTCTTGTTTTATTTCATGAAACAGGATAGCCAGGGGATTCAAGAACTACATTCTCAGTCTTGAACAAGTGAACTATGCAACATGTAGAAGTGCAGTAAAATTCTGAACATCATTCACAGAAGTGGGATCAAATTTCTGTCAGAGGTAATAGAAAACCATCACCATTTACCATGATGTAGTTCAAACTAGACTTTGACATTCACAGGGCAAACCAGGCTAAAACTGCATATTTTCCTAGGAAACTGTCCTCTGTGCTAAAACCCCATAAAAAATGTTGATACAAAGCAGATGACAGCGCTTTAATAGTTTAAGATTGTTGAAATTGTAGCGGTGTTGTTCTGAGATGTTTGACAAAGTACAAGAAAACACACAGCCCTATTAGTCCATAAAAAATGGAAAGTTTTCAAGCTGGGACATCAAGTGCAAAAATTCTGATGGGGTTATTTTAGTTTTTAAATCCCCAACAACAAAAAAATGGATAAAGAATGTTAAATTGCTTGGATATAATTCATTATCAGATTCAGCATATTGAGTGTGAAACTTGCAATTAAGGATCTTGAGAAAAAATTACTCCTACGTGACTGATGATTAGCAAACAAGTTGAACTAAGAACTCTTGCTTATTTGTTCAACTGAGGAAGGAATACCATTTCCAGAAAGATAGAAATATCATTAACCTTAAAGTAGAAATGGCGGCGAACTTTAAAGTACGTGAGCTAGGTTTTTTCATTTTTAAATAAAAACTGTATTGGGTAAAAAATTACACCAGTTTTTGTTTGAAGGCTTTGAGCAGTTGAGAATGAGTATTTGGAATTACTTGAGTAACTGTAGTTTTGTATCCCAATAAAATTCAATATGATCATTCACATATTGGTGAAATATAAGTTTTAACTTTTGATTTCAGTCACAATCACTCCAGAAAGACAGAATCAAAACTACAGCATTTTCCCGTCAACTAGAATCTCAATAATTGTAGTTGATCTAGTACAAACTCCTATAGAATAATAATTTAAAAAATACATAAATGGGAGACTTACAGAAGCTCGCCTTAACCCCATTCACCGCTGCAGTGAATATTGTTCATGTCTACCATTGAGGGACCAGAACAAAACAGCCCTTGATGCACAGCTGAGGACTCCATTATAAACTCAGTAAGGTCCCCTCAATTACTAATATCCCCAGAGTAGAAAGGAATCTGTTCAGATAAGAAATCTCAGCAAAGCACTGTAGAATTGCTTTTTATACCTCTAACCAGAAAATAAGCGTAATGTCTAGGAGAAATTCCTTGAAAAGTGATTCTTATACAGAGAACAAGAAGCATTGCTTGTCGAAACCTCTCTGCTGCAAACATGTCCTTAGGTACTATCATTATTCACAGACTTCACTGGCAAATCTAGAAAAAACAGGAGATATTTAATATTGAACTACTAACAGGTTTGCATAGAGAGTTACAAAGGGTAAGTTATCCATACCAATCTGATTTTCTTTCATGATTTCTTCATTGCTTGAAGCATCACATTTCCTAACTCTTAAAAAAACCCAACCGGCCAACCAAAAGCCACAACAAAAAAAAGCATCTGCCAAGACAAAGTTTGATTGGATATTGATACCCTCACACTGTGCCTCTAGTTAACTGTTACAAGAGTTTATTTCTATTTCTGTAACTTTTTATGTCTTAATGAAGTCTTTTTAAAAGGCTCTATCTCAAACTCAAAATGATCAGTGCAACTTCAGCTGTTCTCTGTGTGTGGAGAGAGTTTGAGTCATGGAGAATTGTATATATGTCATGGAGAATTGTATAAACAAGTAAAAAGATTTGCACAAAGTCACTGTATGTGACTCATCCTAAAGGAAAACAAACAAACATTCCTTAGATGTTCCACAGGAGCAAGACAGGTTCACATGTGTACCATTATTTAATATTTTAAGTAATGAAAGAGATGCACATTTAGAGTGCAAACGGGTAAGGTTTGTGTAGTAACCTTAAAGATATTCAACATGGTTTTGACATCTAGGACAAATTCTGATGTTATAATGAACCCAAAACTTCAAAGCAATAGATTGCTGCAAAAATCCCCCAAATCTCAATGTGACACTGATGGATATTAATAAACTTACAAGGGAGGGGTTATTCTTTCATTCCAGTTGATACTGGTGGGAGCTCACTGGGCCAAAACTGGGTGTGTTTGAAACATGTTCTCAAAGAAAATGGCCAATAGAGAGTCCAGAAGGAAAAGAGTGAGAATGATGAGAGGTTTATAAAGTAAGAAGACAGCTTATTTTCTTTGGAAAAAAGAAGACAGATTCTTGGAAAAGAAGTATTTAGATGAGAGAAGAAGCATTTGTTGTTAGCTCTTCAGAAATGAAAAGCAGCAAAGGTCAAAATGCTAGGGCTGTTAGTGTTCTCAGATCCCAAACAGGAGTGTGGGTAGAGAAGAATCAGCAGCCAGCATTATCCCAAAGGTAGGCATCAGAAGATAGCGTCTGATGCTTACTCCACAGCAACACTCAATATGAACAGGCTGTAGCAGATTTTTAGTTGGTGGTTTGTTTTCTCTTTTTTTCTACTTTTATAGCAACTGGAGCTGAGACTGTCAGGCACACACTGTGTCCAATGCTGTCAGAGAGGAGGAGCAGGCATTCCACAGATGCCTGCATGGCTCACGGGCAGGTCCAGCAGCTGCCAAAATTCAGCCAACACAACGTCTGAGCTACGCTTTCATTCTCTTTCTTTCCTGGCTTACAGAGACACTACACTGCTGTAATTTGCTCTTAAACTCTCAGACCGCACGTAACTAATTTCATGCCATATCTATCTACAATGCCTTTGCAGAACTCCAAGCTGCACCTTCAGTTGTGGTGCCAGGAAATTCTGAATCTGAAGATCTTCTGTCAGGGGAGGGGGAAGTGGCAGGAGGAGAGAAAGAGGCAAAGAAGTAGCCACTGATAAGCCTGTTTCCTGATACTTGACCCAATTTCTATCCATTTATGATCTCTTGTGAGGACTAAAAATTTGCCTCCATGAATTCCTTGTAGGTTACAATTAATTTTTGCTCCAGATAACGAAACTCCCTTAGAGTAACTTAGATGAGCTAAGTAAAGATGAAGGCCCAACCATGTCAGTTTGCCTTGCAAAAGGTCAAGAAAGTTCAGTATAATTTCCATGAATGGAGAGTTGTTAATTATGGATTCAGGTCAGTACACCCAGTTTTTGCTTCTTTTTATTTTAGGAGTTACAAGAATGCTGTCTCCTATTAGGCTTTCCTGAATAAAAACACAAGTACACAAAGCTGGATTTTGTGTCTGTTAGAACTCTAGATCTCATTTGAAGCAGTCAAGATTCAGTTTACAAGCAGCAGCTCTGACAATTAAGACAACTAGTTGCTTCTTCTTCTACAAATGCTATGTCTCATTCTTTTCAGAGTTATTCATAAGGAAAGAATTTGCAACATATTTTGGCCTCTTAGAAGAGATGACCAAATAACTATTTACATTCAGTTTAAGTTCTCTTCCCCACCAAGCATCCTTTCCAAGATCACAGCTTAGGAGAAAGCTCTATTGCCCTTGTTGTGCTGCAGCTTCAAAAATGCAAAGTGCCTTGGAACAATATCTGTTTTCCCCTTACTCAGCTTCTAGAGAGCTGCTCTATCCCCTCCTCAAACTCTCTCAGGTCTAACACCTTGTTCAGAGTAATGAGTCTGGTTTAGGATTGCTCCTCCTTTGCAGACCACTTCTCAGCTCACACACCCCACCAAAAATTCACTTACATTGTGAACACAAAACTAAAATATTAACCAGAAACTCCATCTGTCTTTGTGTGCAATAGTTTTTAGAGCAGTGTCACCACAAACTGGGAAGGGCTACTAGGACACCTGTCAGAAGGGATCCACAGATTGTTCTTACGATAGGACAGAAAAGAAAGTGGTATAATTCAGCATAGAACAAATGAAAGCCAATGGGAATAAACTTAATCCCTCCAGGTATATCTGCTGGATTAAACACTAATGAAGGGAAAGAGCTATAAAACAGTATTGCCTTGAGAATAAATGAACATGTGGGGGTCACGTGCAAGACTGGGACAGGTATAAGGAGAAATTTTCTAACCATGATGGGAAAAAGGAGTGGAACCCTCTATCTGTTAGAAATGGAAGAGGTGAGAAAACCAATAATGGTCAAGATGTACTTGTTACCTTGCCTGGATGTGCTAATATGACATTTTTGCATGTGACAAGAGGGCAGTGGAAAATGCCTGTCCAAAACTACAAAGCTCCTTTATCACTAACAGTGCTTGAAACAGAAATAGAGTCTGTTGTGAAGCGCATCCCACAAACCAGATCCAAAAAGTATTCGATGCTCTAAAAATGTGGATACCCTATGCATCTTCGACAAACTGAATCAAAGTTATTTTATCCATCATAAACCTCTGCAGCACATCTGAATTCTTGCACCAAAAAGATTGTGTCCTTTGGTCCAAAGAAATGAATAATTTATTTTAAGTGTTTGTGGAGATTTGTAACACTATCCTAACAATAAAATTTAGAAATGTTATGCATATCTCCAAAGCAAGAAGTAGCATTTGCTAGTTTGAAATGAAAGCTATTTGGATATTCTTCATAAGATGGTCTTAAAATTCAAGGGCATGGCTCTTTCAATAAGATCTAAATGGGCACTTTTCATTGAAGTAATCCTAGAGACTGTATTTGTACTGCTTCAAAAATCTCTTGGTCCTCATTGTAGAACCCTCGCCTCAAGTTTCTTGACCAGGTTGTTTGAAGTGTTTCCTAGAATCCATCGTACTTGTGTGTAGTAGAACGAAAGGAATCATCTCTGTGACTAGTTTCTTACCTGTACAAAAACTAACTTGTCTGATAAATTTTCACAGCCAGAATAGGGATAAGGATATCCATAGCAAGATGTCATTAAAACTGATGGTAAGAGGAAAAGACACAATTCTAGACAAGAAAGATACAAGAAGGACATATATATATATATATACTTAAGAATATAATGAACAAACCATCATCTCACGGGTGCTAAACTAGGTTAATAAAGAAAAACTGACACTATTACAGTTTATGTATCTTCTGCCATGTGGATAAGTAAAGAAGACTATCATCTCCAGGTCTGCCAATATGATACGTTTTAAATGCATTTTAATTTTTAACAGGAATAAATTACTGAGAAGTGCCCATATCTGGTCTGAAAGCAGAACATGTGCCTTAGGAGGATGAATAACGTCTGATGAAAAACACCAGCCAAAAAGCTGCAGAACATCAAAGCTTAAAATGGTTTTAATAAGTTTAATGAAAGAAACAGCTACACAGCGTGGAGAGAAAATAGCTTTTGGTTAGTGTAGATAATTTCCTTGGGGGCCAGGATTGGCCTCAGTGCTGTTTTTACATTACACAAAATGTATGTGTTTTAATTAACGACAGCTCTGATACATCTAAAATGTAGGACAGATCATTTAGTGAATCCACAGAACATGGTGCCCTGGGATATACAATCCTTCACAAAATTAACCAAATTGTGCCCAGTTGTGAAAAACGTAGGGTCATTTAAGCAATAAATCTGTTTCAATCACAAAGTGAACTACAGGAAAAAACTTTCTGTTTAAATGCCTTCATTGTCAGCCACAGTGAAGCCTACAGCCAAAGCCCCATTTTCTTTCTGCCTGCTTTGGGACTGCCCTGGATTGCAGGAGCACCATTAACTTGTCTGTAGGAAGCAAGTGAATGAAAGCAGGCTACAACCTGTAGCAGGAATATGCCTTATGAAACGATTGGAGCGTATAATCAGATTATGATTTAGAAGGCCTTTCATTGAAATTGTATTTACCACTAAGGCAATCTCTTCCAATCACTTAATTGCAGATTTTAAAGTGACAAAAGTTAACAGGAGAATGGAGAGGTCAAATTTACACTTCTGCAAACCAGCTTCTACAAATCTGTATGTGTTTTTGGCCTGGGAGTCATGAAGACAGAGAATAGCATGAAACAAATTAGCAGAAAGAAAATAGTTAAAAAGCAAGATTTTTAAAAAAAATAATAACCTCCAGACTTTTTAATACCAAAAGCACTTACATGTTGCAAATCGAGAGGCTCAACACTAACCTTTTTTTTTTTCTTTCTTTCTTTGCTACAGGAGCTAGAGAATCAGCTCTCTGAAATAATTGTTCAGCTTTAATATACTGTTCCATTCTTGGGCCTTAAATCCAAAATGTGTAAAATATATACTGATTCTCTGTCTCCAGCACTAGGACAAGCTTAAGCAACTACAGTAATCTACTGAAAAGGGTAGTGAGAGACTATATATCAGGAATATTATAGACCTTGAAAAATTTTTCATTTGCCCCTTGCCCCTAAGTTACAGGTGAAATATTACATCTTGAATGCCTCTAGCTGATACACTTGCAGTGTTCAGAGGCAAACCCACCTCAGAAATAGGGATTTCTGAGCAAGTTTTGAAAACCACTCCTTTTAACATCTTGAGCGAGATGCAGAAAAACCTTCTATGGGGAAAACCATTATTTTTTGAAAACAGATTTCTATGTGCAATGATCCAATTATTTTTCCCAGCTCGGTGAGATGATTAGGAAAGGGGTGGTATAATACCCTTTGAATACACTTTACCATTAACTTTCCGAGTGTCTTCTCCTACAGAACCTAGTCTCACAGCTTGGCAGCTCTTAAAAAGAATTCAGCTGGTGCTTGCCTGTTGCTGGGCATGCATGGGAGCGTGCTTTCTGAAAGCAGAGCAGCTCCCTGCCTGCTGTACTGTACTGGTTTACTAAAAAGTTTAATACTGGTCATAGCGTTTCACCTCTTCCAAACTGATTTTTCTTCCTTTGTTCCCATTGATAATTCCCCTTATGCAAAAGGTAATGTTTTATTTAAATCAATATCTTTCCTTGTGTTCAAAAAATCACGATAGCCAGTGATTTGAAAAAACACAGAAACGTTTGTTTTATCCCCAGGTGTCTGACATTTTTAGCTCATATTACTTAGATATTCTTCACATCCTTATTTTCCTGCAAGTGATTAACCTTTCAGAGCTCTAGAGAATAAACTGTTTGCTTCTGCTTAGAAGGAAGGGAATAAATAAAAAATAGCCTAAAGAAAAATTTATTTCTCATCACTTTATTTCTTTTTTCTTGCCTTATTTCTCAAGAGATGAATATTTGCAATATTTTCAAACTTTAAAACTACTTTTGTTTTTTTCAAACTGTTCTGCCATAGTTGTTTAAAATAGTGTTTTTGTTTGCATATCTATGCCCAGGTCACATGGTGCAAAGCAATATTGTTTGAACTGAGGACTGAAACATTTTCTGTAGATTGCCCCTTCCCTGCATCACAAAATCTCTCCATGGAAGCATTCTACAGTTTTTGATTTGTGGAATGCTTACTGATGAAGTTGTAAGTAATTTACAGCAAATTTAAGCTTACTGTCAAGCAGTAACATTTCACGTTTGTCTTTGAAGAAGTCTGTAGACTGAAAGCATTTCTCCACATCCTAGATATCAGATCACAAACCACTCCCTTTTTTTTTTCCTGCTAAAATGAATTTTTATGTACTGGCAGGTGGAAAACAGAGGATTGTTTATTATGTCTGCTGAGTTTTTCCACAGTTTGGAAGACTACTAAGGAAGCTGGCAATCAGCACACTCAGTGCTATGCCTTGGTCTTTCAGTTCTGGCTTGTGGAGACCCTCTGATGTGACTGTATCACTGAATTGTAGCTGTCCTAGTTTTAGAGCAGACTTTCTGAAGCTTGTTATTGAATAAAGTAACTGGAATGGGATCAGAGCAGCCTTGAGCCAGCCCTCATATCAAAGAAATGAAAATAAAATTTTTAATTTCTCTCCTGTGTGAATCTGACTGGTGGCTATTTATCTACCAAAAATTAAAATTCACTTGCAAAGAGTAAAATTATATAGTCCCATAAAAAACCCAAACATCATGCTCTTTTCTAGGTACTGCAAGGCTCCCTTCAGAAGATATACATTTTACCGTTGTGTTTGCAAAAAATAATTTGTCCTCTGCAGCCAAGCCCTTGAAATCAATAATGCTGCATAATTTTTTGTTGACATTCACAGAATTTGGGAATCAAAACCTAGCACAGTTTCTTTTACATTTCTCATCAGATTTAAAAGCAATAAAAAAATCCTTGCAGAAGGATTTCCTGTAATTTTGATGCCTTCTCCTCCTTTACTTATTTAGGCATAACATATCCTAGGAATCTCAGTCTAAGACAATCACTGTTTTCCTTTCATTAAATGGTACGTATCAAGAGTTTTTAAAAGCAGTCTTAGAAAGCACATTCTGGAAAACTCTGACCCAACAGGAGCCAGTTTACTCTCAACCCACATTTTACATTTCATACCTATGGGGTGAGCTGGACTACTCCAGCACTGCTGCAAATAATGAAGATATGACAGAATCATAGAATATCCTGAGTTGTGAGGGACCCACACAAGGACCACTAAGTCCAACTCTTGGTCCTGTACAGGACAGCCACAAAAACCAGACCACGTGCTGAGAGTATTGTCCAAACACTTCTTGAGTTCTGTCAGGTTTGGTGCTGTGACCACTTTCCTGGAGAGCCTGTTCCAGTGCCCAGCCACCCTCTGGGTGAAGAACCTTTTCCTAATATCCAGCCTAAACCTCCCCTGACACAACTTCAGGCCATTCCCTCGGGTCCTGTCACTGATCACCACAGAGAAGAGATCAGAGCCTGCCCCTCCTCTTCCCCTCACATGGAAATTGTAATTGCAGCAAGGTCTCCCCTCAATCTCCTCTTCTCCAGGCTGAACAGACCAAGAGACCTCAGCCATTCCTCACACGGCTTCCCCTCAAGGCCCTTCACCATGGAGCCCTGAGGAGCCTCACTGGTGACCACTCACCAGCCTGATGTAACCCCTGCCAGCATTCATACAGGATTAGCATTCCCCACTTCTTCAAAACTATGAAAGAGCAATCTGCAAAAAAAGATGTTGCATCAAGCAGCACAAATGGAAAGCATCTTTGATAACTTCTGTTTAATTTCATTCTTCTCAAAGACCGTCCTCTTTGAGACAAGTTTTTTTCCATTATATCTTTCTCAGGATTTAAATTCAGCAGAATCATAAGATTCAAGATTTAGAGTGGCTTTATAATTAATGATTATTAGCTGAATTCTCTATTACTAAAATATATGGGTTTTTTTGTTTTGTTTCTGTTTTTAAGGAAACATACCTGTCTAATAGCACTTCATTTCCCAGCTTAAGTAACTCTCATACTAAAAGCATTCTCAGCTTGTACCCTGAAATATCTGATTTCTTCTTGAAGGAACAGTAGAAAGCATATAATGGCACTCAATATTTTTTGGTTTATTGTAGGTGCACATCAAACAGTTTTCAAGTTCTCTGCACTATGTATGTAAAATATAGGAGGTTCCCAGCTGAGTTTTAGGCATAATATTACAACTGAAATACCTCAATCTTCCAACTAAGCCAAAGCAACAGTACATCATAACCCAAATCATTAATATGATACTCTAAAGAATACCTACCAATCGTCAGATGGCTTGTGAAAACTCCAAAAGCTGAAGCCAAACAACCTCTTTGAAGGGGTATTTGTGAAAAACAACCTTCCCCAGTACAGCATTAGTCTACAAATAATGTCTCAGCAGGGTGCAGGTGAGGAGAAGAAGCCACGAGTCTGTCAGGTGCCTTATTTCTAACTAATAGCCTAATTGTCTCTACATGTGGATGAGAATCTAATTAACTGCTTTCCAGCTGACAATTGAGACAAAGTTTCTTCCATATGTTAAAGGAACAGCTGTGTTGAGATATAATCAATTTAAATAATTCCATGTCTCCTCAGAATGAACATATCTTCCATCAACATCATACACTTGTAGTACAATGCCTATTAAAGGAAAACTTGCACAAAGAAAAATTTTTTAATAGACTATTTATATAAAGAAAATATGCTTAGCTATTACTTCACTTTGCTCGTTAGGCTTTTCTTGCTCATAGTATCTTGCAGTGATCATAATTCAACAGCAATTACATCATAGCATCTTGCTATGAAAAATGTTATGAGGTTATTTCACTAAAATGCAGAGTAGTTGAAAGCTGACTTTTTATAAAGGAGGAGGTCAGCAACCTTAAAGTCAAAAATTCCTGTTATTGACTTGAAAGTGTCAGAGAAAATTGTTACACTGGAAAAAAACTGGCAAAGAGAAAGAAAGTACTTTGTAAGTGACATTTTGAAACAGAGACATGGTCTTAACCCAATTCTGAGTTCAGAAATTGCTTCTTTTAAAAATAATATACTGACAGCATCTCTTTAAAATAGTTGAAAGATAAGGAGCAACAAAAGAGTAAGCATTAGTAGAAATGTCCCTGTTTAGAGCAAATGAATTTGGCTAATGGACGCATTGGTAATGGACATCAAATCGAATGTACTTTGCTAAAGGGAATTGAATAGAGATACCTAACTTGAACATTTTCAAAGTTCCTTGAAAAGGTTTCTGTGCAAATTTTAAAAACATTTCCAACTTACTAGCTCTGAAAGAGAAAATGCACCCAGGGAAAGGCAGTACACATTATCCTACCAATGTGTCTTGTCCTTCTGCTATTAGTTTGATTTTTGGCCTGTAGTCCCACTGCCCAGGTAAACTGGGGATTTGTGGCACTTGGTGGCAATCACTACACAGGGCCTTGTCAGCTGGATGTGAACTGTAACCAGCAGCTCATCACAGCTGATGCAGAGCAGCTGTCAAGTAATAATAATGTTCAGCAACACTGATCTGAGACAAACCCATTCATCTGCAGGTTCAGCCTTGTGGATCCAAAATTATATACTTTTAACATATTTTTGATTAAAATTCCTACTTCTCAAATGTTATATATTGTTAATTTCACCTTTTACTGAAAAGTAATGTCTCATGTACTTAATGCTTGAGCTATGCTGAAATGCATAGGATGTGTGATTAAAATGCATTTGAAGATTAATTAACTTTCTTTGAGGAATCAAATTGTGATTTAACAGTCTGCAACATTTTCTTTACTACAGTGATAAGACTTTTCAAAGCCAACTTTCTTTCAAAGGACAAGGAAAAAGAAGCTAATCCTTCTGTTGATAAAATCTCTTTCACAGACATCCCCTTTAGAGAAACAAATTTGTCTTTAAAAATATAAATATCAACAGGCCCAATGATAATAATGTTGGAAGGGAACTATCACAAATAAAAAAATTGTAAGCTGAGCTGAGGATAGGAAATAGAAAAAATACATGGGGAAACATGCCTCTTGCTCAACTTGTTCATGATGGAACACATTGTTCTGCCTGCCCAGGGGTTTTTAAAGTTGAGAAATAGTATGCATTTGTATTCTTAAATGTTTTCAATTTGGTTGTGCTTTACCATGCCAGCATAGTCAGTATGGAAGAAGCAAAACACTCCTGGTATAAATGAGGGTGTATTGAAGAGATCACACTGTACCAATGTGGTAAATGAGTTATGTGAGCTCTACTGAGAAAAATACAGTTTGGCTGGTACAGCTTCTCAATTTTAAGGACTTCTGCTGGTGTTATTCAATTGAACAAGCAGCACAACATTCTGAACCCCACAGTAGACTAATGCTGCTGTATTAACTTAGCTGTCAGTAAAGGAGAAGTATTAAACTAATGCAGGTTGCTGTGACTCGGACAAGCAACTCTGCCAACATTTGCTTTTTCCTTGTAAAAAAGCAAGGAGAAGAAAGAAAGAAAAAGGACATGAAACAAGCCCAAAGACTAAGTATGCTATAGAAATCACTAGTTCCAGAGATTTTTGCTAAATTAATGTGAAGATATAATTCAGAAGTATTTTCCCCCCATTGTTATTACTTTTCACATCAGAATTTTTTTCTCTAACTATTACACACTAAGCAACATTAACTGCAAAAAGCAGAGGAGATGTGGTATACTGATAAAAGATGTGAGCACTCCTTTGTTTCCTCATGACTGCAATTTGAAATCAGATTGGTTTTTTGGTTATAAATACCTACCTATATAATGCCAAATGTAAATCCAACCAATGAGACCCAAAATATGGTTTATTTGAGCTCCTCTTGCCTGAGTGGACAACCAGCATGCTGTCGGCACACTGCCTTGCCCTCCTGGGTAAGAAAAGGTGGAGGTATTTAGAGCTTTATGACAGTCCTGAACTTGCAAGGCTAAGAATTTAGAGCTGATATAATAGAAAACAAAGGCCTCAAAAAGTTGTTAAAAAAGAGGGATGGGGAAGGTGTAGTGGGAAAGGTGCAGTTGTAAAATAGAATTTCATCTGCAAGACATATTATTAACAAAAAGAGGACAAGCTTCTATTTTGTGTTCCAAAAATCTGCAAATGAACCCATTATAATTCTGAGTTTTGAATTTCCCTCATATTCTGGAAAAGTAATCCAAAGTTGTTGTTCGATATACACTTTTTTGGGTTCTTGCTTTCTGTATTCCTTTGCACAATTAAGTTAAAAAGTTCATGAAATATTTATATCTTCAATTTAATTTTAAACAAACAAAAGAAAGAGATGACAACACAGAAACTAATACAAGGTGAATAATTGGTATCAAGAACAAGTCACTTTTTTCCCTAGTAAACCACAACAAAACAATGATGTCACTGTGGTAACCACAGAGAAACATTGAAACCGGCCACCAGGAAACACAGAGCCCACTGAGGCTTGACCTTTTCTCAATGGAATTCTCTGAGAAGTGCTCAGAGCTGCCCATTCCAGGACAGTGCCTCTTTCTGTCCCCATCCACAGAAATAATCTTGTCCTAATTAAATAACGTGAGACCTGCAAAGACAGGCTTCTGATATGTTTCTTTTGCATTTTTCTACTTTTTTCATTCCCTTGCATAGATTGCTGCAGAGAGTGAACATAAAAGGTTTTGGAGGCCCCAGATCTCACACATGGGGAACATCTAGCAGCACTGGGTGGTACAAGGGCTGGCCAGGGTAACCTGGCTCTTCTAACCCTTGCATCCAGAACTCTGCACATGGTTTCCCATGTACTCTAACTTATTTCTCTCATTTAGAAAACCTCTAAAATATTTAAGCAGACCAACCCTACAAGCAAAGTGCGTCAATTACTTAATTTCGTCCTTGTTGTCAAACACTCCTGCACATATGCACTGCTCTACTGCATTTTGCCCAAACTGAGCAAATCCATTCTGCATTCATGACAGCTTCACATTTTCAGTTTCCTGGTGACTGCAGCAGAAAGCTCACTGAGGAGCATTTAGGATAATCTAGGTTGGATCTAGAGGGTTAAAAAGACATGGTAGCATAAGAAAATTGCACAAGGAGTTTAGTTTACAAGAGGAAAGTCAGCAGAATGGTTTGAGAAGAATGTAGGATTTCTGACAAGAAAGATACTAGAAACAAGGTTGGTCAAGTTGCCAAAACATTTTCTTTTAATTTGAGAAGAAAAAGAAATCCATTAACATGCAGATTTTCTACACCTGGCAAAATGGCAGCAGTAGTCTGCTAATGTTATTAACTATTTCCAAATTTAATACTAACCCATGTTTTTGTTAATTCCCATTTTTAACAACTGAAGAGATTATCACAAATAAAATAACCTGCTGTTACAAAGATATGTGGTCACACTCCTCTCTGAGAAGGCCTTAGTTTTCAAGATCAATAAACTGATATTTGAAGAACGTTGGAGTATAAATTCAAGTTAAATCATATGCTTGTTTAGGATCTTCTTGGCAGTCCTCTGTTATATTTAGATTTATTCAGTTAGCACTTTATGTCCACATTAAAGGTCTCTGTTCAGTATCTCCTCTCTAGCTCTGTTCTTCTCCTGTATGGTCCCAACATTCCTTCTAGACAGAAGCACAGCTTCTGGTCCTGTTCTGCTTATTCATAGTGCATTAACTTCTAGAAATAAATTAGTTATCTGTCAATGAATAGACTCATAATCGACATACAGAATTTATGCAATGTCTCCTCTGAAAAATCTAAAAGCTCTATCTGTAGACTCAAGCATTATATTTTCACAGAATTGCAGTAAAGTCTTTAATATCTCTTGCAAGTTTACCTTCCCAGCAGGCTACCCTTTCTGGTGCAATAATTAAATAAAGGATTTTTTCCGTCTCACAGAGTGAAATTAAATACTGTGTTCTTTAGTCTAGTAAGTTGCAAAAACATTTCATTAAATTGCCAATTCTACCAGCAGCACTTGAAACTAAATCATGCATACCTCCTAACTACAACACATTTATAACAATAGTGGAAAATCTCTCTTTTTTTTCATGTTTGAAAGGGTAGGACGGGTCTATTCAGTCTCCTGAAAATGTGCCACATGGCTACATAGTAGAAGAAGAGATCCCCAAAGACAGAAATTTAGGAATTACCTACTATGCCAATTTGGGCTCAATTCCCCATCATTTCAGTATGAGATTCTTTGTGGAAGGATACATCAAAGAGGGTAAAAGAAGAATTATTTTGAGAGGATTCACTATCGCTTCCTGCACGTAAAATTTGTAGCAATTTAGAGAGAACAACTTTTAGTACCTAGAATATTCACCCAGTGAAATAACATTTACAGGCATTATGAGCTTCCATCTTTAAAATGCTGTTTTTGCAGTGCTTTCCTATCAAATAATCAGTTAGAAGCTCAACAAACAACACTGTGTTTTAAAATCCCTAGTTGCACCCAAGTTAAAGAAACCCCATACACATTTCCAGTGCATTTTTTTGTCCTCCTAAACTCCTACATTCTCATAAATGATCTTAACCTGAACTCCATGCCTAGAAATGAAACCATGCAAACAAAAAGATTAGCTTATCATATAAGTAAATTTTGGGTGAAGATGAATGGAGGTGAAAATCAGATATATGGATGTTTAAAGCAGACCCTTGGCAAGAATGCTGTTGTTCTGATAATTGTTCATGTTCCATTCATGAGAATCTGCTGAAGTAAATGTTTTTCACTGTAAGAGCACTTTTAATTTACATGTATTTAAAATTCATGTTTTATATGGAACTAAACAATTTGAAAGCTATTGAACTGGAAAATCCTGCAGAGGAACACATCTAGGAATCTATGACTTGAAAAAGTTTAGAAGCAAGAGCCAGCAGCTTAATGTACACATTTCTTGAGATGTTTTTTGAGTGAGAAAGGGCACTTTAAACCTTAATAGTTAGACATCCTCCTTCTGATCGCATTTTGAGTTTTAGTTCATATTTTACCTGGGAATGCCTTTTCTTTTGCAGGTGCCCCTCTTTTCTAAAGAAAAAACATAAACAGTGTTCTCTTTCACGTGTTAGCCTTTATTTGCTTCAGTTTCTTAGTTAGCCAATAGCAGCAATAATAATTTTTCTATTGGTTTCGAATAAGTTCTGTCTAAAAAAAATTAGGAAAGTGGGTTTTTTCCTTTTCTTTCCTTTCCCTTGTGTTTCCTAGAAGGAAAATCAGTCAAAATCTTAAGATACACTCTCAGTTCAGTCCAGGCAGTATGGATAAACATCTTACCAAGGCAATGGTGTGGATCTCGTAGACTCCAAGGCCAGTGGCAATGAACAATTCTTCAGAGCAACAGGGGGTTTTTTCCCCACTAAGTCTTGTCAAGACTTACCTAAAGTACTTCATGGTATATTGCTGAATATATATTGTATTCATCTACCACCTCTGTCATGCTTTGATGTAAGAATAATATTTGAATCTTCTGCGCTACAGTAACATTTTTTCTCCAATCACCATGACACTTTCCAAGTTGCAGCAGTATTTTGGAATAAGTTAAGCACAAAAATTTTTGGATCTCAAGAAACTGGTTTTTTGGTTTTTTTTTTTACATATGATGGAAAGAACTCTCTATATTTGCATTGTAGTTAAGGCATTTTAGGAGTTTTAGCAAATCTTTGTAGCACACGAGTTTCCTCCCTACTTCTTCCTTTATTTTGATTCTTTGCTGTAAGGAGGTATTCCGGTATGAAAAAATAAAATATGAAAATGATACATAAGTAATTTAAATTGGGGATTTCTTTATGGGCTAGAAGAGGTTTTATTCATGTACGCATACCTCCCCATGATATCAAGTGCAAAAAAACCCCAACCCAAACCCTTATATCTGTGTTCAAATTGAAGTTTCATAACATGTTTTTATTTCTTTCCCAATAGTTTGCAAATGTCACAAACCCATTATGAGATCCCTCGATTCACTCTGACTGAAAAGGAAAACTATCCACGAGCAACACTCCTTTCTCTATTTGTTTGACTTGCTTATTGATCACACTGTTGAAGAGGAGAAAGTATTTCAGATTAAACATGTCTTCTGGTGGAGTATATAAAACTCTGCTGCAGAAGCATTTTAAAACTGCATTCCTGCATACATTGCTTTGGACAGTGCCCAAAGTTTTCCTTTTCCTAGCACTGAACAGTCCAATCATAACTTCCTTAGGTTGGTTTTCTATCTTACTAGAAAAGACAGAATAATTTTTCCCCCTCAATGTGATAAGGCAACCCGGGATGTAAATCTGCAGTGGTTATTTGCCATAAGATATCTTTGATTTTAATTTTATTTTTGAGAAAATTGCATTAGAAATCTCTGCTCATTACAACTGAAAGTCCTGAATTTGCAATGCTGCTATGTAGATTTTCACTGCTGCGAATTTTAATGTAGCAAAATAAGTTAATCTTCTTTACATATGTATATTTATGCTTCTGTATAAGTCTACATACACATCTATATCTTTTTTCATATCTTCTTTCAGAGGAAGATAAATAAAAATGGGAAATGTAAAAAAAAAAGCAAAACAAAAACAAACAAAAAAACCCCATGGTAATGTTTTGGATCATTCATATTGAACAATTTGACAGCTCAGCACAGGTGATGACAATTTCTCTGAACCTTCAGTATTTGCAATTGATAGGCAAATTTTTATACTAAAAATCTAGAATAAGTGTTGCAGCAGATAACCACATTTACTTGATCTTGCCCAACGTAGAAGTATGGAAGAATTAAAGAGGGGTATAAAAAAAGCAATGATGATGATATTGCTATGCAATCAGTGGTTTTTTTCCTATCCATGTTCAAAACAGAAAAACTGGTTTATTCTGATACCTGCTGCAATGTGATTAAAAAAACCCTGTGTAATATTTATCTCAGAAACAGGCAGGGATTGTATGAATAGCTCAGATTTTCCTTCCTCTCTGTTGCTTAAGGGTGTGGTTCTTGGGAGAGACAGATCACCCACCCTTTCTGTCCTGCAGCTGCCCATGTTTACAGACACCAGTGTAGCCAAAATAAGAACATTTTACTGAATAATTCAAAGCATCCTGGCTACCAGGAGACAGTTTTTATCATTTCCTCACCAAAGCACATTACTCCTTAAAATTACCTTGTCCTTGCTTCTTGTCAGTCAAGTTTCTTTTGAGAATATCCTTTCTTAAGAAATTATATTTCTTCCCCTTGCACTCCAATTCACAATGTAGGAACAGGCTGGGCACACACATTTTGTCCACCTGACTCACTCTCCTGTCAAGACTGGCACATCTTAGCCACCCTTATCAATGGCTCTGTGGGCACACCACTGGACAGCTGCAATTCCACCCACAGCTGAGCTTGTCACACAGCTCATTCACATCCTCTTGTGAAACTTCCCCAGCTGAAGGACATGCTCTCAAATCTCATTTTAAAGTGGCAGACAAAATTCTGGAAAATAAGATAATCCCTTCAAACTGGCATAAATATGGTATACAGATGCATATTTCCTGTTTCCAGGTACTGGCTCTGGGCCTAGGCTTAAATATTTAAAAATATGAAAACCAGCAGAGTTTACATCACAACACCAGCAGAAGTATTTTCTACCCTGAAGATACATTTTTTTTAGATGATAATGTAAGAAGAACTAAATGAGACACTGCCTCATTAATAAAATGACAGCATGATGGTCAGTTCGATACTATTTGTTAAGAACTATACTTTAAACTGAAGATAATTTTCCTGGTAGTACAGCATTTATTTCTCTTATGAAACTGACAGAAATACGACCTACTGATGGATTAATATTTTTAGTTGCATACAAGGATACTTTTTCTAAATGAATTTGCTTCTAATTGTCATTCAAGTAGTCACAAGAGGACTAAACCACTATTTTTCTTTTTTACTATGTCCTTTGTCTCATAGGTTCAAACATTATTAGCCAGCTTTAGTGCCTACAGGTTTCAAAATGAAGACACAATAGAAACTTTTGCCAAGTCATGTTTATTTTGAGAACAAACACACAGAAATAATGGAATTATTACTTGAGTAACTAGGTAAGTTATGCTGCTGACACATTGCAATGGTTGGGGAGAAATACTGAAAGGACTCTCAGATAAAATCGCACAAAGACTGCTCTTTTCAGCCTCTGGTACTTCACTGTGTAAGGCTGGAAGAGACAGATTCTGAGCAGTTATCCTAAAACATGCCACAGTCCCTAAATTAGAAGCATAATCAGTTCAATATGCCAAAGAGAGTTGCTGAAATCCCTTTAACTCAGATAATCAGAAACTGTTATTATTACTTCCTTGCTTCTTAATTTTATTACTGCATGGGAAAGAAAATCATCTTCATCTTGGTTTGATCTGTCATGCGTACTTCTTGAATTTCTGCCTGTCTGCCACATCTTAATTAAAAGCTCATTGTCCTTATAGTGAAGTCCTACATAAGGGTTCTGCCTATATTTCTCATCACATTAATTCCTACTAGCTTGTTCCTTTTGCTTTCCACAATCATCTCTTTAACATTTTCTGTTTTACTATCTTCTGGCGTTTTGCCTTTTGACTTCCTCTTTCTTGTGTTTGTCATCACAATAACACAAACCTTGGTGACAAATTTGGACAGAAGTTGAAGAAAAAATACAACAACCCCTAACCAAAAGTGGTCCCCACCCGTACTAAGAGATCACATGTGGATTCCGTGGAGAAATTTCCTTGGTGTGAAGTGAGCAGCAGGACAGAAGCCACAGCAGACACAAAGCAAACAAACAGTGTAACCTTTCACAGGCCTGGTACAGTCTGAATGATACTCACCTGTTAGAAATTGCCTCTGCTTCGTGCAAAGTTCTGCATTAGAAGGAATATTTCAGAATTTTTACTAGAGCTTTGACTTGAGGTTTAATGGTCCTGGTCAGTGTAAACAGATTTTAAATGATAAAATTTAGGTTCTAGTTAAAGCATTGGATGGCAGTACTACCCATGACATTTGCACTGTTTGGGAACATTCTAATAATGAGAGTTGTTGAAGAATTACACTGAAAAGGTGCTTATATACTTAACCTGGCCAGGGAATTTATAAGGCCATCTTAATGAAATGAGTAACATATGCGCTCTCAATGTAGTAAAATAGCCGAAGTCTGCAAATACTGGTCTTTGAATAATTATGTCTGGAACTAAAAAGTTTCTCTCATGAAATAGCTTTCCTGAAATCAGGTGGCTTAAAGGCTTGAGCCAGAGGTTCCATTCAGATCAGCTGTAGTGACTGATAGTCAGAAATGGCCTTATCTTTCACTAATTGCCTCAGAACCCATTTATAATACTAATGGGTACTACATCTTCTGAGAATAAGTTTCAAAACACTGATTATGCTTTCTTTGAAAAAGTCACTTTGTCTTTCAAACCTCATTTCTAATAACTTTGCTGTGTGTTCAGTTGTTCTTGCTTAACCCATAGTGACTAATCAATCCTTATTAACACGTTTCCTATTATTAATGTATGGGCATGTTATTGTCACATTTTGGTTCTACAATTCAGGCTGGGTCCTGCGCTACTTAAATTAGGAATTAGTCTGTACAAGGTAAGATTATATTGTTTCTTCATGACTCTTTAAAATCCATTAAACATGTCTTTCAGGGATCAGCGAATTGAAATTATACACTGGCATAGTGATATTTCTCCACTTACTGCATAATGATTTCAAACATGCAAGCATTTTTCAACAGCTGTTAATCACTGAATTGACATTTTCAGGTAGCTACTTCCAAAAACTTCCAGATCTTTTTTTAACTAAAAGGACCTAATTTAGAATGTATCTCTACATGTCTACACAAATATATTGATATTTACACCTTCACGTATTTGCAGATACACATAACTTGGTCACTTAAATCTGTGATATTCCTTGCAATGTTTTGATGGTAGCCCTAAAATTTGATATTCTGACTAATTTTCCATCAGCAAGTCGCCATTTATCTGAAAGGGAATGTTTCTAGCAACAGATACATAGACATAACAAACTAATGTAAGACAGAGAGGAACAGTTTTGCTGAAGTGCTTTATTCTTTTAAATTTTCAGAAGCAATTTCATGACATAGCAGCTCTTTGTGCCTTCTAGCCACTCAGAAATCCATTTGCTGGAGTCTAACCATGCTATTTTGGATCTTCCTCATGAAAGAAATGCAAGAGGTCTCCAAATCCTGATCGGAGCATATTTCATGGAGGCCCAGTAAACAAGATACTTTCTTGTGTTTTAAGTTGCAGTTATCACAATGGCACTTCATGAAGATGTAAAACTGAGACTGAGAAACTTTACACATTTCATCCTTACATAGCCCCAGCCATCAACAGCAAACAATATTTAATATGCAATGTGTAAGGCATAGCTGATAAAGAACAAATCATATGCAAAACTCAAGATGTTATCTGTAAAGGCATGGAAATGATACTAAATAGGACAAGCAGGAAATAAATATGCAAGCCTAGCAGGGCACAGTAAATTTACAGATGTTTGTCAAAGTGCTTAGCTCCAGGTAAAAAAAAAAAAAAAAAGCTAAATCTCCTCGCCAAAGTGAAAAAAGGAGGCAAAAAAAAAAAAAAAGTTTTAGGAAGGAACAGTTCTGTCCCAACAATCACATAAAAAGTATCAGGGACATACTCTTAACGTGCGAGGTTGAAGTGCAACACCCCCAGAATTTCCTCAGGTGACCTCTTCACAGTGAAGAAAGTTAATGTAGCTGATTTTTTGCCTATAAGTTCACAACCTCCCTCACAATCCTATCCATTGGATTCACTTCAAGGTGTCAGTAGCAAACAGTTGGGTAGTGGCCTAATCTTTAATCAACTTGACCCACACAATGAGAACCATGAGTGAAATCCTGATTCAATAGCAGAAGTTTATTAATTGGATCAGTCTAACTGGATTACCACTATTTCCTGTAAAAAAAGGAAATGCCGGGGACATGGTAGTTGCCAAATAAAAGTAAGAAAAGGTGTGATTTGCTAAAGAATAGCATTGCTTGATATCACCAAACACATACAGGAATACATCTACATAGTTCAGCTTATCGTCTTTTGTGAAATTCTCTCTATTGCTTTATTGAATGGACTGTTGCCCACTAAGTTAAGAAAAAGAATCTATCTGGCTCTAAACTACAATCAAGGTAATCAATGAAGAAGAAAAAAAAGACAAGCATTTTACTTCAGTATCTGTAAAGTTAGAAGAGTACAAGCAGAAACTTTGTGGTGACTAGTCTCTTGAAAGTCAAGATAACACAATGTATGTTGCAAGTCACCAGTTGCAAGTGCTTAATTTATTTGTAATAAATATCTCGTTGTTCATATTACCAACATCACATAATGTGATATGCTGCCAACTTCTAGAAACATTCAAACAAGGCCATTTTTTAAACACATAGAGCTTTAGTTAGCTAGAAATGCTAGTTTTTGGATTTATGGACTAAATTTCAACTACTTCACTCAAAAATGCTAGACACAAACATCTGAAGCAGAAATTGATGATGAGGTCATGCATGCTCACTGGAAGTACATCTGGAAGAAAGACAAGCCAACAGTCTAAACCATTTCCTTTGAACTTGACGAGCACCGTATGCTTCAAGGAACACAAGCCATGATATGCTTTTATACAAGTTCCAACCTTTCAAATGTGCACAAAATCAACTGGAAAATAATGTGCAGAGTCAGGGCATCGCCTGATGTGAAATATTGCAATCCAGTTAAGGGCTAGATCAGCCCTTCTCCAAAGAAGGATCTGTGAAGAGCCTGTGGCCTTTGTATTCCCAGGGCTCTTCCTTGGCTGGGATCAAAGCTCAGGTGTAAAAATACAGGTGGGTAGCACTTACCATTCCACAACTCCTGTACAAGCGCTCCTCTCCCCAGCCTCTATCCACAATTAACAATGTTTTTATTCTGGTCCCTGAATGGTGTCAATGAACAACGTCCTTTGAGGTTTGCCTACAGGTTCAGTGAGACTAGCTAGCTCAGGGTGCTGTGACAGTTTCCCTCACTGCAGCAAACCCAGGGGCACAGAAAAATTGCTGCCACCCATTCTCTCATTTTACTAAGCAGTGAGGTGAAAAACCTCTCCCTCTCCCCCTCTTCTGGGCTTTGGCCCTGGGAACGGTGTGGTTTGTTTCCTAGTTCTGCAGGAAATGTTTTTAGATCTGCAGCATGAAAAATGCCAGGACATGGGAAATAACTAATGTACCTCTAGGTGTGATTTCTGTCAGTACCAGTGAATTGGTCCCTATAAGAATACCAAAACCTGAGGTCATTCCAAGCTACTTGCATAATGACTGCCTGAATCACTGATAGCAGCAGGACTAATGCAGGTCCTGTTTCCTTTATTTCCTCTCTCAGGTCCTTTGGTGCAGCAAGAAACACAAGAACTGTTTGGTATTTACACTAAAAATTAAAGATATTTTAGATTTTAAAAAATATTTTACGATAAGCATGAAGAATGTAAGAATCACCACTTCAGCAATTAAAATAAAATGCTCCATAGTCACTATCTATAAGCATTATATGTAGCTCAAGGAAAGTGTAATCCATTAGTCATTCAGTAATTATGGAATAGGGCATTAAACTTCAGTTTTCTATTTGAAAACAAGGTCAAAATGAAAAGAAAAAAGACACTAACTGTTAGCATGCATCATCTTAATTTTAATTTTATTTGCAGGCCAGATGCAAGAAAGCTCAAGGATCAGGTCAGACAGTTGAAATAGTATTTAATCAACCTCAAATATCAGTTGAAAAAGAAAATTACGATACAAAAAAATATAAAATATATATAGGAATAAAAAAGCACCAGTTTTCACTGTTTACATTTGAAGACAGGAACAATTGAATTTCAATTATTTTTCCAGGTACAATCATGTTTACCAGGAATATGAAGGAATAAAACTCTGGAAGGGCAGTGAGCCTCAAAATATCCATTGATAATAAACACACAGAAAGGAATAAACAGGTAAGAGAAATCTAAGTTCCTTGAGTTCACAAGACTGCACAAAAATCTTAAGAAACTCCCAGTTTACCTATATTTTAAAGGCTACTTTGCCTCTAGGTATTACCAGAGAAAAATTCTTAAAGCAAGCTCAGATATGTTCTTTAAAGTTGTTATACGGGCATAAACAAATATTTGAAAGTTTAATTTTCTCCAAGAGATGTGATTCCTCCATTTATACAAAAACATGTTGATATAAACAGAACCATGATAATTTATATTAGCTGTAGAATTTTCTCTTACTAAACTCAGTTACTGCCAGACTGTTTTGTACTAATAGCTCTATAAACATGCTGTTAATCCAGCATCCTCACATGAAAGAAGTAAGTGTTACTTCTAACTGGAAATGTCAAGACCAAGAAAATCTCAGAAATGAGTAGAATATTTATACAACATATTCCAAGTGAACATCACAAAAAAGATTTTGGAAAACCACATGGGGTTTTTCACAGAAAACTGCTGGAAGAGGTGGGATTTTTTCTTGTAGTCAACAAGTCAAATTCAGTAGGATAGCTGCTAAAAAACATTTTAATAAAGGTCATACTTGAGCTGTCACAAGCAAGAATTTTAATTAACACCCTAGCAGTCAGCAATTAAGCCTGCACATCTGACAGTTTTATGACACAGACTGGAGAACTGCATCAAACTACAAACATTTATTTACATGGCAATCGCTATGGACAAGAGGTCAGGTTTTTGTTATTTTTTCAGAAAGCCAATGATCTTGTACAAAAACTAGGAAATGCAAAGATGCTCCTGCCCTGGAAGATTTAACTATTCCCTGTAATCATATCCACTAGATGGATGCCCATATCAGAAGTTAACTTAAGAGCAACCCTCAGAAGAGACAGCAAAGGCTGTAAGATCATCAGTCCCAGGGAATGCGTGGAGGATGGCAGGAAGGGAAAGCAGGAAGGGTGGAAGTTCTTCTGTAGTGCTGCTTTTCATGATCATGGAAATAATGGCAGCCACAGGAACACGTATCTTCTCTATAGCTGGGCTGGGTCCACGTCTAGTTGTGAAGAAATAAACCCCTCCGGTTAGTGGTTTGGTTGGGACTTTTTCCCTGCAGTAAATCTAATATCCCGAGCCTTTAAAATCATGGCTGTTATAGAGATGATGAACAGAATGTAAGGTTTATAACATCTCCCATATGCCAGCTCAGCATGGAATATTGCACCCAAGTTTCTTTTCTTTATCTAAAAGTGTCATTTCTTTACCTAAAGTGATCATAATTTTAGACACCAGTTAGAGAATACTGTGCATTGTCAGCCACCGAGTCAGGATGATGACAATGATAAATTATTAAGGAACCAAGGGACACCTCCAAACCAACTGCCCTTGTCTCTGGAAGGGAATTCACCTAGATGGGTGTCAACTGGGAACACCACACAGCTGGTACAAACTGATTCAGCAGATTCCTACAACAGCAGGACAACTTCTTGGTACAGGGACTCAGGGAGCTCACCTGGAGAGGTGCCCTCCACGATCTGTTGCTTGCTCCCAGAGAGGCTCTCGTGGCTGAAGCGGTGATTGGCGGCTGTCTTGGCCACAGCGACCATGAAGCCCTCGAGTTTCAAAAATCTGGCAGTGTGCCTGCATCCATGTTGCTCCCAAGATGGACCAGGCACAGGCAAGCACAGCTGGAAAATCAGCATCCTCTGGCCATCCTCCATGCAGGGGCACTGGAGCAGCCTGCGCAGGGCCTGGAGCACCCGCCTGAAGCAGGAGGGACATTTCTTACAGAGCTCTCTGCTCTCTGGCAGCGCGGATTCCCGCTGGCCAGGACAGGGGCTGGGGGGGAAACAGGGACTGTGCAGGGCAGGGAACCTGCCCCTCTGCCCCCAGCCCTGTCCCCTGCTTGCCCAAGGCAGGTACTCCTGCTGCTGCCTTTGCACCTCCTAGGGAGCAGGACTGAGGCATTAATAATAAATTTACTATACATAAACTAGTGAAGAGTATGCACCTCACTGCCATATTAAAGCATATCTGTAAATCTGAGGAGCCTGAGGATACTGTGTTTTGGTTTTGCCAATTCTTTGTCTATCAGCAACTTTCTGGCATGGACTGTATTCCTGGAATATTTAAGAAGGGAATCCCTAAGACTGGATCTTTAAGAAATTAAACAGAACCAAGAAAATTAATAAATGTGCCATTCAACTCAAGTTATTTCAAAAACACAGTGAATATATTACTTTTCCTTGTCTGAGTCAATAGAATAATGGCTAGGTAAGTAACAGTCAAGTATCTGTCAAGGAGAAATTGTGCCTGACCTGGGTACTGGCCAGAAAAAATTACCAGTTTTCTGTTCAATATAGGGTATTAGGGTGGAACACATCATGTACCTTGACTTGAACAGCTCTATCAGACATTATGTAAAAGCTCCAAGAACACAGTCTAAATAAAAGCACTGCAAGACATAGGAAAATTGTACTCAAAGTTAATCAATTGTTCCCCAAAAAGTAAAAAGAAGAATTAGACACCAAAATGTAAGTAAAGGCCAGTATCATGCAGCATTTTCATTAATTATTTCTAGCAATTAGAGAGTACATTTATTAAATTTGCAGATGACATCTGGCTGAAAAATGCTGCTGCCTTGTTAGAGGACAAGGTTAACACAGAGACCAAAATGAAAGAAATGTCTTAGAGGGGAAAAAACCTATCAGACACCAAGTTCTGACACCTAGGTAGGAATAAACAACACAAGATGGGAAAAAGCAGATTGAGTAACAGTTCTAAGATCAAATCTGGTGAAGAGCAGACTAAGAAAGGTGGAAGGGAGAAAGGAGAAATTATGACTGCAATCAGAGTATGTTAACAATATCAAGCCATGATGGCAAAAAGCTGTGGTGTGTAACTATGAACAGAGCTTGCAAATTGGATGGGGAAAAACACCCATAATCTTACTGCTGCTTTTCTTCGTTTTTGAAAGACTGTAGCCTGACTGCCATGTCTTGGTATTCTACACAGATCTGTGAGAGATCAGTGTGGAGAATGCTTCAGGGAAACCTCACTGCGGCCTTCCAGAAGCTTGAAGTTGTTTATAAAAAGGAGGGAGATGGACTTTTTGTGCAGGCAGACAGTGAAAAGGCATGGGGCAATGGTTTTACACCGAAAAGGTGCAAAGAGGTTGGGTTTAGATTAGATGTTAGCACGAAATTCTTTACTCAGACGGTGGTGAAAGACTGGGCCAGGCTGTCCAGAGAAGCTGCCGATGCCTCATCTCTGGAAGTGTCCAGGGTCTGGCTGGATGGGGCCCTGAGCAACCTGGTCTAGTGAATTGCGTCCCTGTCCCTGGTAGAGGGGTTGGACCTAGGTGATCTTTAAGATCCCTTCCAGCTAAACCATTCTATTATCAGGAAAGACAGAGAGAAATTACAAGCAAGTTACAAGCAAGGGAAGACTGCAAGAGCTGGCACTGTGTAATGTACTGAAGACAAGATTAAGGGGAGATTCAGACAACATGCTCTGTATATATAAAGGTTAGCTGCCACAAGTAAGAAAATAAACAGTCCCTGTTAGTAGTTTTTATGGAAAATGTTGTGAAACAAAAGTAATTTATTTTCCAGCACCCTTTTTACTCTATTTCCTTCACAAGTGTGAAGTGACTGGGAAATAATATTTTTATGTAAACTAATGATTTCAAAGAATAATGCTTCTAAATAAAAGAAAAGCTTTGTTATCTTCATGTGTATCAGTTTCATAAGGAATATTTCAAGAAGTATCTTATATTTAAGTCAGTAAGAAAATGTTTTAATAAACAAATCAGCTTGCAAAATACATACAGTATTACAGACTTAGAATTAAAATCACTATCCACCATCACAACAGTAAACTGCAATTTATGATGACATGAACTTTAGCACTTGAATGAAAAAAACTAATAACTAGTAAGAATAAAATCATTTAGCTTTGATTAATAAAGTCCTTTGATTTTCTTACTATTCCAAGAAACGCAGAAACAAATATTTCCAGATTTTCTTTCATGCCAAATGTTTTCATTTTCCACTTGGCTGAAGCAAGTTAGGGTAAATGTTGGACATACATTTTGAAAATTATTATGTACTGTGATCTACCAACACTGTCCTTCTATTTGTATTAAACGTTAGCCCCATCTACTGGTCCAGCAGGTCCTTTCAAACTTTAGAAAAAGCTGTGGAAAGTGATCCAGCCAAAATGATGCAAAATGATACCGACAGTAACACGTAGTTTTTCAGTCCCTGTACAGGCAAAAGAAAAGAAAAAGGAAAATATCTTGTCATTATTGATACTACTTAAAAAAGAAGTAAAACAAAGTACTAGGTTTCATTTAGGCAGAAATTATTCTAAAACGTATGAAAAGAATGAAAGGCTTAGAGAGTTACATAGATTTGGATAATGAACATGATGATCTTCTACTGTGGTGCAACACTAATCTGCAATGGGAGACACAGAACTTCTAGTTCTAGATCCAATGATGCCTGATGAACAGTCATCAAAAATACTGGGAAAGATTATCTCCAATAGCAAGTTAGGTATCTATGGATCCTGGATAAACTGGCAAGAGAATTTGGTATTACACTGCTAGCATTCAGTGCTGCAAATTCCACTAGAAAACTAACTTCTGCCCTATATGCTAAAATCCAGAAAATTACCTTATTGTAGACAATCACTGCTGTGTCAATTTAGGATCTTTATGCTACATTGTAATTAAAAAGGCCAATTAACCTCTGTTGCATTTTTACATCCTTTGTTGAACCTGACCCTAAAAATCTTATCTACTTGTTGATCTGTTATTGGGACAACAGCCCATTCCCGGGCCCCCACTGAAATGACTGGCTCAAATGAAAACTGTCTTCAGGCTGTGCCTGGCATCCTGCCTCCTGGCTGTGCTACAGTCTTCATTTACATCCATGGCTCTGCATATAGTTATGGAATTAAAATCTTCATCCCTGTAAAAATTGTTCATAGTTCTTCATGTTTCTTGGAAAACTTAATATTGCATGATATGACTTTCAGTTTCATAACGCAAGACTTGCAAGGAGGAGAAATCTGAGATACAGCTGTGTACCAAGTCATGCTGCTTCTAGAGCTAGAGACAAGCAAGAGATATTAGGTAAGAGACCTAATAACATTACCTTGATTTCTTTAAATACAAGGACTCCCCACATTGCAGCAACAAGGCCAGGACCCTAAAGAATAAGATTAATTTGTACATTACAGCATTTCATTAAAATTTACTCCTTGTCACTACTGCTCTCAGGATGGTTGAACTTTGTCTGGATAACAGATTTAGGTCTCCATTCTGTATAAGTAAAGCACTCATGACAAAAGCATAAACATCACTGAAATATTTACTAAGTAAGATACAATAAAATCTTCAGGAAGGGCTAAAGAGTCTGCTCCAGCTGTTACATGTTCTTTCAGTAGACTCCAAATAATACGCCTTACTTTAGTCCAAATTAGAGTCCACAATGTTTCCCAACATTTCCTTTATTAGAATGACTAACTATTGGACCAAGTTTGATTTTATCGCTTAGCATGATATCAAGAGACTGAAACATAGATGTATTTCCTGTATAACTGGCATCTGGACAAAGCACAGGGCCAGCTAGGGAGACAGGTCAGGGAAACTCCTGATTTTCCGTGATGTTGTTGTACAGGTTTCCTGGCTAACAGCAAACAGTGATACACAACAGCAACTTCCAGGCACTCTTGGTAATACCTCCCTGAGGGAGCAATGATCTGAATTTTCATCTCTGATGAGAAAACATCTGAATATGAAGCAAAAACTGGCTCTGTTAATGCTTCCCATTAGAGCTGTTCTTAGAAACACTTGACAGATGTTTGGCCAGTGACCTTCCTCTCTTCATCCTCAATGCAGCTGATGGGACACAGATATAGACAGGAAACAGTGTCTCATGCTGAATGTATGTGTGGGTGCTGTTTCCTAGTGACATTGCCAACTATTATTTGAGGGGTTATTTCACTTTCTAGATAATGTGCACTGTGAGAGGAATGTACTCTTAAAACTGAAATGAAGTGTTAAAGGGATGTGATGAATACCTCTCTGAAAATTTTCTCCAGGGTGAAATAAAGCAGCAGTTCTGAACCTGTGGTCCAGATAGGCAGCTCCTCATCAGTACTGTCCTTACATTTTTCATTTTGTGATTTTATATCCTTGCCCTTTAGGCATACTGATAACTAAGTTACTAAAGCTGCTTTCCATTAATCCTTCAATTTCTAATTAGAATGATCACAAGTTTGTTTTTTTTTTTCATTGCATACTGCAGAGTTTATTTTGACGTACTGCATCTTGAGGAAAAGCTTAATCCCTATTAAAGTTGTTTCATTAGTTTGCTTCCATATTACAGCTGTTAAGCAGAAACTTTGGTTTTAATATTCATTAACTCTCATTTGCCACCTTTGCATCACCAACTAGTACAGTGTCAAGAAAGTAAATGCAAAGTTTACTTTTACCTAGTGATTGGAATTTATCCTTTAAAGGTCCATCATAAACAGGAATAAAACAGAGACAGAACAGGCCAACCTATTCTCCACACATTTGCATAAGAATGTTATTTTCAGTAGTACATAATCTGTTTGGTCAAGAACTGTAAAAAGAAAAAATGCCTGACTTAATTAAGGAAAATGACTACTAGGGGATAAAATTCACAAATTCATAAACATCCAGACCAGAAGGTACTTTCTGGGATGAAAGAATAAAATAATTCTTCTTTTAATCACTTCAATTAAATAGTTAACATTAATATATTTCTGTTTACAAACCTTTGGCTTTTACATAACCTAAAGACTCACACTCTCAATTCTTCTGTTTTTTCTTATGCTTGACATTGATCAAGATGGTGCTTGTCACAGTTATTCACGTTCCTAAAAATCCAAAGACTAGCACAGAAAGGCAGAGGAGACACAATATACTCTTGACTAAAAATGCTCTAGACCCATCATAATTTCAACTCAATTCCAAAAACAGAAGGGTAAAAACCCATTCACTTTTAATTCTAGTTACAGATTTTATTTTTTTATATACTTACTGCAGTAATTATTGGAAAACTGACAACAGCACTGAGATAGTGATTGGCCAGGAACCAGCAGCAATTGGCTATTGCCCAAAGCACACCAGAAACAAACCCTAGAAAAATAAATCTCCATCAAAAACATGCATAGCAAGGTGTAGGCAGCAGTTTGTGGAAGTTTTATAGAATAATACAGCAATTGTATATATGTATTTTAGTATGTTAACGACCTTAACAAGCTGGCTCTGGCAAACTAAACCAAAGCTCAAAGATAAAAATCAGCTACTCCAACTGAAGTAGCAAATTAATTAAAGTTCATTATTTTCTGGGCAACGTGCTCTCCACCCTGGCAGTCAGTTTTTGAAAATCTGCAATGTCACTTTGTTCTAGTTTCAGATTAGAACAAAAATTATCACTGTCTCCTAACCGTAATTAATTAACCTAATAGAAGTGCTCTTTCAAAAGAGACAAGAAGTCAAATGAAGATACTTGAAAGGTGAACCACAATTCCAACACACAACTTGAACTAATCACTGCCAAATGGTCTGAAGAAGTAGCTGAAATAAATTGCTAATTTAAAAAACAGTCATACCTGGCAATATGGCTTGGGGATAAACATAAGGTTTATTTTTCCTGACTGCACAGTAGATCAAAAAGTAGATGGTACTTGTGAGAAATATTCCACTGAAGTGTGCAAAAACATAATCTAAATCTGAAAGAGAAATTACAAAACGATGTTAGTAAAAACACCAGTTATTAATTTTAACAAAATTATTTTCACTGATAGCATTCATATAGACAAAAATGCATAAAGGTGCTACTCCTAAGAATTCAAATTCAAATCTCATTGGGACAAACTCAGCTGCCAGTTTAACTGTGGATGGATAAAATCAATGACACTTATTAAACATGAATTAAATGCTGTGATGACTTATTACAGGCTTCTAAGCATTTCTATGAGTTGTTATTTTCAGAACTCTATTACATTACTGAATTAATTTAATAAAAACTTGAGAAAACCCTCAGGTGAGGCTACAAAACTGGAGTGGGTATTTTACATAATTCCATCCTGTCTTGACCATCTTCAATTAGGTTGCTGCATTCCTGTACCCTTGTTTTGTTCTGTACATTTAAGGGCAAGACAACTGCACAGACTACGTAAGCTAAACATGGCTCAGTTTTGTCCTTTTTTAATCTTGAAGGATGTACCACAATTTTGACCACTATAATCATGAACAATAATAAATCCTTTATGGACTTTGTATGTGGTAAAGAGAGTATTTCCAACATGGTAAAGCAGAAGCATGTAGCAAGGTGATCCTTGTCTCCTTGGAGCTGTAAATTCTCAACAGGAAAGGCAGCTATAGTAATGACAACATCTGTTTTGCCTGGCTGGGGAATATATACATTGCAGTATTCAAGGGAAATTGTATATGACAGTGGCAACATTATGTGTTCTCAGCAGTACTTTGCTCTTAAGGTGCTGCAGGCATTACCTGATAGAGTATAACCTAAACCTTAAGGAAAATGCTCCTGGGGGAATGTTGTTTGAAATTGGCAATTAGGCTTATGTTAAACGGTTTCAATTTAAAAAATGACATGGTTTTAATCACTTATGTTGTTTCATATCTGCTCTCCTCATCAGTTATGATCAATCTTCTCTTCCTGTATTGCTGTTGGCAACTGGCAAGCTCGTGCCCTTGTTTAACTCATCCTCCACTCATACAAACTTAGTATTTTGAGAACTCTAGTATTTAATGCCTTCAGAAACATACCTGGGAGTTAAGTATGGTAGTCTTTCGGCTGTTTCTCAGTGTTTTTAACTGTGTAATTCACCTCTGAGAAAAAGGGAGTGCTAGGGCTGTGATTATGACAACATCTAAAGTAGTGCAGAACTGATAAATTGTCATGGTATATTTTCAGGCATATCAAGAATTTCAGCCTATGCCTTTAAAAAAGCAGGAGAACACAATGATGAAATAAAGTAGAAGTGATCAATTAGCCTTTACCAAACTGACTTGCTCCTGTGTATACAGTTTCATTTCTTCTTCCATGGTCCTTGATGTAAAGTACTGGTACAAAACTGGAACCATACAGTATTCCAGCTACTACAGCCAGGCTACAGCCTCTTTAAAAAGAAAAAAAATTGGAGAAAATAGCCTAGCATGAATTACGGAAGTAGACAATACATGTAAGCCCAGTACTGCAGATAAAAACTGTGCATCATAGAAAAATTGCTAGCTACAGAAATAATATATTTCACTACATTTTTATTTTCTAGTAGAGAAATGGTTCGCTTAGTTTCCCTACACTCTGTAGGCAACCAACACAGACAATTCCCGCCCCAAAAGCCAGCAATCTAGACGAATGACATGGTAAATTAACTTACCAGGATTTCCTAAAAGCAGAGCTAGGGGACAACAAACAAAAATTCAATTTAAAATGCTCCCACCCTCACCTTTGCTGTTGCAATCTACATATTCTTTATAACTTCCCAGGTTCATTGCCTCTTCAGTCCCCTTCTCCATCTCCAGATCGCTGTGCTCTTGGCAGTCTCCACTTCCCACGCTGGCTCCTTGCTAGCCTGCTTCCACTTTGGAGCACTTCTACTGTCTCCTTACCATACTGCCAGGCCTTCTCCAGATGTACTGGCTTGGAAACCACACCTGGAAGCATGTCATTAGCACAGGCTTCTTCTGTGCTGGAATGCTAATCAACCAGGTGCTAAAACTCAGCTCTGTAATTATTGAGTTGATATTGCTTTTTACTTTGCCAAATTGCATTTTTTCACAGTAGTACCTGATACTTAATTGGTAAGGTTAGACACACTCAACAGCGCCAACGGAATAATCTAAATAGCTGTGCAACTATTCATATACTGATTTGCACACTACCCTAGTATGTAAAAACCTGTTATTTATTAGTGTGTGACTTTGCTAGCAAACCACAGGACACAAATTCTGCTCTTACACTGTGTTTAACTACTTTCTCTGGCTACTTGCTCTGTACCAGTAAAAGAACTGTTAGCAACTTACATGAGTCGCCTTTTTGCAGGAGAAAGTTTGTTCACCCATGAGTCCTCAGTGATATCTTCAGAAACATTAATAGACTGCAAAAAACCAAGAGTTTTCATGCAGGTTTAGTTTAGTTTGATTTCCTAAAATGTACAATTTCTTAAAGTGTCTTCTGTGATTCAGTCTGGTAGACTGGAACCTCTAGAGAGTAGGAGCACAGCTAGAAAACTCTCAGGGCTCTCTGTTCAGGTAGGCACTGAGCACTGACCTCTAACAGAAAGGCATAATGGTAGGAGCAACCTGTTGTTCTCCAGCTGTCAGTGCATACTTTGGGCTCCCTAAGGAGCGACAGCCAATCTGGCAGCCCTCACTGGCCTCCAGCCCGTGCCACAGCTGATGATGACAGTCAGCAACTCTTGACAGTCTCCTGGCTCTGCAACGTGGCAAAAATCTGGCCTTTCACCTGAGCACCCTCACAGTTTTATGGCGAATGTTTAATTGAAATTGCTCCCTCTTCTCATGTAAGAAAGTAATACACTCTGTCTTTTACATAATTTCCATCATAATGAAGAAGGACTTTCTAAGCCATCTAAAGCTGACAAACAAGAAAGAACACCTCTTGGTATTCTTGGGAATACCTCTTCTGTTGCTAATATTCAAAATTATATCCAAAATCCACAGATTAAGATAAAATAAATACATATTTGTTTTATGTAGTCTACCATAAATCCTAGTAAACCTGCCTAATGAACACATTTTTTGTTATAAAATGGGTATGTACTTTCACTGCTGTAAAATAACAACTGTAGAGTACTTACACTTTCTCTCAGTAAAGGTGTACTTTCTAATGAAGCTGAAGAGCTCTGGACTTCAGTTTTTATAAAAAGAAATATGACAGCACTCAGAAGAGAAAAATACACCAATATTTTGAATTAATAAATGAATAAATACCATGTCAGTTCATAAGGACATAACATTTAGTGTCCAGAGACAAAAGTTTTATTTGGAGCCATATTCCTTTGATTTCATTATTGCCCTAGAGTCAGCTCATTATATTTAAAAAATGCAATTGCTTTAAAGTCATAACTTACTATGATTATATATATACATATAAAAGATATAAATATAATAATTTAAAGTTATTAATTTCACTTAGCTAAAAGACAACCTTAATGAAAGTAAGTAAATAAATCAGTTTTTGTATCACTTTATAGATCTCTCTTCTTATGTAATGTGATTGAAACGTCTCCTTTTAACAGTGTGTAGTTACCATCACATTAACAACACATGCTTCAGCTAACAGTGCCCTTCTGTACCAAACCACACATAAATGGAAAACATGCTTGAAACTTCTATATGGAACAGCTTAAACCTCCACAGAACTGCCTCTATACTCACAGAAAATGTTAGTTTTTAGTCTTCCATCATATGTGAGGGATGGAATACTGCTGCCACAGGGCCTTGTGAGCATGCAGAAGGAGAAAGGATATTGCTCAGTGCTGCTCAGTGCATTAAGTTAATAAAATGGAGAAGAAAGGGTAATATTACTACTCTTAACCCTAGCTCCAGGAGATCAGGTAAATGCACGCAATCAGAACTGGAAGGATCCGTTTTTTACTGTTATGAAAAACATTTTAATGATCTAGGAATTTCTTCTCCTAACTGTAAACAGAACATTTCCATTTGAAGAAGGATTAATCTCTTACTGATGGAGTAAGCATAGATATGAAAGGATGTCAGTTTCCTCCAGAGGAAGCATGCAGATTCCATACAGGAGGCTAAAATGAAAAGCCTGCTTCTGAGCTCTACAAAGCAACATGCAGAGGCTTTGTGCAGTTTGCCAGGAAAATAAACGTTGGTCACAACGTTTTTCCCTGTTAATCACTTCTCCATGGTATCTCAGAAACAGGAAGCAGGTGGTGAGCTGCATGAATTCCAGGAATAGCAGTACTGCTACTATTTTCTCAGTATCTCCCAAACTCATGTGCCACTAGTAACAGGAATGGGTACAAAGCTGCAGACTCTCAGAAAAGAAGAAAAGCGGAAGCAAAAATCATGAATCTAAAGCAGCAGCTCTCTCCTACCAATTAGAAATGGCTTGACTATCTCCATGTTCTTAATACCTCCCTTTTCAGAAAGGCATTCTGTTCATCTTCTGTCAGCATGCTTACAGTAAGCCCTTAGGATTCAGGGCCATCTTCCCAGCCACCCAGATGGAAAGCAAGAACACTGCTACATAACAAAGATCCTCTCTCCTCTGTGTTTGGACCAAAATGTATCCACTCATACAAATAACAAACAAGCAAAAAGAAAGAATAAAGTTCTTCCAAAGATTGTGAAGGAAGACACTGCATGGGAATTTGAAGTGTGACTTAAGACTTACAAGACACGGAGCTATTACAGACAAGAAAACATGCATAGCCTCTGGCCTTTCATGGGCCCCAAAGTATCAGGGAAGGGGTTCTGTGACATATCCTATAGTTATGAGATTAAGATGTGTACCCCTGAGTGAGTGAAGGAAGATCAGAAATCTGAGGTTTTCTCAACAAGATTTTTCTAGTCAGTCTGTCCTCTCACAGGATTTGGGGAAAGTGCACCATTTGAATAACCTAGCTAGGGAGGCGATCCGTGCATCTCTGCTTTGCCTTGAACATGCCTACCAGCAAAAAAATGTATTTTCGCATTTATGGATAACCATTTCACCTCTGTACTGGGTGACATGTCTGTTTCTGCATGAACACTGACCAGCTAGGTATGGATAGCTCATGAATTTGGTCATAAATTGATTTGCCAAAAATTCTTCAATATATTCATTCTCCTGTTAAATCATCCTTGTGGCTGGTTATTAAATATATATTTTACATTACAGAAATTCATTATAAGAATCAATTTTTACCTTATAAGTGAAAGTCCAGCTCCAATATAATTTAAGATTGGTCTTGATACCTCTTCCGGGTCAATTCCAAACCAACCAAACCTGGAACATTTAACCAGTTTCACTCAGTTGCACTGACTTTATACAAATAGTTAAATTACAACCTAGCCTTTGAAGTCTTGACTCATGTAAATAATTCTGCTTAAGTATATATTTTCAGTATTAGATCAGTGCTTCAGTTGGCTTGTAAAAAGCTATGTCTATGTTATAAAAACAACCTTTAACATGCATTGTTTTTTTAATATGTATACCTAAAAACTGAAGCTAAATTATTTTATTAGACCACGTTGTAAAAGAAAAAAACACAAACATGTACTAGTTTTACATGAAGAAATACATTATTTATTGACTCAGTAACATCACTGGGCATTTTTCTTTCTATTATAACAAAGGAAACACAAAAAGCTAAAATAGTTAACTTGAGTACTTTCCACTGAGAAGGAAAAAAGTTTTAATAATAGGATAAATCCTATTTAGTGGTAGACTTGGCAATGTTATGTTAATGGGTGGAGTTGATGGTCTTAGAGGTCTCTTCCAACTCGAATGACTCTATGATTCTACAGGTGAGTTTTCACTGCAGTTATTAATGAAGAATTGGCAACATTAACTATGTAATGACTTAAGATTTAAAACCTACTTACCTTGAACTTGCCCAACCTGTCAGCAAATTAAAAGAAGCCCATATCAAAAGACCAAGAGCTAAGCCAATAGTTTTAACAACAGGGACAACTGTAACATTGCCTGAAATACAAAAAACAAAATTGAAATCAGTGAAAAAAGAGAATGTGATCTTGTATATATTTGATTTAGATTCTGTGCCTGGTTGGAAGGCAAAAGTTTCTAGAATTGGAATCTCTTTATCCTCACCTGTAGCCCACACAAAACCTCCAACCATAGCCAGAGGCCAAAACCGGGGGCAGTTCTGGATCAAATTGACCACCAAAGAAACTATCCATATGGAGGCACAGAGAATCCACTGGAAGAACATGCCTGTGGAAAAATCAAATGCACACAATAGGGAATTAGTAGAATACTGCATGTGTGAATCTCTTAACAGACTATGTTTATCTTAGATACAGTAGTACAGAAAAAAATCAAAAAAGGTAGCCACGGCTTTTGTGAATTTCAGGGAACAATTACAAGTTGTTACAATTTATTCACAGGATGTATTTTTAGGGTGAGTTAAAATTTGTTTAACCTTTTCCTTATCATGCATTCGTCCTATAGAGCTGCAAAAGACACTTTGCTGGACAAAGTTTATACCAGCCCTGATTCTTAAACACATGAAAATTTTGAAGGACTTCTGACAAAGATGATACTCAGTTGCTGCAAACTTCTCCCACCACCCCAGCAGCTGCTAACACAGAAGACTGCACAGGATGAAACCTCTTCAAAGCTCAAGCTTTTCCACTAATCCCAGGTACCGCGGATGGTCAGTGACAGATCTCTTCCACCTCTGTAGATTCCTGAAGGGTCAATTAGGCAGACTATAACTTTATGCAAGCTGTGCTAAGACTTGCCCTTGAAAGCCTAAGCTTGTCTTGTTAGGGTCATATTTGGCACAAAGAGCTGAGGTAATATCCAGCCTGCCATGCAGGTACTCTATTGCAATAACACAATGGCAGATCTATTCATCCAGGGATCTGGTAATTGGTTATGCTCCATATAAACGTGAAAATTTAACATAAACCTAGTAAAGTGATAATATTCTAAGCAGGAAATAGGAATGATTATTTCCCCTTACCAAGTTACCAAATAAAGGCATTAAAATTTCAGTTTTTGTTTTTATGTTAGGTCCACAATTGAAAGGCAATGCTCCTAAGTCCAGCAACTTTTACCTTATTTATAAATAACACCATATGTATCCAAGAATCCCCACAAAGGTAGAAAAAAGGACATTTCACTTTCCATTGTGAAATTCTCATGAGATGTGCATCAGCACTGTCAAAGTGCACAACATAAAAAGGCTCTTCTAAACATATGCCACATCCTGAAGCAGTATTATGGCTTTATACCCTAACAACAGCAGACAAAATTAAACATATGCTTTGGATTAAGGCTGTGACAACAGCCTAGAAACTTGAGTAATTTGCTGGTAAAATATTCGTATTAGCAAAAACTGCTCACCAAAGAAAATAATATAATTAAGTTTACCATCACCAGTATCAAATTTCTTGACAGGCACAAAGTTTGTCCCAAATAGAAGGACAGCTACTGTGGAAGAGGCAAAGCCAATAGCTAGATCTGTTCCATTGCTGATGTTAGCAGCACTGTAAGCTCTGCCGATATTCATCTTTGTTCTGAAGGTGCTTCTTTTTCTGTCGTTTTGCTGCAGGTCCTGACAGAATCTGATATCAAAAGAGTGGAATTAAAAATGTGGACTGTTAAATAATACCAACCTAGTTCAGAAATCTGAAACTTAAAGGACTCTACTTATCAATCTCTTAAAAGCTGAAATGAACTGCAAAGTGCACTGCAGAACCCCATGAAAATCTGTCATAAAACATGAAAAAGCAACTTAAGAACAGATGCACAACAACCCCCCATATTGTAGATTTTGACTGAAGACACAAAAAGTGAATGTAGAGGTGCACCCAAAGGTTATGAGGACTTCAATCTGTGAGGGTTATGGGAAACACTGATGCTTTAGTGAGATGCTCTATGAGAATATTCCTTATTCCCGTAGCCAAAGGTGGTGGGGGGGTTTCACACTGGGGTGTGTAAAAAAAATGGGATTAGACAAAATCTTAATTGGCAGAAACAGTTACAGTAGACCTTGTTGAAAAGCCAAGTACAGGTGCAGAGATTCTACAGGTGCCACAGTGAGATCAGTATGGAATCATAAGGTAACCCCAGGGATTGTTCTAGCTGATACTAAATATGAATAAAGGTTCATTTTTCTGTGGGGAACAAAGGGAGAAGCTGTCTCTAAAATTCCTTTGTTCATTCCACATAAGTATAATAAGAAAGGCAAAGATAGATAGTTTTAATCCCAGAATACCTCTGCCTTTTTTTAAAGTGGAGAGTCACCCTGAGGTTACACTCAACAGATGTGCCACACATATACTTTTGATATGGATTTTAACTTTGACAGAAAAGGTGTCTCTGAGGAAAACCATAACAACGTGAACTTGTGTACATAATATTAATACCACCTGTAAAAGACTACACATAAAAGAAGTATTTGGAAATTTAACTTCAAATGGCAACAGGAAACTTAATACGCTGTTACATCTATACATATGAAATCCTCTGGTCAAAGTAATGCTGTTTACACTGAAACAAAAACCATCCCAGTGCAGTTTGCCCTTTCCCATTGTAGGTGGACTAGCTACTGTCTGGAGGAAAAAAAGCTGAAACAGGATGGTGGAAATTTTGCCTAGTCTTTTAAGGGGTGTTGTGACCACACTCTCTGCACAAGAACTGAGCTGCTGAACATTCTTTCATCTTACTTTACCTAGTCTTACCTTCTCCACAGTCCTTAGGACACTGAGAACTGTATCGGCTCGAGGTTATGCTTTCATCCACAGCTTCAGCAGGGCCATCAGTGATTGCTGAAAATTTGCATTAGCAGATGAAAAGTTTGATTCCAAAGCTAATGTAGCAATTTAATTTCTGTACTTTTTCTCCCTTGAAAGATGTCAATATACTTCTAACTTGAGCACTTAAGAGAAACAGTGACATTTAAAAGACACATCATTACAATGGCACAGCTGTTTCCATTTATGTTATCTTTTCCTCCTTCACCTTTCTTTCCCATTTAAAGGATAAGCTTTTCCAAGAACTTTTCACTTTATTTAAGGCTCTTCTACAACGTGTGTCTTACCCAGGACTTGTAGACACTGAGCAGTGCAAATAATATTGCTACGATTTCTTCAAAAACTTGACTTCACAGGATACACTGTGACATGCTGTGAACAGATTAAGACATATAAAAGCTGACATTGGCTTTCTTAATTCCATCAAACTTGACTCACTGAGTGAATACATTTAACTCATCTAGTGGACAAGTAAGGCACAACAGCTGGGTTTTGCCCAGAAGACCTTCACACTGTTAAGGATGTAGAAATAAAGCTGATCACACTGCAGCTCTGTGAATGCAGGAATCATCACTTTTGCCTTCAAAATTGAAAGGTTCTTAGTATCTTACCTGCATAATGACTTATTTATTTAAAGTGGTTTATCAGTCTTTTTAGTTTTGCACAGAGAAATGTTATTTTAAAAATATTTCAGTTTTGTATCTACTAAGAGAACTGTGCTGCAAGGCAATATATTTTTCTGCTTGTTTCCTACCTTCCAAAAATCTCTGTATTGTGCACAGTGAAGACTTTTGCACAACTGGAGACCCAGAATCATCACCCCAAACAGGGAGAGGAAACACAACTTCCACTTAACTAAGAGTATGCTTCATTCGCACTGCTTAGAACTCTGTCACTTTCCAAAACTTGGGACACTTTGTTCCAAATCTGGCTAAATTTCACGCCCAACTGTCAACTCCATTTCAAGTCCTTCAAGAGAAAGCTTAATCAGACAAGGCCTGAAGCAACCTGTTCTAACTTTGACGACAGCACTGCGTTAAGCAGGGAGTTGAGCCAATGACCTTCAGAGGTCTCTTCCAAGCTAAGTCATTCCATTATTGTATGATCAAATGTCAAGAGCAAACAATAAATTGTCACACAGCATTAAGATGACTACATTTTTTCTAAATTCTTTCCACATCAGAGAGCTTCTGAGAGTTCACTAAAAGCCTCTTTTTTTCAATCCCATGTTATTGCCAGATGGACTTGCATATACGCCTCCGAAGACTTAGACGTAACAAATGCCAAACCAGCACATTTGCTGAAGCTGCTACGCCCTTAAAGCATAGTGGTTGTATCCGAAACTCAACCACAGGCAACTGCAAATGATACTGTAATGGAAGGCTTTTTTTTCCACTAAGTTGCCCTTACTGAAGGGCACTTCAGGATTCCCAAGCAGCAGAAAAAGTGCGATTTTGTTGTTGGATATTGGAATTTCATTGGCACACATTGCGCTTTTCCTACTAAGTTCACTGGTTCACCCCACTGGAGTGCTGTGCTCTGCATTTTCACACTTCCCTCGGAAGTGTGACACCATTTTCTAACCACAACAAATCATGATGCTCACTTACTGCAGCAGCAACACATTGCTGCAATCTCTGCAGACAGGGACAAAATCAAGAGGCCTGTCTTTGAGAGCTGTCACCCCAATGGTGATCCAAATTGTTGCGAAGATTCCAAAGAACCTCTTTGCTAACTGAGTAGGTATTTTTAAATGTTGCATGTCACACTGACATTATTTGCACGTTTCTCCTATTATCCATTTACCATTAAGGGTGGATACTTTCACCGTTAATTTAGGACACTTCTATGAGTCCCGAGGTGGCTCAGATCAAGGTCCCCAAGTGCCACCATAACCCTTGACTGGACCCTTGCACAAGAAACATATCTTTGCTTCCCTGAGGCGAACTCTTTTTAAAGACGTTCTTCGGGCACTGTTTTCAACAAGTGCTATCACGCAAGAAGGAAAACGCTCAGCTGAGACCTCCACCCGGGCCACTGTGGCTTCACTCCCGTCACCCGGCAGGCCCGGGCTGCGGGCAGGACACGGCCCAGCCC